>PVLD010000176.1:220655-343953 GCA_004027595.1 Dinomys branickii | reverse complement strand
GACTGAAGGTAAAAGGATAGAAAGCAATGCTCCATTCAACAGGAAACAAAAAAAGCATGAGGAGAAAAAGTAATGTTAACTATTTTATATGCAGACAAAGTATGTTTCAAGCCAAGACTGATTAAGAGAGACAAAGAAGGTCACTATATCCTGCCCAGTGAATAATATGAGAGGAAGAGATAATAATCATAAATATAGATGCAATAAATAGTGCACTTAACTGTGTAGAACAAATATTAAAAGGAAAGAATAGTTAAATAGGGTCCTGAGTTCGATCCCAAGTACCGCAAAAAAAAAAAAAAAAAAGAATAGTTAAATAAGCACTACTATATTTGTGATGGGGAGCCTTGGTATATTACTCTCATAAAGAGATCAGCTAGACAAAAAAAGAAAAATCAACAAAGAAGTGTTGATACTGAACCACACTTTTGAACAATAGACTTAGTAGATATCTACTGACTGTTTCATCGCACCACATGATAATACACATTCCTCTCAGTTGTATATAGGATGTTCTCCAAAATGGAGCACACACTAACGCATAGGATGTTGTTAAGTAGATGCAAAACAATTGACATGGTTCTATCATATTATTGGGCCATAGTGCAATGAAATTTGAAATCAATCGTGAAGGAAACAACAAGAACTTCATAAACACCTAGAAATTAAATAACATCCTCCTGAACAACAAATGGGTCACATGAAATTAAAAAAGACATTGAATACTTTCTACAATTAAATACTAATAACAATACAATATACGGAGACTTATGGGACACAGTGAAAGCAGTCCCACGAGAGAAAATTATAGCAGTGAAACCCATATCAGAAAAACAGAGCAAGCTCAAATAAACGACTTAATTTGGAATCTTGAGATTCTAGATAAAGAAGAGCAAGTCAAGCACAAAGCTCATGCAAGGGAGGAAATTGTAAAGATCAGAGCAGAAATTAATGCAACGGAGACTAAGAAAACAAAACAAAACAATGAAAGTAGATATGGTTCCTTGAAAGACTAAATAAAAAATCTTAGCAAAACAGGGGGTAATAAAGACCCAAATCTATGAATCAGGAATGAAATGGTGAAATCAAATGATCTTGCAGAAACACAGATCATCTATAGCTACTTAGAGAAACTGAATTCTAATAAAATGGAAAGTGGAGAAGAAATGGACAGATCTGTAGATATACATTATTTACCAAAGCTAATCAGGAATGTATAAAATTTTAAATAAATCATTATCAGTCAGTGACTTTGAAGATATATTTTAAAAATCTACCAACAAAGAGAAAGTCAAGTACTGACAGATTCACTGTTGATTTCTGCAACAAATTTACAGAAGTTCTAATACTGCTACTTCTCAAAAGCTTTAATGAAAATGAAAGGGAAGCAATACTTCCAAAATCATTTCAGGAAGCAAGCATTACCCTGATACCAAAACTAAATAAGGACCTAACCAAAAAAGAGAACTACAGGTCGATGTCCTCAATGAGCATAGTTGTGAAAACCCTCAACAAGATACTCAGAAACAGAATGCAACAAGTCATGAAGGTTATACAGCATGATGACATGTGATATTCCCATGGATTCAGGGATGTTTCAAGGTATGCAGTTCCATTAGTGTAATAAACAATATTACAGAAACCAAGGACAAAAACAAAAGATCATCTTAATAGATGCCAAAAAATATTTGACAAAGTCTAGTATTCATTCATTAGAAAAATTCTAAGGAAAATTGGAATAGTTAGTCTTTTTCTATTCAGTCATTTAAAGCTTGTCTGTGAGCAACCAATACCCAACATCATACTTGACTGACAAAAACTGAAAGCTTTCACTCTAAACTCAGTTATAAGGAAAAGATGACCACTATCATCACTCTCATTCAATGTAGTTCTGGAAACATTAGCTAGAGCGATTACACAAGAAATAAAAGGAAGAATGATAGGACAGAAAAAAGATAAAATATTACTATTTGCAGATGGCATGATACTCTACATAAAAGACCACAAAAATTTTATACTTGAAAAATCCCTAAAAATATCAGTTTTAATTTTAGAAGAACTGAGAGGGCAAAGATTATATGATGAAGCAGTATTATTACAGATATTTCTATAATATTTATACATATATTTTCATAATATTTTTCCATAGGTCATAACATAATAAGTCATAACATAATATAGATCATATAAATTATTATAATTGTTAGGTAATTTAAAATATCTCACCACTGATTTAAAATTAATATTAGTAACAATAGAACACAGATCTCCTATGCTTTAGAGCATGTTTATATTCTAACCTGTTCATGTAACCCTTTCTAATAGGTTAGTCAGTTTCAATTTTCCTATTACTTTTCTCTGAGTTTTATACATCTTCTGTACACCCAGAGTACCTATAACAATCTAAGTTTCTGGAATGAAATACAAAAATAGAAAATGTCTCTATCCTCAAAAAAACTTACAAATATACATTGATAATAAAACATATTTTGGACTGGATACTGTGGTGTGCACCTGTAATCTCACACTCTGGAGACTGAAGCAGGAGGATTGCCAAGTTCGATGCCAGCCTGGGCTGCACAGTGAAAAATTCTGTCTCAAATAAAATAAAATAAAAAGTCAAGAAGTCTGTAGCTGAATATATTGGAGAATAAATGACCCATTTGTAGGCTTTGGCACTGATAACTCAGTGGGGCTGTTGTGTAAAGAAGAAAAGGCAGATAAATCTATAAAGATACTTCTGCTTGGATACAAGAGAAAAACAGTTACTTCCAAATGTATGTTTCTAGTCCATGCTTTCTTTTGTGTCTTAAAATTAGAATCCTCAAAATAAACCTTATAAAATTAAATCAAAAGAAAAAATTAAGATATTAAAAAAGTTTATAACTTATATAGATAATTATCTAACTTATATAGGTAATTATTTGTAAAACACTTGGTGGCCGGTTGTGGTGGGGCACACCTGTAATTTCCTCACTCAGGAAGTGAAAGCAGGAGGACTGCCAAAAGCTCAAGGACTACCTGGGCTACATAGTGAGTTTAAAGCTAGCCTAAATTATACATTTCCACTCTGGCTCAAAAAAAAAGGCCTACAAAAGAGAGTCAACCTTGTTATGAAGTAGTTCATAAAATGTTAAGCTCACATGACAGAGAATCCATAGGGGAGAAAAGATAAAATGAACAAATATGCAAGATTGCTATTTAGCATTTATATTTTATTTAAAACAGTGTACATTAAGCTATGTATAAATATCACTTTTCAGCCTTTTGTCTAAGGTCAAGTGTAAACTATGTATAAATAGAGATCACTTAATGCTGAGGTCAGAAGGACCATAGTTCTTTTGAAATGAATTGACAGATTTAAAATAATTATTTCATAATTATTATACAAAAATATTTCAAAAAAGGACACTCTAAGATTTTCTTTCTGTTTTCTGATTGCTGTAGCCAAAGTGTTGAGGGGAGAGAATAAACATCCTTGTCTCATTTCTGACTTTTTCCCCATTCAATAGAGATTTGACTGTTAGTTTTTCATTTATGGATTTTACTAGTTTGAGAGGTTACATTTTGTGAAATTATTTTTCTTCATCTATTCCAACAATTATTTGACGTTCATCTTTAACCTTGTTGCTGTAACTTTTACATTAATTGAATTTTGTATGTTGTACTGTTACCAGAATCTCTTGGCTATGCCAAAATGTGATCTGGTAGCTCCTTCTAAAATTGGCACACCAAAATTTTTCTGGGTTTCCCACTTCACCTTCTGGAATTGGATTCCAGTTGGATTGCATCTCAGACAAGTTAGATGAAATGACTAAAAAGCAATGACTGACAATGTTTATTTGCAAAAATAAAAGTGAAGAGGGACAAAATGTTTCTGTAGAACAAGCTTGGCAAAGTAAAGAGGAAATAGCAGGATAAAAGAACAACCTGAAGAAAGCAGAGTAGGCTGATTATCATAAATAAAGTCATAATAGCAAGCTCTTCTTTGCATTTGTGTTATTTTATATTATCTAAATCTCAAATGAATGCTCCAGGAACTTCTACATATGGCTCCTGAGAAGCGGTGCTGAGATCCTACACCTCAGGCTGACCTCAGGTCCAGCCCATCCTATTGAAAACCTCCTTGAGTTCTCGTGAGAAGTCCATGTGTAGGGCTTTGGCAACTGTTCTGTACATGTGTTGCAGGATCTTGTGATTAGCAGGTCATGCGTCTTCCTCAGCCATTTTTCCCATGACATAATCTACAACAGAGTAATTCTTGCGTGACTAGGATGAACCCAATTTGATTAGGGTGTGTGATTCTTTTAATAATCTGTTGAGTCTTGTTTTTAAGTTTTTGCTTGAGGATTTTTACATCTATATTCATCAAAGATATTGTTTGCTAGTTTTCTTCCTTAAATGGTTTTGATATCACGGTAGAGCTGGCTTCATAAAATGAACTTAGAAGCATTCCCTCACTTTCAAGTATGTATACAGTTTTGAGAAGTATTGGCATTCTCTACAGTTCTGTCACAAACAGTGGTATCTCCATCAACCCCTTTGCTTTTCTTGGTTAGTAGAGCTTTAATTGCTGTGTAAATTCTGTTGTTTTTTTCTGTGTTCTTTTCTAATTTTTGGGACAATTTTATCTTCTTTGTTCAATTTAGTTGAGTCATATGTATGTAAAATTTTATCCATTACTCCCACATACTCTGATGTAGTGAAGTAAGTTCACTATGTAGTAAGTTTTAAAATGCTTTTTAATAGTTTCTGGATTTCTGTAATACCTATTATACTTTTACCCTTTTCATTTAAATTTTTAATATGGGTCTTCTCTCTATGCTATGTTTCATTGTGTGATACCCATTTTAGTTACCCTTTCAGAGAAATTACGCTTTGATTCATTGGTCAGTTGTGTTATTTCAGTCTCAATTTTATTCATTTTTGCTTTGGTATTTATGATTTCTTTCCTCCTATTATGTTTGGGTTTATTTTTTGTAGTCATTAATATTATTTGGGATTCTTCTGTTTTTCAGAAGAATCAAATATCACATCAAATATCACATCACAGTCAAAATTTCAGACAGACAGAAGAAAAGCAAGAATATAAAATTTTTATGAAATGGTGAGGAACAATTCAATATGTTATATAAAGTGGCAAAACTTTATATAATTGATAATGTAAATTTTTTATCATCTTTTCTCATGTAATCATATTAAGAAACGGATTTCTGGTTTTTTAATAGTTTTATAAATTGATAACACATCTATAGACTAATGTCAGGTTTGTAATATTTTAGAACTTTTTTCTAGGTATTGATTTCAGAAAGTCTATCAAAGGAGAATTATTATTTGTTACATACCTGAGTCTACTGAACCAGTATTGCAATTTGTTACTTATCTGCAAAATCACTTTTTTAGATTAAAAATATTAGTTTAGTCTCACGTAGCCTTAGGTCATATCTTTCTTATTTTCTATAAGATAAACATGAGTTTAAGATTTTAATATATAGAATATTGACTTTTTAAGTGAGAAATTTATCATTATAGGATTACTGTGATATTGTACACAATAGAATACAAGAGCCAAAATATGTTATGTTGAGTTTTATCCTTTAGATAGTTTGCTATCTATACAAAGGCATTTATATTTGTTTTTTGTGCCTACATCCTGTAGACGACTTCCTCACTACGGCATAAAATCATGGGTTTATTATGTTATACTCAGCTATATATTCAACATAAATTGTGCAAAAGAAAATTTGAACAATTTATTTCTCATATTTTATTTTTTGAGACAATATCTCATTACATAATTCAACTGGAACTCATGTAGTGCAGGCTGGTTTCTAACTCATGGTGATCCTGCTTGGTTAGCTTCCCAAGTGCTAAGATTATAGGCATGCACCACCACACCAAGATCTTATTTATAACTGACAAGCTGTATGTCTCCTAGATTCATCACTACTAACTTTTCTGATTTCATTAATTCTTGGAAATTTTGAATGCCTATAAAAAGATCTCTACAAGATTCATTCCTTACCAATATTTCATTTTGTTTAAATTAGAGATGTCCTATGGTCACTCTGTTGTTACTATTAATTAAGTCTGAATGTTATTAATTTCAGAAGAGAATAAAAGAAGTCCATTATACTTGCTTTTCTGTTTGTTTGTTTTGTTTTGTTTGCTTTTTTCTTCTGAGAAAGGATCTCACTGTGTGTTTCAGACTGGCCTTGAACTCACTGTATAACCCAACCTGGACTCACATTCATGGCAGTCCTGCCTCACTCTCCCCAGTCCGGGAATTACAGGTATATGCCACCGGGCGATGGTATGTGTACTTTCCAAACAATATGCTCGAGCAATATGTAATGTTTGCTGTCAAAATATCCCTAAAAGAATAATATAATGCAATATTAGTTTTTATACATTAAGTTCAAAATATTTTTGGTTATTCTTTCCATTGAATTGCAATACTGTTGGTAAGACATGCAAGACTTTAGTATGTTTTAGAATATTTACTTTTCTAACATATTGTATTTATACTGTAAATATATAATTATAGGTATTATCTTTAAGATAAGGAAATATTAAAAACATAATTTAAAAATCTAAGCCCACATTTAGTAGAAAGCAGGAAAAATACAGATCTCAATAGCAATAATTACAGACTTGAAAAATATTAGAAAAGACAAATGAAGACAAGAATAATTTTTTTTTGTAGAAAAAATGAATTCAACAGACCTTTGGCTATAAGAAAATACAGGATACTTCAAATCACAAATGAAAAAGGAAGTATTACAACAGAGAGTACATATATACAAAGGATCAAAACAGCCAACAATGAATAATTATATGCCAAGAAATTTGGTAACACAGGATAAAAGAATAAATACCCAGAAATATGTAGTATACTAAAGTGAATTATGAAAGATGGAAAATCTGAAAAGATAAATAGTTAAGATGAACAATAACTTAATGATATAAAGATTCCCATTAATGAGATGACCAAGACCTAAAGCCTTAATTGCTGGCTTGTAAAAAAATTTAAAACAGTAATATTCCCAGGATTTTCAAAGAAACGTGGGGATATTTCCCAATTCTTCTTATAAGTACAAGTTACCCTGATACAAAAGCTAGATAAGAATATTACAAAAAAGGAAAATTATAGGTTGATACTGTTGATGAAAAATTTTTAAAAATTAATAAAATTCTATTACACTAAATTAAACAGTCCACTAAAAGAGCCATTCATCATGGTCAAGTTGGATTTATAGCTAGAATGGAAGTAAATCAATAAGTGTAATACTGTACACTAAGGGAATGAAAATCAAATATCATTGTCCCAATAGAATCAAAGAGAGATTTTGACGAAATTTAAAATATTTTGTTTTGCTTCATTTTTCTGAGCCAGTCTTGCTATGTAGCTCATGCTGGCCTTGAACTCACTTTGTAGAGAATGTAACTTTCTAAAACCGGCCCAGCTATCAAACAGTACTGCGTTATGGGTTGTTTGCCTCTCCTTCTGGAGTTAGAATCCAGGTTATTCACATCTCAAACAGAATTGGATAAAATGAGCAACAAATATTGATAAAGTTTATTGAAAAAGTAAAAACGTGGTGGAGAAACTGGCTCTTTAAAGTGATTTTGGGCTCAGTTAATGGACACTCTGGAGAAAACAGTAAGCTGTTGTGAAGAAAGTCATTGTACTGGTCTCCTCATGGTATGTGCACCCTTATATGTTGTCCAAATCTTGAGGAAACCCATGACAGCTTCTACATATGGGTCCTGAGAGGTGGTGCTGGGATCCCACACCTCTGACTGAGGTCAAGTCTAGGCCATCCTACTGAAAACTTGGTTGAGTTCTTGTGAGAAGTCCAAATGCAGAACTTTGGGAACTGTTCTGCCCATGTACACAGGATGCTGTAATTAACAGGTCACACTTCCTCACAGGTATTCCACACCCTTATCTCCGGTGATAGACTGGGCACGAACATACAGTGAGCCATCTGAGTTCTGGTATTATAGATATGTGCCAATATATCCAGCCAAAAGTCAACATCTTTCATAATAAAATTCTTAATAAATTAAGTATGAAGGTAAGTACCAAACACAATAAAGGTGACAGCTAACATCATACAGACTAGAAAAGAATTTGAGGGCATTTTTTCTAGGAACTGAAACAAAACATAGATTCTGGCACTCATAAATAATGTTTAACCTGATCTCATATGTAGAAAGCATAGAAAGCCCTCCCAAAATTTGAAACTTCATAAACAAATTCAGTAACGTTCTAAAATAAAAATTAACATAAAAGATCATTATTTTCAAAACATTTGCAATGGATTATTCCAACAAATGAAGTTTGGAAAGAATACAATGTAGTATAGTTTTTAATCAAACTGGAAAACCTCTGCCCAACAATAAAACAAGAAAACAAAACAATGTAAGATTGGTAGAAAGTATTTTTTCACCATCTATTAGATAAGGTATTAATATGTAAAATGTAAAAGGTACACCCAACTCAATAGAAAAATATAATTATGGTGATTATCATAGGAAGCTAAGTTAGATAAAAATTAATGTAGTAGATTGACAACTGGTGGTCAACTTATAACCCCCAGCTGAACTGAGTAAGCATGGTGCTGGGTGTGGGAAGCCGACCTGGGGAGTGTTGCCATCAACATAAGAGGCAGAACTGGAGAAGAAGAAGGAGGCTTTGGGGGAACTAAAGAGGCTGTTTGGAGATGAGAGAGGCTGTTGGGAGCCAGTAGAAGCTGTAAGGAGCTGTTGGTTGTTTTGGAGGGGCTTATCATGCTGGCTTTCCTGATGAACTTGGCTGTTTTCATCCTCCAAGGAGCTCAGGAACTTTTTAGTACTGAGAATGGCTTTGATCCAATTTGGGGGAGCTCTGTCCTCACTTTGAGCATCAGTTCCTGACTCTGGAGGGAAAATGGTGCACTGGGGATCACCTAAAGAAGCTTGCTCCATTGGCTCCCCTGATGGGAGTTCGGCCATCTTGATCATCAGAGAACTTGGGAACTCACTGTTACTGAGGATGACTGTGTTATTTCTGGGGGAAGCTCTAGTTATTCTGAGCATCGCTTCCCGGCGCCAGCGCAGATCCCTCAGACTGCTAGCACAGATCTGTCAACACACATCCTGCTGGCACAGACTTCCTAGATTACACCACTGACATTTTGGCCCTCCCAGTGCAGATCCATGAAACAGGCCTTCATGAGACATTGCTATGGGCTCTGGGCCTCCAGTTGGATTAGTGGAAAGCATTGTTATGAGCTCTAGGTCTTCAGCTGGACTCATGCAGAACATTGCTATGGGATGCAGGCCTTCAGTTGTATTGTTGGTCTATAGTGTGTGGACAGATTTCCTGCACTCTTTCGTGTATCATTCTTTGGTGACTATTATAAATAATCTTTTAATATATGTGTCTTGTATTTTATTGTTTCCCCTTAAAAAAATATCCCCCAAACCAACACAATTAATATGCACCCTAAAAAGTATCCAGCTCCCAAGCAGGTCAGTAAAAGGTGGAGATATCAAATTACAGCTGGAAACTTACCTGAAGAAGGCAAGGCCTCAAGATCAAAATCACAGTGACAAGATTTGCATATTTTCCTAAATTATGAAGAGAAATTTGAGATTATACTGTAATTCATACAACCCCATCCATCAGACTCCAGGGTGGTTCACCAGAACACCTCCCAGACCCATTATTTTCTCATAGTGTCCTGGTTTTTAAAGTCATAGATAAGCCAAAGTTAATGTCAGCATCCAGATGAACTCACGACATGCCTGGCTTCTTCATTGGATGAGTGTTAGGCGTGGCTATATTTGTAATGTTATTGGTTGATTATAATTGACCAACATTAAAACCAGTTTGTGGTTTTGCACTGTCGAACACTTTTAGAGATATGATCTCACTGGAAACCCGCCTCTGACCCCTTCTGTCTCAGAGCTCCTCCTATTTTACATTCCTGCTCCCAATGAAACTACCATTAACCTCCTTTGGAATTCGTTCTTCAATTTCAGTCATCGTGAAGCTGGCACATCTGACATGTACCAGATTCGGACTTGTAATTCTCCTGTGTACCTGATGATCTGACTGAAACAAAGAGGGTCCAAATGAACATTTATAGAAATAGAATTAAATGTCTAATAAATACATGAAGGGGAGCTCAAATTCTCTGAGGTTTCACTGAAATGCAAATCAAGATCATAGTTAGAATTATTACTGTAAAACACAAAAAGCTACATTTTTATAAGTTAAAAGTAAAGGTTGGTGCGAACGTAGATTGTGATGGAAATTGTAGAAAGCAGTATGGATATCCCTGAAAACTTAAAAATTGAACTAAACTGTAAAACAATAAACCTTGTTTTACTTATATGCACAAAGGAAATGAAATCATAACTGGGTAAAAATATCTACTTTTATTTGACAATGCAGCATTATTCTTAATAGCCAAGATATGGAAACAATCAGAGTTGGCATTGACAGCTGGATGGATTACAAAAATAGTGGCACATATTTGTATAATATAAACATTATGAAATATGTACATAATAATAAAATAGAAAATCATTAAACTTTAACAAGTAAAGACAACTTGTAATGAATCCCAACATCCATTCATAATAAAAACCCAACAGAAAATTGAAATAAATGGTATTTACCGTAAAAGCCTTCTATGACTAACCAATAAACAACATCATATTAAGTGGACAAAAACTGAAAGCTTTACCAACAAAGTCAGGAACAAGACAAGAATATCCACTCTTACCATTATTATTCAATATAGTTCTGGAGATATTACCCAGAGCAACTAGAAAAGTGAAAGAAATAAAAGGCACAGTTATAAGAAAGGAAGAATGTAAATTATTGCCATTTGCAGATGACATTACACTCTACATAGATGATCTCGAAAGTTCCACAAAAGACTATTAAATTTAATAATCTTCAGTAGTATAACTGGATAGCAAGTCAACATTCAAAACTCAGTTCTCTTTCTGTATATGAATGACAAACTCACTGATTCAGAAATTATGGAAAGGACACTTTTATAATAGCATTGAAACAAATGAAATACCTTGGAATCAATCTAATGAAGGAAGCAAAAAACCTCCACACTGAAAACTAAAGTGCACTGAGAAAGAAGATTCAAGAGGGTGTCATAAAATGAAAAGATACTCCTTCCAACTAGGAAGAGACAATATAGTGAAAATGGCCATACTCCCCAAACTTTTATGCAAATTTAATGCAATTCCAATCAGAATTGCAATAGCATGTCTCACTGAAACAGAGGAAATATTCCTAAAATGCACTTGTGACTAGAAGATATCTAGGATAGCAAAGGCACTTCTGAGCAACAAAGTCAGAGCAGAAGGCATTAAAATCCCTGACTTGAAATTATATTACAAAGATACTATGATAAAACAGTATGGCACTGGTACAAAAAAGAACTAAGGATCAATGAAACAGAAGATGCAGAAACAAATCCAGACATACTAAGCCATCTTATCTTTGACAAAGGATACAAATATTCTTACAGGAAGAAAGATAGCCTTTTTAATAAACAGCACTGGGTAAACTATCTTTCCATATGCAGAATATCAAATCTAGACCCATATCTCTCACAAGCACTAAATTAATATCCAATGGATCAAAGATCTGAATATTAAAACAGAAACACTAAATCTGCTGGAAGAGAGAAAAGGGAGACCTCTTGAAAACCTGTGAGTAGGCAGACTTTATGAACAAATCACCAGTTACACAGGAACTATCAGCAAGAATCAATGCCTGGTATCTCATCTTATTAAATAATCTTTTCACAGCAAGAGAATCCACTGATAGAGTAAATAGATTTATCCATAGTGTGGGCAAAATTTTTCAAGGTATTTCTCAGAAAAGGACTACTACCTAGAATATATTAAGAACTGAAAAAAATAATCAGACCCCCCCATATTTAAAGACACAATAAAAAAAGTGCATGTGAAATTAATAGACAATTCTCAGGTGAAGAAGTGGCAACAGCAATTAAATACATGAAAAATTATTCAACATCACTGTTCATTCAAGAGATGAAAAATTACAACTATGCTTAGTACCATCTTATTCCAGAAAGAATGGCTATTTTCAAAAATCAACCAATAACAAATGCTGGTGGGGCTGTACTGAAAAAAAAATAAAATTCTTGTCCACTGTTGATGGGAGTGTAGAATGGTGCAACCACTGGGGAGATTAGCGTGGAGATTCCCCAAAATCTAGGAATAGAGCTCCCATTATGCTGAGCAAGTCTCCTTCTTGTTATCTTTCCGAAAGAATTAAAAGTATCACACCACAGCAATTCATGCACACTCATGTTTATTGTGGCACAGTTTGTAATAGCTAAATGTTGGAAACAGCCCACAAGTTCATACACCAACGAATGAATGAAGATGCAGGCTTTGTACAATAGGCTACTACTCAGCCATAAAGAAGATACTATTGAGACATTTCTAGGTAAATGGATGCACCTTGGGAACATAGTCCTAAGTGCAATACGCTGGACACACATGCAAATGCTGCATGGTTTCTCAGGTGTAAGAATCCAAAAGTATAAATAAGGATCAAAATGTATAATAGATATTGTGAAATAAGACAAAATCTCAAACAGGGAGGAGAATCAGGGAGGGAGTAAGGAGATAAGAAGGAAGGAGAACGACAAAAATGAGGAAAGAAAGAAATGGGAAGAAAACTTTTCAAAATATGTAGGTAGAAGGGTTAAAAGGAGGGTGCGGAATGGGGAAAAAAGAGTCCACATGTATCAGGTACAGGTATAAATTCCCTATAATGAATGTGAGCATTATGTACATTTAAGTGTACTAAAAACATAATTAATTTAAAAAGTGTCCTAATTCTTCTTCCAAACTTGATAAGAAATATAAATATGCCTATTCAAGTTATTAAATTATACATATAAAAATAAGCTATAAGCATACATAGCAAAATACAATTCCTTAAAAGGATGTATAAAGAGAAGTTTTTTGTGAAGAACACAAGTAAATAAAATAGAAAATTTATCTGCAGAAACCAAACTGATTATAAAACATTGGAATTATAGTTTGTAGACAAACTATAGCTTGTAGAATAAAACTATGAACACACTATTTTCTACCCAGCTAATGTATCTCAAAAAGAAAAATGAAGAGAAAATAAAAATATTTTCACACCATATATTACACAGGTATTAGAAAAACTAAAGTCAAAGCCAAACTAGTTTAAAACAAACCTGACAGTACTATTTGTTGGAGAAGGTGCTGAATCACAAGAACTCTATTTGAAAAATGATACACTCAATTTGAAAGTCTGTTAGGTAATTTGTGACAATGCAAAACATGATTGCCCCATTCAAAAGGTATCTTAAGAATATACCCAAATGATCTGAAAACTTTTTTCCAAGCCAAAACCAGCATTTGATGATTTCTTGTGTACCTGGCCATGGAAGGTACCAAGCAGAACGAAATTATTGAATGAGTATTGAGTTTCTTCCATAAGTATGCCATACTGATGTAAATACTGAAGTATACACACTGATATCCATCAATGATTGGACAAAGTCCTAAATGAAAGAGAATAGACAAGTGTTTTATCCAAAATAATTTTAAATATTTGAATAACTCTTTGACTGTTAGATGTAGATTGCGTGAATGAAGTTGGGATATTCTGACTGAACCAAACAATTAGAACAAGTATAAACAGCAGCAAATGATGTTGATAATATCTCTGGTGAGCATGAGATAAACAGCTGACCCTGAATCAACCATGAGAAAGCAGTATTAATATGTATGGTAACAAGTGGTATTCTCATATATCTGACATGAGAAAAAAATGGAATAGTCACTTTGGAAATTACTGTAATATGTCTGCTATTTAAAAGGTGAAACATTACTTTTTTACATCACCTCACAAACCATTTGAATATTTATCTAAGGGATAAAAATATAGGTACATGCAAAAACTCCTATGCAAAGAAATATTCATGGCAGTTCTTTCATAATTACTAAAAATGTAAACTGCTAAAATACCAATCAAGGGGGTGGGGATCAAGTTCAGCGGCACAGGGGCCTTCTGGGCAAGTGTCAGGTCCTGAGTTTGATTCCTAGCACCAAAAAAAAGGCATAATATGTCAGTCAAATGATGAATGGAAGAGCAAATTTGTTAATGCTTTATGAAACAATCCTATCAGAGATAGAATATAAATTGCTAATGCAAAACAGAGTGTATATGCATCTCAAAAGAATTATTGTATTTGAGTAAATCCAAGCACAATGACTACACACTTCATTTTAGTTTATGTATATGTGCTGCCAAGTGACCATATATATTATAATTATTGAACATTTTAGATAAGGAAAATTACAAAACCATAAAGCAAATCAGTTGTTGCTAGACAAGCAGGACCTTTTTTAAAGAAACACACAATTACTTTATTGATTTCTTACAACCAAATACTGCCAGATAACATTACTTCCACTCACACATCATTAAAAACAAAGGTACTTCCTTGCCATTTTCAAATGATGCATTATATAACAGAACTGAAAATGCCCCTTAGTTAATTAAACTGTTAATTTAAAAAATAGCATTATTTGGTTCCTTTTTTACAAAATGGAAATTTAAATATTTCTCCTGATAGTCTTGAGTTTATCATTATTAGTGCAAGTGTGATACATACAGTTTCACCTGAAACACACCTTCTTTAAACAAAGTGTTCATAACAAAATGAACACAGTCCATTCGTGATAAAGAGCGTATCCCAAAGAGAAGGCAGCCCTCAGGCCGCCATATTACGTCTTGCACGATCACTTATGGCATTATAGATTAATGACACATAACATACTTTTATATGTCTAAACCCTGAAAACAATAATAATTGTTACTTGAACATATTATTCCAGGTAGCAATTGGGTTTGTATCAGGAGAAGGCCAGCCTGTAAGCTGTGCCTGCCAAGTTGCAATCACTAGCCGTGCAGGCGAATCACATCCATGGTGTTCTGCAGCGGCCGTTCCCATGTCCCAGCTGTACCTCTTTCACAGAAGCCAGACAATAGTAATCCTGGGAGCTTGTGTGTGGTTTTCCCCAGATTTCATTTTTCCTCTTTTCTGGTTTAACTGCGTTACCAAATTATTTCCTCTTCTGACCTCTTTACTGATCTTCCATTTTAATTAGCCACAAATCCTTTCAGACGTCTTCCGAGAGCTCCGTAAGAAGTTCTGGAGATGGAGAAGCCCAGGGACAAAGGTTGGTATTGGAATGTCCTTGAGTTTCGTGGTATTTGCTGCAAACTTCTTGCAGGGTGAAGAGGCTGCCTACTCCTCTGAATGTGGTGGCAGGCTCCACGATTCCAACTTTTCTACAAAATCAGCATCCACATCTAGTTCCTTTCCTCCTGAACCTTTTAGAACTGTGGCCTTTGGGGCCTTAATTGTTTACTTTCTTGGCTTAATCTTTTCATTCTCAGTCACAAAGAACTCCACATGTCTCTTCAAACCTGCAGTTCCAGCTGTCAGCTCCTTTATAATCGTGTTCTCGTCTTTTAGAGCTTTGCTTCCCATACGTGGCTCCAGTGGTTCATTTTTTCGCGGAAGAAAATACAGCAGTGTGTCAGGACCCCTGTCGACCTCCATTGCATTTTAGGGAAGCATTTCTCTGCCCAAGCTGTGCGTCTGAGAAAGAAGGGGGTTCCTGCCCTCTGAGTCCTCTGAAAAGGTGTTTGTGAGACACCTGGAGTTGGGCAGCTGCTTCCTTGCACATGTTCTGCTGGGCCTTCAGTCACTCCTCGCACCTCACCCTCTCCCCCCTCCCCTGGATGAGGTGGACCTGTTTCCTGTGGCCGTCCCCCTGCAATTCCAGTGACCAGTGAGCCTGCTCAGACTATGTCAGCTTCATGGCTTCACAAAGATATGCTCAGGCTTTTTGTAACAAGAAAGAGCCTCTTCTTATTCCCCTGCAGCTCATAATGTGCCGGCTCTGTTGATGGGCGTTTGTGTAGCCAATCTTTCCTCTCACAAGGGTCCATCATTGGATTCTAGACATCCACTCTGACATTCCTTGAAGAGATATAGATTTGGTACTTGTAATGGGCTGCTTTCTGCTGTTGGCTTCTTTTCTTGCAGCCCAGGTTTACCTGAAGTCCACTCTATTTAACTGTATCTACCTGCTCTTCCCATCACATTCCTGTCTTTATCCATTTACTGTAAGCTGCGGCTCTGCTGAAAAATGCAGCTCCCCACAATCATAAACGTTATGTCACTAAGAATTAAAGAAGCAAATTAAAGCTTAGAGAAGTCTGTTTATTGGAAGGTGGAGAAAGGACAAGTGAGAGATGATAGATAGGAACTCAACAAGTAGAGAGCATTTGGAAGCAAAATATTCCAGGAGCATCTTCAGTGCAAAAGGAGGGTGAGGAGCTGTGTAGTTAAACCGTTCTTTCAGTCTTTGATTGTGACAGTGTAACACAATGGTATTCATTTGTAAGAATCCATCAAATTAAAAGCTTTAGGAGTAAAATTTATTTTATATCATTATCTAAATACAACTGCTTGTTTAAAAAACACGCTTATCAAACTTCTTACCCACTATAGGGGTTAAGTACATGGTAGAAAGAAGAAGTCTACTTTCTATATCAGTTTGCAATTGTTTTTGATGTAGAACCAGAAACATATCTTAAAACTTTAAGTAATCCTAGAACCCCAATTTTGGGGAAAATTTGGCTTAAATGATCTATGTGCAAATACAAACTACATGTGTTTGAAGATACAAACTAGAAACATATGTCACCGGGCATTAAAATTAAATTAAAATGGATCAGAGATATCAGAAACTTTGAAACTGCTGGAAGATAACACAGGGGGAAAGACTGAAGCCATTGGCTCAGGAAAATACTTCTCAAACAAAAGTTCAATAGCATAGAAAATAATGTCAAGAATCAACAAAGTGATTACATCAAACTAAAAAGTTTTTTGCATGGCAAAGAATACAGTTAATATAATAAAAGGACAAACTACAGAATGGGAAACATGCTTTTTCAGGTACTTTTCTGTTAAAACTTAAATATCTGGAATATATAGATTTAATAAAACTGCCCAAATTAAGGGCTCGATTAAAAAATGGGCCAGGGAAGGGAATAGACAATTCACAAAAAAAGAAAGTACAAATGGTCAATAAATACATAAAAGGATTTAATCATCTTTAGTTATTACATAAATGTAAATCAAAAGCACTCTGACATTTCACCTTATTTCAGTCAGAATGACTGTCACCAAGGACACAGTAAATAACAAATGATGGAAAGTGTGTGCAGAAAAGGAACCCTTAGAGATCTTGGTGAGAATATAAAACAGTACAATCACTGTGGAAAACAATGTCAAAATATCTCAAAATGTTAAAAATTAAAATTCTATTGCACACCATTATGCCACTTCTCAGTTTATTCACCTTATTAAGGTTTTTGTCTGGGTTTCTCCCTAAGACTCATGCAGCCATGGGTGTGAACTTTTCCGAAGCAGCTGAATCTACACTGTGTGCTTGGTTCATTGTCTAGTGCTGGCCTTGCAGGGAAGAGTGCTGTCTTGCTCTCCTCCTGTTGCTCTCCCTGCTTTGCTGTCTCCTATTGCCATAAACGGTGACCCTCTGCCAGCCATCCTGCCTTGGAGCCAGCTGATTATGGACTAGACTTCTGCATACTGTGAGTTAAGTAATTGTTTTCTCCCTTAACCTTATGTGTTGGGTATTATGTCTCAGCAATGAGAGAAAAGTAACTAAGACATACCTCAAAACTAAATACCCCAACACTAATGATATATATATATATATATATATATATATATTATACACACACACACACACACACACACACATATAAATTGCATTAGAGAAATGCAATTACCAACAGCTAAGCTCTGGATGGCCTATATACCCATTAACAGAGAAATAATCAAGAAAAGGTGGTATATACACAATAAAATATTATTTACTTTAAAAAAGGAATCAAATCATATCACATTCAAGAAATACTTGGAACTTGAGACCATATTATTATGTAATACAAGTAAGAAACAAAATATTTCCCTTTTGCAATATCTATCTTACCTTTCAGATTTTATGTACTCTTTCAGGCTCTTGTACTAGGGAGACAATACAATGTTTAAACACGTGGGTCTGATTTATTTCACTTGTTAGTATTGTATCTAGTTGCATCAATTTACCCATATAAGCCTTGAATTTATCTTTCTTTATAGCTGAGTAATACTCCACTGCATAAAAATGCCACATCTTTTTTATCCATTCCTCATTTGATAGGCGTTTGGGTTGGTTCCAAGATTTAGTTATTACTAATTGTGCTGCTATGAATAAAGATGCACAATTACGACCGTGGTGTGATGTTTTTGGTTCTTCTGGAAAAATATCCAGAAGGGAACAACAATTTCTGAATTCATAACATCTTGTTTTTTGAAATTCTGTACCATTTCTACGGATTTTTAAATTATTTTTAGTCTCTTTAAAATAAAAAAAGAGGGCCAGAGGTATAACTCTGTCGCATAGTACCTGCCTGGCAACAACAGTGTCCTGAGTTCAATTCTTGGTACCAAAACAAATAAATTTTTTAAAAAGAAGAAATACAGTATTGGAAATCTCATGGTTGATGTCATGTACAAATCCTAAAATATAAATAAATAAGCACATAAGTTGAAAAAGGAAAGATGATAGGAAAAAATAATGGAAAATTTTTAAAGGTGGAGAAGTAGGTTCAGGTAAAGGGGAAATAAAGGAGAATGGGTAAAGGGATCACAAAATCCAGATATGTTACATAAGGAAACTCATTGTCCAAATGAATTTACCTATTGTATATTGGGAGCTTGGTGTTAGTGAAAGTTGAAGAAAAGAAAAAAGAATAGCATAATAGCTTTCTTTAATCATGGTTCAAAATTGATCTGAGATTTATCTTAAACTGAAATTAGAAAAATGTAGTCTTTAGGGGGTAATATAGTCTATACAATGCAAACACACATGGTCCTACACATCTATCTATCTATGTATCATGTATCTGTCATCTATCTATCTATCTATCTGGTTGCCAAGTTGACAAGGGGTAGATAGTTATGGTTGATACATTGTGTCAACTTGGGGAGTCCAGAGGTTTGGCTGAGTGACTCAGCAGGAAGCCAGGGTGCTTGCTTTGTACACATCCTGAGCCTGTGGAAGAGGAGGGCGTGGAGAGTGTGTGAGAGCTACACGCCCCCTGGGTGGGAGTTGCCTGTTTACAATGTAAGGGAAGAGAAGAGGCTGCTCCCTGCCATTCCTCCTTTTTGCTGTGTTTTTGTTTTGTTTTGCCTTGTTTTTGCTGTGTTCTGCCAACATGAACCTTTGCCCTCTGCCATGGGCCACTCTGCCTCTGAGCCAATCAAGTATGGACTGAAACCTCTACAAACTGTAAGCTAAATAAACCTCTCCTTCCTTCATTTTGGGTGTTGGGTATTTTGTCTCAGCAACGAGAGAAAAGTAACCAAGACAGGGTAATATAGTCGATACAATGTAAATACATATGGTCTTATACATATATCTATCAATCTATGCATCATCCATCTATCGTCTGTCTGTCCATCCTCTCATAGCTATATGCATAGCATTTTCATTTTTTTCAAAATTCAGACAAATAAAAAAGTTTCCTATCTTCTCAAAGTCTGCTCTACATATAAAACCTACTCTGCCAAGAAACAATTAAGAAAGATATGTCACTGCCCAATGTAATAACATTTCTCTTCAATAGCATGCACATACGTAGAATGCCAATTTCAGAAAACAAGCTGGCATTTAGGAAGTGGGTGTTGGATTTATGCCATTTATTTTGCTATGTAAACCAGCCACATTTTAGGACATAGCATTATAGCTCTGTTGGTGTGCACAAGTGTGTGGAATCTCTAACCTGAGCATAATGGGGATGTAGTGATGTCTCATTATATCACATTTTCTGAGAGACTGTGTTTACAGACCCTTCTGGTACTCTACTTTTCTAACTGCTGTGATATTAGGATGTTACAATTAAGTACATTTTTATATGTGACTTTTCAGGAATACTGGTTATACTTTGAAAAATGCACAACAAATTGTAAATTCCATATGATTATTGTCTAAAGACATTTTAAAATAGGAACCATCATGAATTTCTCAGTTAAGGTGTTTTCTTCCTCACAAAATCTGTAGGTCCAGAGTAAGAACCTGGGAAAGTATCATTGGTAAATGTCCATTTAACTTTATTCTGAGTGCAGGAATGAGGACTGATGTATCACTACTGTGATTTAAATACACTCTCCTAGTTCACTTTTATTTTTATGTTCATTTGGAGCTAACATACTGCTTTTGGTCTTAGGGACTTATTATTTAATACCCTTAACTATCTAGAAGTAGAAAAGCAAAGACCAAAAAGTTGTTCTCAGGAAATTTTATGAGGGGGTAAGAACAAGTTGGTCATAAATTAATAACTACTAAATAACTACAGTGTCAGTACACAAACTGGTATTTTCAAATTATTGCAAAATATGACATCTCATTTGATTCTCATAAAAACTTTGTATGGATCAAGTGCTACAATCACAATGTAGGAGGTGGGAAAATGAAAGCTCTCCAAAGACTTAAGCAACTGTGTAGGCCCAGGTAAGGGGAAAACAGTGTAGCGAAATAGAAAAGTCACTTGATTACAAATCTCTTTGTCTTGTATAAAACTATAAAAATAGAATCTAAGCAGAAAAGCAGAGAGGATAACTCTCAAATGTCAAATCTACAATGAGCATTAATTTTTATAATCAGAACAAAATCCCTGACCCAATAAATTATTATGTAAACTCAGTAGACTATATATTCAAAACAGACTTTTATTGTATAAATTATAACTAAAATCAGTTATTTCATGTTTATCTCCTAAATATAGTGATATACATATATATGTAAATTTTATTATACTATATCTTTAATGCAAACCACAAATTTGATATACGAATGTAGTTATTAGCAAATGTTTTCAAGCAATTTCATGATTTTATGCATATTTACTGTTTTAATTAATGGTATATTTGATTAGGCAGCGACAATAATTATGATGTGAAAATTTTAGTATTTTCTTACTATCTGCGCTTTTAAATTCTTTGATAATAGTATCAAAAATATAAAATAATTCTATAAAATGCTGTGAGTAAAGTCATATTCATAATGTAGTTGAAATTTATAATAAATGATTTAAATTGTCTAATAATTTACCAAATAACTTAGTGTTTTTAGAATACAACTTTTAAAATTAAATATATATTTACATAAATAATAATGATATAGGGAAAATAAATGTATCTCCCAACTGCTAGACATTAAATATGCCAAGTTCATGTTCCCTAAAACTAAATAATGAATTCTGGGGAAAATGGAGGTTAACAGTGGGAAATATTTACTGTGAGAGAAAAATAGCTCCTGAGAGACAGCAGGGGACCTAAAAGACAAGATGCTGTGGACCCCATTCTGTAGACTGTTTTATTGAACAAAATCATCAGTTAGGAGCAAAATCACAAGATGAGCACAAAATCACAAGGTGGGTACAATGTGGGACAAAACCAGAATCAACCAATAACATAATAAGTTTATCTACTTAGATAATATTGATCTACAGAGGAAGCAGGTCACATAGCAAGTGTACCTGGAAAGAACAAAGACCTTTGTAGGAAGAGATGAACCAGAGAATTCAAAACAGAGACTGGGGTAACTGATGGTAACTTCTTGTTTACCTCTCAGGAGGCGTATAGACTGTCGATCGCATCTTTATCTTGAGGCCTGGCTCCAATACATGTGCCTCTGGGCACAGTTGTAATGCGTTCTTGTCTTTTTCATTGACTCCCTGCAATGGCCTAGCCCTATCTGACTGCCTGCAATATTTCTGCCTAACATAGTTTCTATTCTACTACTAATAATAATATTTAGCCAAGCACACTGGCATTTATGTTAAAAAATCTTCATATTCACTAAAAGAAACAATTTTTATTTATCATTTATTTTTATAAGAACAGATATTTCTAAGATTGCCAGAAGTTACATCAAATGTGTCATGTGTCATGTGTCAACTTCCTTGCCCAGCAGGGAATGACCGAAAGAAAAATTAGACTTCACAAGGTAATGGCACGTAAGATATTTGCGTTTTTCTAGAAAGACACCTACATTTCCACTTTTAAAAATTATTATTTATGTGGCATTTGCTTTACAGCATTATTGTAGGTTTTTGTTTTCTGTGACTAGCAAAATTAATGGTGATTGGTAAGAATATTATTTAATATAACTATTAAGAAGAGGCTTTCTCTATAACTTGCTGGATGTTCAGGATTTTTGCACAAGTTTTAAAGAATGACAGCAAAAGCACCTTTATCTGACATTAAGCATGATTAAATTTTGAAAAATCACTTGGCATATTCAGCAGGACTCCACAGGGTACTCTAGGTTTATAAGGAAATGGATCATGTCAGCATAACTTATATTTAAGGACTTGCTGGCCTAATAGGATTGTGTGAGGCAGTATTGCTGAAATAGAAACATAACATTTTGCTGCTATGAGACCAACTGTGTGCCAGCCCTGCACTATAAATTAGCTCCATTAAGTTTTAAAATGCAGTGTTTCTTCTGGCTCTAGTGGTGTTGCGAAATAGCAA
Organism: Dinomys branickii; assembly: GCA_004027595.1. Classification (NCBI taxonomy): domain Eukaryota; kingdom Metazoa; phylum Chordata; class Mammalia; order Rodentia; family Dinomyidae; genus Dinomys; species Dinomys branickii. Next base: position 321,232 of record PVLD010000176.1, on the reverse strand, counting down.
ACTGAGTTTACATAAAATTAAGCCTATTTGTTGTGAAAACAAATTTTTATTCATGTTTTATCGGAATTTAGGAATAAAGGTTACTTGACCATCAAGAAGGGTTCACATTTGAAGCTAAAAGCAAGAAGCCAATTGTATTTGATAGTTCATTTTCAAAAACAGTATGTTCTTTAGTGCCCAAATGCTTATCTTTTATGAGCCTATATATACCTAGACTACTATTGCAGCATAAAAAGAAATGTAAAGAGACATACTTGGTGAGGAGGATAAAATACAGTTCATTAGAGTGTGTACCATCTGTGAAAAACTAATTTGAAAATATATATTCAAGCAAAAAGTTAAATAAAATTTTTAAATGAGTGATTTATTTTAACTACATTTTGGAAGCATAAAATAAGTTTTATAAACGTATTCATTAAATCATTTAATTTTTTAAAAAGTCAGAGAAATGGAAAGTGACAATATTTTACTTATTCATTGGAAAATATCTTCAAAAATATGTAAGAGAATTATGGCACACACCTGTAAACCTAGCGCTTGGGAGGCTGAAACAGGAGGAGCCCTGTGAGTTCAAAGCCCACCTGGGCTACAAAGTAAGTTCATGACTAACCTGAATGGCATAGTGAAACTCTGTCTCAAAAAGGAAAAAAAAAATAAATAAATAAATAAAATATATATATATGAGAAATTATATCACACTGACAATATAAAAAATGTAAGAAAAACTACATACCATTTATTAGGTTTTTCTGAACTTCCAAAATAAAAGAACACAACAAATATTGTCTTACATAAAAAATTGGAACCTATAAAATTAGTATATCATTACCTGCTAGCTAGTAAATAATCTTGAACATGTACTGGGTCATACTGAATAAATAATACTTGTTAAAATGTATGTCTTTAAACATTGTTTTATTTAAAAATTATGTATAAAAATCTTTTCTGATTTGTGTATTTTCTTTTTGAAAAAAGCCATGAGAAGGGTTTATTAGGTAGAAATTTAAGTGCAAACTTGAGTGATGTGCTACAGGTTGGAGCTGGGAATCCTTACAGGTTTTTGGCGTGTAAATCTGTGGAATGTGTCAACCCATAATTTTGGTCTTGACTGGGCAGCATAGTCCATTAATAGGGAATATCCTACCATACCAGTGGAAAGCTGCTGTGTTCATAGGTGAAAGAGATCCATTTGGAAGCAGTAAAGAAGTGGACAGTTTGTAAGTACTTTATCCTTAAAGAATGCAAAGGAGGCAACATTCTGTCTGACAACTGGACACTTTGAGGGGGCATCTATTTTGCATAACTGATGTTCAAAAATCTTGACCTGACTGATTTAAAGGAGATAAAAAAGGACAGGTTTTGCTATTTGACAAACTTCATTTTGATAGTCTAGAAAGGAGGAGAAGGACATTGGCTATTCACTGGCACTTAAACTTCATTTTATAACCCTGTTAAACAAGTCAGGGCCAGAAAATAAAATGTAATATGAATGAATAGTTGCTCCCCAAAAATCATTATGTTCCCTGGCTGGATCTGAGGGCCTCAGAGTCTAAAATTATTAACCCAGCCCTCCCTCTTGCTGACTCCCCCTGCAAAATACAACTTTTAAAATACATCTGTAGGAGGCCCAGGAATAGTTTTTTGGAGAGATACAGAGCACACTCTAGAGTGAAGTGTAGGTACTCAGAGAAATTAGACATATTATAGTTTGGAACTCAGAATATTTGTGCCTTTTTCCTTGAAGTGACAGAAAAGCCCAGGAGAAGATACCCCTGCCCCCACACCTAGAAGGCTATTAGCCTATTTTAAAAGTATGGGCAATTTACCAATAGGTAAATTGGATTGGATTCAGGCTTCTGTTCTCTGCTTTCTCAATTACGTCAAGGTACAGACTTTCAATGTTCCTAATGCAGTGTCTGAGTAGCGTTTCACACCATGCCATGTTTTACCACACTGTGGACAGCCAGCCACAGCTCCACTGGAACCTACAGCTCCCTGTGACACTAAACCCAGTGTTAGTAAAAGAACCAAAGGGGCTGGGGATATAGCTCAGTGGAATAAGCGCTTGCCTAGCAAGCGTAGGGTCCTGAGTTCGATCCCTAGTACCGCAAAAGAAAGAAAAAAAAAAAGTAAAAGAACCAAACAGACAGTCTAAGTAAACGAAGACAATTTGTTTGAAGGCGGGGCAAGAGAAACAGGGAGAGAGGTAGGAGGAGAGTAGATGCGACCCGCAGCTATACATAGGGTGCATTTGAAAGTGCGTAATGCGGATTTCTTATCTGCAGCTCCTGTTACTGAGACCCTTACTCCATAGGAGCGCTTGGAACCTGACTGTATTGCAGACGGCTAAATCAGATAGAACTATTACGGAGAGGGCAGAGCTCTCAGGGAAGTCAGTAAAGAGGAAAAGGCCACGTTGCAGCGGTGGCTGGAGGAGGTGCATCACTGCTGGGGCTCAGAATAAAAACAGACTGACTAGGCATGTGCCCTGCCCCCCAGGGATATGATAATTAGAGTTATCTGGTCCAGGAAAATCTAAACGGACATCAGTGGGTAACCAAGACTCCCTGACCCATCCCTTCCTAAAGAAGGTCTTCCTTCTTTCTAGGTGCACTTGCCATGTGACCTTCTTCCCACTGGATCAATATGACCAAAGTGGCTCTCCTTGTAATCTTATTGGTGGATCATCATTTTGATGTATGCTGTACTCACCTCATGATTTTGCATGATAAAGCTTCCTCTGTGAAGGGTGCTCTAGGTCAACCCACTTTTGCGTCACCTCCTGTCTTCCAGGAGTTGTGTATCTCTATAAATACTTCCTTCTCTTAGCTCCCACTGTTACCTGGAATTCATTCTTCAGTTTTGGGGAGCACAGATGCAACATGTGTGACATGTCACAGGTTGTGAATTATAGTATTTTTCTTATGTCGGTTGGTTCCTTGCCTTGTCTTCCATTCTAACTTTGAACTTCCTCTGGCCAGGTGAGCTTTCCCTGTCCTCCAGTGCAGGGTAGGATTATGTGTGGGGCCTTTACAGACATGGAGTTTAGGCTATAGGGTTAAGTAGAGGAGAAGTTCGTAATTCTTCAGTTACTTGTGCAGCCTGGGACCCTCCCTGCCCTGAGTTCTCTGTCTCTGTCTCCTAACGGCTTGAGTTTAGCGGGGCTTCGTTTCTCTAACTCCGAGCCTAGCGACCTTTGACTGTCGTTCTAATTGCTAGATTCTTGCTGCAGAGAACAAAGCCGCCCTGTTAGTTTTGCACCCTTAATCCTACATTTTCCGACTAGGGTACCCCATTTCCCTACACTAAGACACTTTGCCTGTGACGATCTGGTACGGAAGGGGATTAAATCTAACCAAAGGAATGCGGATTTGCACCAACTTGTATAACTTCAGCTGGTTTCAGGGAGTTGCCGTGTCCTTAAATGTACACATTTATTAATGATTTCCTTGCCTTTTTCTGCCTATCATTTAGTCCTTCTATCCTATATCAACTATAGTAGAATTTAGCATATTTTTACTATTGTTATTATTGTTATATATTGGTTGTTGGAGATAGCGAGGCAGGAGGTTAGGGTGTGGCAAAGTGGTTGGTCAAGTGGGCATAACCAATGAATGACAGAGTCCTGGATACATAGTCAAGCCCTTGGATACATATCCGAGTCCTGGATACATGTACAAGTCCTGCATACATAGTCGTGCATTTAGGCCCAATCAGAAAAGTGCTCTTTTTAAATCTGGCCTGAGATCAAGAAGGTTTTTGATTGGACAGTCTAGATCTGATGTCAGCCTGAGAACTTGTTATATAAAACCAGGTTGAGCCATTGACTTCATCACCATGGTGCTTACTCTGCTTAAATATTAAGAAGAGATTTCTACCTCTATTACTTTATGCTAATTACTAAAGTTTTTATTGCTGGGATAAATGTAAGCTCTACTGCTTGTCAAGTATCTGGTTGCATATCCCCAGTGGTAGTCTCATCCTGCTTCAGGAGTTGATTGGAGCCCCTAAGGACCTCCACCCTTCTCTCTAATAAGGCACCTTGGTTTACACAGTATGAAAACTTCTAAGGAAAATACTAATATATGAGAAAGCACCTATGCTGCTTTCACTGGAGATATCTGACTAGCACTATTTCAGTACCTCTTTCTGATGAGGTACTGTCTATTGACACTATATTCTCTCTTTTGTTGCTTGCTTTCACCCTGCAGAGTACATTTCCTTTTTTGCTTTAATTGCACTGCACCCACTCAGAACTGCCTATCTTCACCCTATTTTTACTTTTTAATAGATGTAAAAACTAGCTACGTTTTGTACTTGTCATGACCAATCCTTTGTCCAGAATAAAAAGACCCTAGGAAGCATCTCCAAAACGAAGCCATCAGCACCTAAGGAAATCTGGTAATAATATTATCTCTCTGTTGATTTCAGATTGGCGTTGAACTCACTGTGTAACTCACTGTGACCTTCCTGACTCGACCTCCTTAGTGCTGACATTGCAGGCCTGCACCACCATGCCCAGTTGACATAACATTTTATCTTTAATAATACCCTATCTTTAGTTTGAGCTGTTTACCAAATATTGCAGATGGAGTTCAACAGCATAAGTCTCCTCCCTGTTTTGTTAAAAACACTAATGTCTTCCTAGTTTAGGAAAAAAATGCCTCTTCCCAAGCTAGTATACTTCAGTTTCTTAATTGTCCAGGTAAGTTTCTGTTGTAATTCTATTTGCTTCTGTTCCCAAGAAATGCCTGGTCACTGTGATGCATATTGTAAGAACCAATCAAAGATAGCAAGTACTCTGCTTCTTGCTTGCAACCCCATAAAATCCTCCCTCCCTGAGCCTTTGGTGCCTGATATTCTGGGAATGATACCAGTCAGTGCCCGTTGATGTAAATAAATCTGCCTCCAAATCCTGGGCATTGTTTTGATATTTGTGGTTGCCATAGCAGTATTTCAGTTATAATTGTCACTGTCCTGGGTCTGAAGAAGTTCCCAAAGCGGAAACCAGGAATTTAATGCACTCTGTACGTAGAGTGTTTGGAGGCTTGGTAACTACCATCTGGAAAAGAACTTAGAGCTCATCAGAAAGAGGTACTGAACATTATTTAAAAAGAAAAAGTCATGTTTTCACAACCTTATGCCATCCCCTCTTAGATTTTCCTCTCCCTGTGGATGTTGGTAAGTTACAAAACTGTCACTGTTTGATTAGCTGTCTTTCTCTAGCTTCTGTAAACCTACTTGCTTGGCCACCGCAAGTTTTGCACCACGAAGTAGATCAGCCCTCTCAGCTGTATATATATATATATATATATATATATATATATATAAAGTTAGAACCCTTCCTTTGTTCAAGGCTCAGCCTTTGGACAGGAATCTTCTAAGCCAGTGTGCATCTAAATAAAATCCTCCTATTTCACCTGGTGGTCTCTTCTATCTATTAAAATACCACAATAGTATGTGGTAGCAGGAATTTTAATACATGCTCAAGATTGATGTGTGGGTGCTCAAAGAGAAGCACTATGATTTGAAATTGGGAAGGCTTATGTTATTTTGGCAGTGGGAATGTGTAGAACTTGACAATCTATAGTCTAGGATAGCCCCTCAACAGAAAGATGATGCTCTATTCATGGGGATAAAGAGTATTTTACAGGTGAAAAGAAGCACTATATTCACAGGTAAAAATACCTTTTTTAAAAAAAGGAAAGGTAAATCCATGTGAAGATGAAATGGAATTGCCCAGGCTTGCAAAAGTAGGAAAAAAAAATAATTACACTCTGTTTAACCACAAAGCTATAGTATTTAAATGTAAGACTTCTACAGTGTAAACTGCAACAGTCTAAAAAAAGGAAATCTAAGAGAACATTAGAAAATGGACAGATATACCCTGTCCCAGGACATGCAGTAACAGTGTAGTAAAAATGCTGATACTTCCAAATTGGACATATGTATGTAACATAAACAAAATCAAAATACTACCGGCATTCTTTACAGAAATGGAGAAAACAACCATGAAATTCATAAGGAATCAGAAAAGACCTAGGATACCAAAATCAATGCTGGGTCACAAGATCAAAGTTGGAGACATCACAGTTATGGTCTTAAAGTTATTATAATGCTAACACTGATAAAAACAACACAGGACTAGCACAAAAGAGAGCTGACTGTAGGAACAGGGGCCGCCATACATAGGGCAAAGACAGGATGAAGTCCTCATTGAGCTTTATTAAAAATAAATAAGATAGTTTTGATCAGCTAGACTCCAGCCATTAGAAGGGCAAAAGGACCTGGACTCCAAGGAATAAGAAATGCAAAAGCAGCTTCATGAAGGCATCTAGGAAGTCAAAGACAAAGAACTCAAGACAAGGAAGTTCTGAGAGTGCACCAGTACCTCAGGAACTGAAAGCTTCTGCTCTACTTAATCCTGTAGCATAAACTCTAAGCTGTAAGGCCTCACACATAACCTTACGCTCCACAAGGGACAGGGAAAGGGTGTTTCATCCAAGAAACCCAAAGTCAGGATGAATGGCACACCAGGGAGCCAATCAGATTCTGAAGCCCTCTGAGAGACAAAGGTCTCAATAGCAGGAGCTGCAACAGAGAAATTCAGTAATTCCATTCTGAATACTCTCTGCTCCTTTTCTTAAAACAGAAAATTAAAAAAAAGATAATAACAAAATAATAGCAACATAGACAAAAACAAAACAAAGCAAAAAGAATAACAGTGATACAGGATTTCAAAACGGAATGAGAATAATTAACAGTGGTTGTTGTATTACTTATTGTTACTTTCAACGATGTTGCTCAGATTACTAGATGTAAGAATGCAAGATTGATCAAACCATTAAAAAGTATAAGAATAATAATAATAAAAAAAAAAAACAGAAATGATGCAGAGCTCCACCAGGAAAGATGGTAGGGATTCACTTGGTACTCCTTCCATTGATCTCTGTCGTCTCTCTTCTCCTTTACCATTCATCAAATAAATCATCTTCTTTTAGTTTAAACATGGCTTCACTAACTCTTCAATGATGCTGAGTTTAGGAATGCTGGCTCCTGCTTTATCCAGCAAAGCAGTGATTTGCAGTCCGTGCCTGTATAGTATATAAAGATCAATGGAATAGAACATAGGATGTGGGGGAAAAGAAACAAGCACATTCAAATATTAGAAATGTTACAAATGATAAAATTTCATTATTTTTATAAGTGACTATCATTCCATGTGTGTGTACAAACTTTTGTTTATCCATGGTGTTAAACTTTGAAAATTATATATAAGCTATGCATATGAATATTACCCCATTTTAATAAACAATAAATCTGTGTCTTACTGATTTTTTCTTTAAAACTAACTTTCAGTAGATTGTGAATGTAATTTGGTTAAATAAATCATTATGAAAGTAAAAAAACAAAGAACAATAGTATAATAGCAACAGTATCATTTCCTTCAGACAATATTTTGAGTAATCAATTTAGCCAATTATTGTCAGAAAATTAATATCAAATCATATTTGCCACTTGTCTTATACCTGAGATTCAAAACTTTCAAAAGCTGATTTCTGACCTTATTGCATAGGAATAGCAAATACATATTTAGTTACCTGAAATTAGAATTAATGTTTGTAAAGAAAAGCAACTAGTGTCAATTTTGAAAATTCAGGCATCTTTGTACCTAGTGAAGTTAGCATATCTATTTATTATCTGCCAGGGTACACTTAACCCCTCAAAACACCAAAAAAATTCAATTCCTCTGTGAAATAATTGCCATATTGTAGTCCGTAAAAAAAAATCAAGAAAGGGCTGAGGCTGATGCTCAGCAGCAGAGTGTTAAATTTCTATGTAAGTTGTCCTGAGCTCAAAACACAGCCTGGCCATATAAAAGAATGAATGAAAAAATTAAATAAATAGAAAATAGAGTAATATTAATTTAAATTTCCTCCAGTAGTTTAATACATTTTATCTTTTACCAGGTCTTATACTTTTAGAATTATACCTTTTTGAAATAAATTCAGACAGGCATAAATTGTGCTGTATCTAGGCAGACATTTCTACAAGCTATCCAAAACTTAAAAAAACTTATCTGTCTTCCTAGAAACAATCTTTTAAAAATGTATAGCTTTGCTGTTACATGCAGGAGAGATGGAATAGAAAATAAATTGACACAGTTTAGAGAAAATAATATTCCCACAGAACATGCAGTACATATTAATCTATTTATGATTGTGTTGACAATTTTGCCAAGCAAACTTCAGCTGATGCGTTTCCTACCCTGATATTCCCTTGCAGACTGAGATTCCAGACTGAAACCAGCCCTTCACATATTTACTGACCAAGTATTTTTCATCCACCTCTATGTTATGTTTTACCAATCTTATTTTAAAACCTATCATTGTGGGACGAGGAAAAGATTATAAACTTTAACAAAATAAATACGATTCATGTTCAAATTCTCAAGTGCATTATGTAATTTAAGGTTTAGGATTTATGTTGCAAATAATACTTTGTAGTTTTAAAAAATCATTCATATCTTTGGCTCAGCTCACCCATTCTCTTGTGTCATTTATATAAAAGACTTTTTAATTTATATTTTGGTAGGTATATTTATAAATATTATCTAATGGGGTATTTTAGGTTTTGAGTTAATATATGCAACTATTGTGTTCTTTGTTCTTCCATTTATGAGGTTTAATTTTTAATTTCCTTTACTTATTTATAATTTACATCATTATCAGTGTTGATTAACTCTCAGAGTTAAAGTTGATAAGACTTCTACATTCATCACAGCATTTTAAGATATATGGTTAAAAATTAATTCCTGAAGATTTCAAAGTTTTAAGAAGTATATCTAATTTATTTTGCTTTATATTTGGTCAGGAATAGAAGATTATTATAGGTGATTGTTGAATTAGAACATTTATCATATCTAGTGGTGACTTTTTTCCTTTTTGCATTAGATCTGCAGCTTTATAGCTCATATAAATGAATAAAAGTTAAAAGTCCTCAGTTTCACATTTTCTTGATCAAGTTAGTGATTGCCAAGCATATTCAGAACTAAAATTACTAGTCTTCTATGAAAATATCTGGAAATCTTTTGATAAATAGCTAAAATTGTAAGGAGTGCGATGGTTTTTCTGGATGTGCCCCCAAAGACTCATGCAGTTATAGGGTGGACTTTGAGTTAATGATTTATTCCTGGTTGTGAGTGCTATACTCACCCCGGGGTGGGTAGCTTGCATACAATGTAAGGGAAGGAAACAGGCTGCTTGCCTCCACTCCCCGCTTTGTGCTCTTGCTGATTTTGCTATTTTTCACTGCCACGAACTGTTGCCATGTGCCATGTGCCACTCTGCCTTGGAGCCAGCCGAGTATGGACTGAAACCTCCACCAACTGTGAGTTAAATAAACCTTTCCTTCCTTAATTCTGGATGTCAGGTATTTTATCTCAGCAATGAGAGAAAAGTAACCAAGACAAGGAGTTAGGATTATGGGAAATTCTATTTTCTAGTTTATTGTGCCTCTTTTATTGTAAAAAAGTCTATTACATAGTTTAAGCAACCTCTTTGGAGACATAATAGCAAATAAATAATGTATTTCTTTACCTAGGAAACTATTTTGGATTAAAAATAAAACTCTTCCATTAGTAGAATTATGAAGGAGTACTTCCATCATTTATTAACTACATAATTTTAGGTAAGTCTCAATATTTTCTCTTTTGAAATTGAAATAATAATTGCATTTTCTCTTGTGAAAATATTTATTAGATGCACAAAATATTGCATATTACATTGGAAGTGCTTAGTGTATTTCCCTGAATATAAGGTTAGGCCTTATATTAATTTTTACTGTAAAAGTTGCAAAAGTGCTTATTTTTAAATGCATAATTTTTTATGTACAAAAACCTAATTTTATTTCTGTACAACAATTTACATTTACTTATGCACACTCATTCAAATACAATCATGTCATATGCTGGAACATCAACAGAACTCTCTGAAGTCTGAATTCTGGCCTAAAGTACTTGCGACTCCATTTCCTGTAGAAATATTGGCCCCAATCTCTCACGTCCGGCAGTCCAGCTCTCTCTGAAAGAGTCATACTCGTCTCATAGCCTACTCGTGGTGCACCATCACAATACATGACATACTGATTATGAAGATTCATATTAGACACAACCACATCCATTACTTATCAAGAGTGTATGTTATCATTCACTGTGTCTGTACTCTCTCTGGTAATTCAACAAAAATTTTCAGTTCATCTATTTACAGAAACTTTTACCTTTTGTCCAAACCTACCAGCGTGGGGATACTTAATTACAACTTATGTTAGCACTTATTTTAAGTGTTAATATCAATAGTATTATTTATTAATTGATATTGTTTTCTAATTTAATATATTTTTATGGTTTGTAGTGGATATACTAAATGCATGTGTCTAGGTGAAAATCTTCACCAGAGCTTATAAGCATCCTGAGAAGTTATGATAGGGGTTATTTTGTGATTAGGTCCTATTTTAGAGGAACTATGGTAATTTTAATTCTATGTGTTTTCTTAACACTTCAAGAACAATTATTTTCACATATATGTTATATGTAAGGTTTTAGTATATTCCTAAGTAATAGGTAAAATACATCTTTTCCAGACTTTATAAATAATAAATTATTGTTAAAATACTACTTAATAACAAAAGATTTAAAATGTAACTGTAAGCTATAAGCTCAGTCAACCAAAAATATACTGAATAAGCATCAAAAGAAAAGTACTAAGAACACAATTATCAGTGCTGACCTTAATCTGGTGATGATTGCTCCAACTCCATGACTCAGATCTGTCTGAGTTTGCCTGCAATACACACAGAAATAATGGATTGGTGAATGGAGGAATCATGGAAAGGAAATCGATAAATTTCCACCTTTTGCTCTTATATTATGAAAAGTAAAATCTCTGATTTATTTTTCCAAGAAAAATGAGGATTATTCTACCCTAGACAGTAAACTGAGAGGGATGATACTCTGCTTAGCTTTAATAATTTAAAATTAAACATTCAAAGATAACCTCACAATAATGTTGGTTGTACTATATTGTACAAAAAGATATAGACTAAAAAGAAAATGAAGACTCATGGTTTATATTGTTCAAAAATTACCTAATATTATACTGATGAAATTTTTTAAATTATATATTTTGATTCATATGAACAAAAAGCTCACCATGGAAGAAGAGCTTACTTATGATAATATTTTTTCTAGAATTATGTTTTGTTTCATTCACTTATGTAAAATTGCTGTATTATACTATTTGAGGAAATGCAGTTCTCCATTTAGAACAGTATCCCACATAATCCCAGGCATCAAGGTAATATATAAGACATAACTTCCCCTTTGTCATCTACAGCAAAGACTGGCGTGGTGGCACATTCATGTATGAGACATGTATGTGCATGTATATATAGATCTATCTATTAAGTATGTATTAGTTATAAATAGTATGCACTTATGTACTGATTATATCGCTCATTCTAGATATCTAGATGCATTCTAGATATCTATGTTTATTACAAAGACTTGGCTTATGAAATTGTTGATGCTAAGCAAATATAAAATTTTATGTTAGTGGAAGAAAGGAATCATTGTGAAGAAGCTAAACCTAGTGAGCAATTACACTTGATTTATTTGTAAGATATTTATATGATAGTGTGAGTGAAATATATTTTAAAAAGACAGACTTCAATCACAATGAAGTTGATGTAATCCCTGTGGCATGCATTGGATTTGCTGTTATTTGCTTGTTGAATGTGGTTTCTATCTCCCCGCATAAGTAAAAAAGTAAACTTAGGCTTCTGAAATAGTTTCAGTCTGTGAAATCTCCCTCACTATGTGAAGTTAATTTTGAATTTCCTTATTATGAAGTTGCTTGTGAAAATCCTAATCTTAACGTCTGGCTCCTGAAAGTACTAAAGAAGGTAAAAAATGAAGGGAGTATGAAAGTTACGGTTCTCTAACTCCCCTAGGAGTCACTTCAGGCTGATGGAGAGGTCTTTGCAGCAATTCAGGAGGGCTTGCAAATATGTACGCCAGCCTCTGTATTTCTAACTCTCTAATATGCAGCAAACAGTAATCAGAACACTTATCCTCAGTATTTTGAGGAACATGTTCTCATTACCCACATACTCTGGCATGTTGTGTGATAGCTGGTGAAAGAATGTGGGAAGAGTTGCTTGCCCTTGGGGCTGGCATGGTGAATAGCTGCTGCTAAGTGAAGGTGTGGGGGGTAGTGACAGAGATGAACTGGAACGTACCACTCTACCCTTCTGAAAGTTTAATGCCTACAATAGGCTTAGGAGTTCAAAAATAACTCAAAGGTACCATCGCAGTTATTGTGCAGGTGGAGTGACAGATTCCTGCTGTATCCTATCTTAACATTTTCTCAGTGCCTCCATTGATTTTACTTTGAATGAATTTCCTGGTACCAAAAATGTGTAAATGGTTTACCACTAATATCATAGTTTCTTACACTGTGTCATTCTCTTTATGGATAATTCAAATTTATTTAAATTCTCTTGTTTTATAAACATTTTTCTACATAAAATGTGATATAATTTAAGGGTTAATACATTTCTTACTTCTCTGAACTACTATGACGTATGGCCAGTTTTGCAACTCATTGAATTTTTCTTTCAAGTTCCGATAAAACTTTCTTTTATTTATCAATATAACTTTCTTAACAGTGTTTCAGCATTGAAATAAAGAACACACCAGGTTTCTTCAAAATTTAATTTTGAGTGGCTTATATAACATGCCGTGCAACTGAAAAAAACTGAAATACTCATACCTAGTAATCAAATGGTAAATTAATCTAAAGAAACTATATTCCTTTTACCAAATCATTAGTGTTTTCAGGGATATATGCTTATTACCAGCAAAATTACCCAAAATCTCTTTTTTTTCCTCTCTTATTACAGAATATACTTCAACTAATATGGCTTTGATTTGTTTTACCTGATGTTCAGGTATAGGGGCCTTATCATTAGTCCCACAGGAAGGTGTGACTGCGGATGCTCTGTGCAGACGTCTTTTCTAAACATTCTTTTTCTGTCATTGGTATAGATTGTCAGGCATCATATTAACCCCTATATAAAGTATAGTAAAGTGCAACTGGTCTGGGATCTCAAGTTAGTGAACCCTGTTTCAAATCCTGAGAAAGTCTAATTTTTGAATTAGTTCATAATAGCTCAAAACTACAGTTTTCACCTCTGTTAAATGCATTCTATCGTGTAGCTAAAAGTGCTACTGTAAAACTTATTTGATAAATATATCCTAAAATACCAACATTCACAAAAATGATTACATCTTTTCAGCTTTCTATCCCTGGTATTTATTTGCATATTTCTATACTTATTCTGTGTCATTTCCTTTATCTATTAATCTAGTTACCAATACTATCTTTTCTTCTCTCCATTTTGTATATTTACTGTGTATTTTTACATAAAATACACTGCATGTTTTCCTAATATATTTCAGAATATCCAAAAGCTATATATTTAAACATAGATTTCAACCCTATAAATAAATACTTCTCATAGCTGCTACATACTTTATTGCACACATTCACCCAAATTATTGTATATTCTATTTTTTTCTCTTTTTATATATGATAGAATACCTTGCACAACAGTTTTTGCATAGTTTTAAACATCTTATATATAGATATATAATTTTCATGGAATTGAATGCTGCATATGAAAAATTATTGGACTCAAGAATCAAATCTGTGTCTTTTGGGTTCAGAGTTCAAACTTTTATTCAGTACATGTGGCTCATTCCACTTTTTAAAACTTTGGGTAGCTTTGGAACATTAGCGATTCATCTGACTGTTGGCTGTATTTTCTTTTTCGCTGATTTTAAACCTAGTACTGTATTTTCTAATAGTGGCACCTCAGTTCATAAACTTAGTTCATCTCATGATTCTGGGAAAGATGTCCACATGTATGTTAATTACCCGACATGGAAGGGAAGCAAAATTTTGCAAAAGCTTCTGTTTGGAAACTGATCAGTTCTGAAAGAAAGCATTCATGAATCAAGATATCATTTGACCTTGTATCTGGTTAATACATTTTATAGCTTCATTAAATTATTTTATAAGGTTTAATAATTTTAGCCATTTTCTTTAATTTTTTAAGTGCAATCATAACCTGAAAAGAGTGACAAAAATTTCTTCCATTTTCTAATCTCTATACATGTATTTTTTTATTAGTGTATTTTTATGACACATTTCATTTGTCTTGGGGAATTGGTATAAACATGTCTCTGGATTATTTTATTATTTTCATTTCTTTGGTAAATATACTCGGAAGTAGCTCTGGACTCAAAGGAATTATATTTTTTATTTTACTTTCAAATTTAATTTTTTTGGCACCGCAAATCAAACTCGTGACCTTGCACCTGCCAGGCAGGTGCTGTGCCACTGAGCTATATACCCAGCCCTTTATTTTTAATTTTTTTATATAATATCCATATTGATCTCCACAGTTTACATTCCCAGAAACAATAAAGATAGATCTTTCCCCTACACACGCATTTCTTGGTTTTTATTATGTTTTTGATGAAAACTGTTCTGATGGAAGTAAACACAATCTGAGCTGTTTAATTTCCGTATATCCAATGGAAAAAGGGGATGTTTTTCTTTCAATCTATTGATTATTTTCTTCACTACATATATCTTATTTTTAGATAGCTGGTTATTTAAAATGAAATGTGACTGTATATCACTGTGTTCATTTATTCACTTTTAATAGTATATGTTTACAGTACATAATGGTTACATTCCTTGTGTAGAGCTAGTACCTGTGTTTAGATGCTTTTTAATTTGATGTAATCCAAGTGGTAGATTCTTGATTTTATTTCTTATGCTATTGGAGTGCTTTTCAGGAATCCTTGACTTTGCCTATAGATTTGTGTTGCTCTAGGGATTATTCAAATATATATTCTTTCTTTATTCAAGTTTATTCCTTTTTTATTGATTGTTATGAATAATTTCTGGTTTAGATCTTTGTAAGACTATGCTTGTTTTTTTTTATTTTCGAGACAAGAGAATGCAAATACAAAACAGAATAACCTGTAGACAGTTCAGAAAATACAAAACTATACAGAAACAGTAGGGATTTAGCACTGGATGCTGTATTAGATGTCATCATCACATTAGTTAACACATATACCCCAAAGGAAATTGCTAATTATATAGAAGAAAGCATGGCTTTAGCACTGGATGCTGTAATCCATAAAGCTATCCTTATTTTTGTGGACACATAGACGATTAAGGAACTACAAAATTATATAGAACATAGAAGGGAATTATCTCTGAATGCTAATTTACCTAATGTTACTTTCCCAATTATTACTCTATTATACCGATGGTGTCTCACTTGAAAATTCAAATTCTCTCCTCCCTCATCTCCTCATCTCCGTTGCTCTACCTCATACTTCTGAACTCTCAACTTGGGAGGAGACATAGCTGCCTAAGACCATACTATACAAGCTGTCATGTTTGGGGTGGAAAAGCACCCATACTCATCGCGGACCGCCCGTCTCCTCCCCGCCGTCGTGCTGCATGGGGTGGGGGTGGATGCGAATGGGTTCTGTTCACCCTCTATGGCGTCGCTTGCCAACCGCCAGCAGGGCAGTTTGCGCCTGCAGCCTGTGCCTGGTGGGGTTGTTCACACCCGCAGGGTTTCCTCGATGCTGGAGACCCTTCCTTCTCCTCTTCCCTTTTCCTGGGTTTCAGCCTCACCGTTTCCCACCCACTGTGGCTGGACCTCAGGCAAACTTACTATGCTTGGTACCAGGGTTTGAAATCTCCTTGGCTGTGTTCACATTGTTAGTCCAGCATGTGAACTGAGTTTAGATATTAGTTCTAGAATAGAGTTGGAGGATAGAGTATATTGCTGTTTTTCGTACTCCTGGTCTGCTGCTCTTCATCTAAAGTGTTGCTATGGGTTCATGCAACATTCATATGTGTAAGCTGTAAGTAGATCCTCTTTGTGTTGTTAATAGTGTGGGGTGAGTCCTGAAGTCCATACAGTCATCCCATCGTTGACAGGAGTATGGGTCGATTGCGCCCGCTGCCTAGTCTCTTGGTGTTCACACAATGAGACTTCAGGGCAGAAGCTGAAGCCCGGCACCTCGGCTTCTGCTTCCTGCCTGGTCCCGGAGCACCATAGCAGCTCCGTCTGCGCCGTGTCGCTCCATCCCCACCCTGGGCCGCTGCTACTCCAATGCCGGAGTCCCCGCTGCGGGTCCCCACCCCTCCCCACTCACCCAGCAGAGGGGTGGGGGAGGGGATCACCTCGGGGCAGACACAGGGTCGGTGCGGTGAGCTGTGTGCTATTTGGGTTGATTCCATCCTGTCTCCCGGAGCCCACTAGGGATGTTACTGCAGAATCGGGTTTCTGTTTCCGTGGGTGTTGTAATTTCTTGTCTTCCTGGATTCGACTACTGCTCCCGTCCACCATTCCATCTTCTTCTGGCCGTGCTCTCTCCTCTGACCCTCTCTTGGAACTTCGCACTCCCCTGGCCGAGCCAGGAGGCTTCCATGAAAGTAGGTCTCCGCAGCTGAAGCTGCGGGTGTCGGGACCAGGGTGTAAGCTAAGGTTGTGTGCGCTTTGGAGCTGTAGTTTCTCCGTCTCGCCTACCTCCGACTGTGCCATGGCGGACCTCCAATCCTTTCTTTCTGAATAGGTCCTTCTTATTCTTTCCTAGTATTTCAGTTCCCATTTCAAATCTTTCCTGGGCTCGAGGTGCCCACCTCTGTCCTTTTTGTCCTTCTCTTATTGCTGTATTCCTTTGTCTAGGTGGGATTTCTTGAAGACATTTTTCCTTTGCTTCCTATCTGGTCGCCATCTTGAAGTTCCTCCTATGCTTGCTTTAATAGTTAATTTTAAGATGAACTTCAATTTTCAGCAGAACATTTCCAAAATTCCATTATGCCTTAGTTCATTTTTGTCATTTTATCTTGCTTTATTTTCTTCATAACATAATGAAATAAATGCATTTGTTCATTTATTTTGTTTCTCCATTAATACAATGAAGGCTTCATGAAAGTCAGGGGTTCATTTCTCTTTCTCAGTACTGTAGATACAGTGGATAAAACTTCTTAATGTAGAACATACAGCAGGAGTTTCAACTATGACTAAATTTGGGACTGCATTTTTGGGTAGGTCTTTTCCATATCTTTCAATATTTTATGTGTCATTTTTAAAAGACGTCATACATTTTGGTTACCACACTTGAATGTTCAAAATATAATACCACAGATTTTAAGAAAGTATATCAGCCACAATGTCTCTACATACAATTTATGAACAATAAGGTCAATTCCAGCATTAATATTCTTTTATTTTCTTCGTGTTTTCTACTATATAGAACATTAATGGATTCTTGTATGAAAATACTAGAACTCAAAAGGGCATTAGATTATTCCATTTCTATATGTAGTTCTTCACTTGTTAAAACTGCAATTTGATTCTTTGTTTGAGATCGTTTATGGATTATATTATGAATTGTGATGTAATAAACAGAGGCCTCCCTGTGGCTGTACAGGATTCTGTACAGGATTAACGCTTTGTGGAGTGTACTGAAAGGTGGTAGAGTTGGAGCATGTAAGAATTGTAGTTTTTTGAGAAGTTTCCATAATGATTCCATAATGACTGTGCTAACTCACATCCTCAACATCCTCACACTCTCTTATTCTATGACTTCTTCACCACATTGATATATATATATATATTTACAGAATAAAGCACTTGAGATTAGGAGCAGTCAGCAACAGAAGATACATGTCGTTTGTGAATTACCATTTAAGTGTCACATGTAAAATTTCAAACTAATGCAATAAATTCTGTTCAATGATCATTATTGTCTTACAAGTAGAGTTCATAAGAAAAATAAAGAATGAAACTTTTATCAATAATTACATTAAAATTTAATGGCTAAATTTTGTACTATACTTGTTTTTTGTGCATTTATGTTTATTTAATGATCAACCTTTTATCTTTAATGTACTTATTTTAAAATCAAATATATAAAATAAAATTTTTATTATAAATATTGGCACTTAAATTATCTGTATTACTAAAAGAACTAGAATTATGAATTTAAACAAAAACTAAAACTATGAGGTATATTTTAAATGTTAGTCAAATTTTTAAAATTGAAACTAAACAACAGACTGTCTCTGAGTAACTCATTTTTCCATCCTTGAAATATATAAGAAAAATCTTGCAAAAATTGCATATACTTCATTTGTAGTCTAGACCAGCCTATTATAATGCCTCTCATTCCTTTACTTCTCTCTATTCTTTATTTCTTCCATCCCTTTTCTTTTCTTTATTGTGTTACTTTATAATTGTACAAGATCTACTATGTGTCTGACATTCTGAGACAACAAATGGCACAAGATTGCTAAGATTGGTTCTGTAAATCTATCAGAATCTGGTTAGTATGATAGATATTTGAAGTAAAGAATATGAAATAACAGAAACTATGAATGGCATTATTTTTACATGAGAAAATGAATAAGTGAAAATAAAAAAAGAATGAAATATACTACATCAAAGTCATTCTCATTAGAAAAGAAATAGGACATTGGTAATAGAGATTTTCTTAGAAAAGTAAAGGGAACATCACTGATAATGTTGTTTACTTAGTTTGGTAATGTTAACATTTATCATTTTCAATATCTAAGAAAGGAGCTAAAGCCTAGTTTGTATTTCCCTCCAGAGAACTATGGATAAAAAAGCTAATAAAACTTGAAATTAAAGCATACGGATTATATTTTTCTGTCTATGAAAGTCTTAAAATGGATATCCTTTTCTATCATATAGCTTTCAGGCATTTCAATATCTACTTTATTAGTAATTTTATCATTAAAATATCTATGTAAGAGCCTGAGGTCATGTCATCTAGTGCCTTATTTCTGCCGTAGGTGGACAGCATAACAAAAGTGTGAAAGAATCAATTGCTCTTCCACATACAGTTGAAAGTGGTGTTGTGAATGTCAATTGAAATGGGCTGAGGAGCAAGAGATGTTGAGGGTGAACACAAAGGTAAAATCAGATCACCTACTCAAAATTAGGTACCAACTTCTTGTTTATAACATAGAATGTATATGATGCCCCTACTGTGCTGTGTACTTAAGAAAATGGATGTAAAATTCTACCAAAAGTTGAAGATTGCTTTGGAGTCCTAGGTATTGTAACAACAGACAATACATGTAACAACAGACATCCATGTGCATACTTAATCACTCATCTCTAACTGCTTAGTTGGGAATTTTATGAACAGACCCACACATGAGATGGGTCTGGCTGTTGCTCCTCCAGGGTAATTCTATAAGGTTATAATTATCATATTTTTGAAAAATAAAATAAAAACAAGGTCTTTTCACAACCCAATGAATCTTACAACAGATGTAAAATAAAAGAAATTTATTACCAAATAAATAATAAGCCTAAAAGTAGTTTCTGTATAGGAAATACATTAAATATTTGCAAACACAGAAATTTCATGTTTTTATACAGTGAAGCAGACATAAATAATTACATAGTTTTCACTAGACAGAAAAATTTAACCCTCAAGCAAAAGAGTTTAACAGTGCCACTTGACACACACAGTTCACCCTGAATTCCCTTGATCACTGTATGGCTTATTTGGCATATTCTGAAAAAAGAACAACAAAAAACTTGCTATTTCTTTATAATAACAAATAGTTTTTCAACATTGTGAGAGATTTCTATATTGGTTAATTTTTTACTTTCTCAAAGAAAGCAGAGACAAGATGCTTTTAGAATTATGGAATTTTTCAAATGTCTTATTCTGAGTGCTGGCTGAGAGAAATAGTGATAATTATGTGACCTTCCTCATATCAAGTGAAACAGCTACAGTACTATTGTCCAAGACAAATTAGATATTAACAAATCCTGAGAACAAGGTATGCACTGCCATTATTACTAAAATTTATTGTTAATTATGATGTAAACATTAAAGCAATCCAGAGAGTAAACTACGGCTAATATGCACTAAATGTATCAGGCAGATTTATGCTAATGGTAGAAATGGATTCAACTATAATTTTACAGAGTTAACTGTCAAAGATTAACAAAGTTTTATGGTTATGCTATTAAAGATTTAGGGTCTGGGAAAGGACTGAAACCTTAACGCTATAATGTGACAAGGTGAAGTAAGAAGTAGCACAAAGAACCTTATTGGAGAGTAGAAGTACGTCTATAAAAATGGGTAAAAGTAGGACAAAAAAGCAAAAAATAGAAGATAAAAGAAAAAGAGAAATAAAAGAAATTATGCAGAGAGCAAAACTAAGGGATGTCTAGATGTCCCTCAAAAGCCTCGTGTGGCCAAAGGCAGAGCTTTACACAGGTGCCTGGATCTAGTGTGTGGTTTTGGGACTAAGAGTGGATGATTACTTATTTAGTGCACTGATTGCTTTGATCTATTTGTGCATCTGGAGAAAAGGAAGGTCCAATGTAGGTGTGAGTACTACACACCCTAATGTATATGACTTGGATAGAATACAAGGCACAGAAAGAGGGCTGCTGTTGCTGCTTGCTGCTTTGCTGCCTACTGCCCAACATGGACGGTTTTACTTCTGTCGTGCTCCTCTGTCAAGGCCACCCTTACTTTGAGCTAGTCAACTATGTAATGAGGCGTCTACAACTTTGTAACGGAACATCTTGTAGAGGCTTCATTAAACCTTTTCTACAATAAACCTTGCCTCCTTTAAATGTGTGCATCAGGTATGCTGTCTCAGCAATGAGAAAAGTATCTAAATTAATAGGGAGGTACTTACGGGGCTAAATTTTAAAAAGGAGAAGAAGAGAAAATAGAGAAAAAAGAAGAAAAGGAGATTATAAATAAGGCTGAAAAACAAGGAAAGATCGCAGAAGCCTCAGGAAACTGGTGAAGAAGATGGAAGGGACGGAAAGAAGAAACAACAAAAACAAGACCAAAACAAAATGAACTAAAGACAATGTTCATGCTCAAAAACTAAAACAAATGAAACAGCCAGATGAATAAAAATTTAAAATATTAAAATTATTTTCTCTGTGATTTCAAGCCCGTGGTTATCTTTTGGGGTCTATAATTTAGTGGTACTCTCCAATTCAAACCATGACTGTGGCCCCACTGCTAGACAAAGGAAGCAGTCAGAGCCTACATCCATGCTGGTTAATCATCAGCAAGCTGACAGGATTAGAGCAGTGTGCTGGCTCTGGACCTTTTACAACCACAGAAATTCAGGCTGAACCTGACCTCTGGTCATAGGGATGGACACTGAGTCATTTAGCTTATAACACTCTGTGTCTCTTCCAAGTCTGACAACAGCTTCTCAGATAAAACTAAAGAAGAAATTAGTTTCTATAATAAAATATAATGCCAGTGAGATGTACCAGAATCTGGGGGACACATTGCAAACAATGATGAAAGTTCACAGCAGTGAATTCCCACATCAGAAAAACAGAATGAGCTCAAATAAATAACCTAATAGTACACATTGAGGTCTTGTGTAAACAAGAACAATTCAAAAATAAATCTAATATAAGGAAGGAAATTATAAAAAGCAAGGTAAAAGTTCATAAACTTGAGGCTAAAAGCAATGCAAAGAATCAATGAATTGAAGAGTTGGTTCTTTGAAAAATTAAATGAAGTAGACAAACCCTTAGCTAAAATACGAAAAGAAAGACACAAATCCATGCATTTAGAAGTGAAAATAAGAAATCATCATGGATTCTGATGAAATGTAGATTATCACTTACTATTTTCAGAACGTGTGCTCTAATAAAATAGAAAATTCAGGGGAAACAAATAAATTTCTAGATATATGTGAACTACCAAGGCTTTACCAAAAAGTAAAATTTCTGAATAAGTTAATATTAGTGAATTTGAACAAGTAATAAAAAATCTAGCAACAAATAAAAGCCCAAGTCTCAACCGATTTACTCTCAAATTCTACAGAAAATCCAATGCCAGGACCCCGCAAACTCTCTAATGGAACGAAAAGGAAAGTATTACTCCCCAAAACATTCATAGAAGCAAGCATTAATGTGATTCCAAGACTAGTAAAATACCCAAATGAAAAAGAAAATCACAGGCCAATCTCTTTAAGTAGCACAGAGTCAAATTCTTCAATAAGAGAATGGCAAACAGAAGAGACTTCTGGGCAACTTCTGGGCAACACGGTCAAGGCAGGGGCCATCACAATCCTGGACTTCAAGGTTCACTACAAAGCTACAGTGTCATAAACAGCATAGCACTGGGGGAAAAATAAAACACACTTGTGGATAGGCAGAAGAGAATAGAAGATAGATAAAACCCCAGGCACCCTCAGTTCTCTCATCTTTGACAAAGTGGCCAAGTCCCCTGACTGGAGGAATAACCCATTTAACAAATGGTGCTGGGAAAACTTGCCATTCACATGCCAAAGGTTGAATATAGACTCATAAATGTCACCATGCACTAAAATAAAACCAAAATAGTTTAAATATTGCACTGTTGGAATAGAAACACTTATATTCTGCACAAAAAGTAGGTATCTCTTGAAAAAAGAGGCATAACAAAAGACTTTCCAAAGGAAACCTCAATTGTACAAGAAATAATTCCAAGAATCCCGCAGTGGGGTCACATAAATTAAAAATCTTCTGCATAGCAAAGAGAACCAATAAAAGTGAATGAGCCAGCTACTACTCCTCAGAAAAAGGAGTTCTATCTAGACTACATAAAGAACTGAAAACAATCAGATCCTCAAGTTTAAAGGCCCTGTAAAGAGAATCTGAAATGAATGGACATATCTCAGTTATAAAAATACAAATGGCCAATATATACATGAAAAATTATTCATTATCCCTACTCACCCAATAAATAAAAAATAAAACAACACTGAGTGTACATCTAGCTCCAGAAAGAATGGCCAGCATCTAGAAATCAGCCAATAACAAATGCTAGTTTGGCTGTGGAGAGAATGGAACGATTCTCCATTGTTGCTGGGACTATAAGCTGATAAAGTGCTATGAAATTCATACGGAGAGTCCTTAAAAAACTAAAAGTAGAAATTGCATCTGACCTAGCTACTATTCCCTTTCTAGGTATCTTCCAAAAGCATTTAAAGACAGCATACCATAGTGATTTATGCATACCTGTGTTTATAGCAGTAAAATTTATAATAGGCAAATGTTAGGAAGATTCCATATTCCTACCAATGGGCAAATAGATGAAGAAAATACAATATTTACATACAATCAAGTGCTAGTCTTCCTTAAAGATGGAAATATTTGAGACATTTTTAAAGTGAAATAAATCAGATAAGTTTATAAACATCACAGACTGATTCATAAGGGGATGCTAGTAACTTTTAATTGTATCTTCTCAAGATAAATGTAATGAAGAAAAATTAGCACATAGATAAAATACATATAAATATTCTCAAATTATTTTAAAGTCAGAAATAGTAGTTTCACCATTAGAAATTATGGCAATTAATGGTGAGTATATAAAAATCAATTAATCAAAATAAGCTTCTTTCAAACATTCAAAGGCCAACAAGTGTATGATAAAAGTGCTCCACACCACTAATCATCCCAAAATCTACATCAAAATCATGAAGAGCTATTTCCTCCCACCTCTATGGTAAGCCTTGTCCAAAAGAAAAGAGACAGAAAGTATTGGTGACAATGGGGCAAATAGAAGACTTTACACTGTCAATAAAAATGTAAATTTGTACTAATATTGTAAGAATGACTGCAATGGATCGGCCTCACCTTGAGAAAACCACCTTTGTGATCATGCTATCTCCCCTGCCAGGTAAGAAACAATGTAATATTCCCTAAAAATTCTATATGTGTCATACACTCTAGCAGTGTTACTTCTGGATATGTATCCAAAGAAAATACAATCGATGTTTTGAAGAGATTGTACTTTCACATTTTCTACAATGGTATCTATAAAAGAAGATATGGAAACTGTCTCTGTGTCAGTTTGGTCGGTGTAGGGATGGATAACATATTCTGATGGAATGTTATTCAGATGCGAAAACAGTAAATGCAAAAAAAATAAATCTTGCCCGCTGGAAAAAAAAAATAACATGCATGAAACTAGGAGACATAAGAAAGGTTAAATTAGCCAGCTAAAGAAAGATAAATATTGCGTGTGTCATGTATATGTGGAATCTTAAATAACTGAGCTTGAGCATAAGTAATGCTGATTACTAGGAGCAAAGAAAATGAGATATTCTTCAAAGAGGGCAAATTCTCATTAATAGAGTGAATATGCTTCAGGAATCTAATGTATAAAATGACTATACATACTTTTACTGTATTATTTACTTGAAATTTTCTAAGGGGATATTCAGTGCCTTTATCTCCTGTGCGCACACACACGTATATATAGTAGTTAGTGCTTCATCTGTGTCATTCTTTTTTATAACTTTTTTTTTCTAACTGAGCTGTCCATGATGGATATTGCTTATCATATCCCTGGGTTACTTTTTGGCAAATTGTTTTGTAGGCTCTGTGTACTCAAGTACACCAGTACTGATATATCCTCTGGCTCAGAGTGATGCTTTGATTTGTCCAGATCTAGTTGCTTTCTTAGAATGCTGCAAAACTCTCACTCCCCACCCTTGCTTAAAGCAGTGCCAGTAGAGTGGATTTTCCACTCTCTCATAGCCCTTTACTTCCCAAAATTTGATAGTAACCGAAACAAGTCTTTTCTCCAACAAACCTCAGAGATAATCTATGTAGAATACAGAATAAGTTAACCTTGATGATGCAGCGAAAATAGATTTATGGGACAAACAAAAACAATTAGGAACTCATTGTCCTCAGGAAAAGGACCTCTCTGTGTGGGAATAGCAGAGGAAATGGAAGACATGGAAAACTAATCCAAAATCTCAACCACCTGTATTGATTTACCACCACACAGAGACCAAGACTTTTCTGAGAATATTGTAGAATAAGTAGCAACAGTAGAATCAGTTCTTGTTTCTGAGATATACCACGTGTCCTATTTAAAATACTTATCAGTTGCCTCTTGTGATTGCCTGATTCTTTTCCTCCTACAAATGATAAAAATATCCCTCTTTCAAAATTATTATCCTTTGCAATAATCGCAGGCAATCTCCTTTCTTTCATCTTTAGCTTACACATTACACAAAGTAAGAATTCATTTAGTACCATTATACTTTAGCGGCCAACACAACAAAACTAAACAGCTTCTGCTAAAATCAAGTTACATGATGCTATCTTACATCTTCTGGAGTTTGTGCTGCTACCAATGGACTCCACGTTTTGCCAAGACTAGCATTGGAATTGACGCATGAATTTTGAGAAAGCTTCATGATCTATTAATGGAAATGAGTGGGAAAATTATTCATCTTCTGGTTATGCTACTGCAGGTTCTTTAAGCTCATCTTTGGTGAAAGGGCTTTAAGTAATACAATTAGCAACCCTTCTTGGCAGCTGTCAACACCCTCGGGTCTTTCAAGGTGTGTAAAGACAGTGGGACTGACATACACCCTGACATGGCCATCTTCTGGACTCTGATAGTCCATGATCAACAAGTGAGTGAAGTCTTCAATTTGCAAAACTCCATGCAGTAGCCAGTGCTTCCTCTGTGCTTGGACCATGAATTAATAACATGCTGCAGATTATTTCTGTATATTTCCATTTCACAGGGGGAAAAGCCCTTTAAATGAATAATATCCACTGGCGAAAATGTCATGTAGATTACCCTGGAGGCCTAAATTGCTTAATGGAATCAATTTCACTGAAGCATGAAAAACTGGTTTCCTGTGAACTAGGATAAGGAAAATGTAAATGCTAGAATATTTCAGTTTCCTTTTATTTATAGACTTGTTTTCATCTGATCATTATGTTTCTGTGCCTTCTTCCAAGTGACTATGGCAGCCACTCCTCATTCTGTTGCCTTATCTGGGAATAAAGTTTTACATCTGTGATTCTAGGACCATGTCTCTTTATCATGTTTTCTGTCCTACTCACATTGCTTGTCAATGAAAAAGGCACACAACCCTGTATCCTCAAAATAAGGAGGCTATTCATGAACTAATGAAGTTGTGGTCTTGTCCCCGTTTGTGAGGAAATCTAGTAAAGAAGAGGACTATGCATGTAAAAGGTCAGTCCAGGAAGCATGACGACATAAGAATACAGAGTGGGCAACTGACTTTAGAGAAGCTCCCACAGACTCACCCCTCTGTGTAGTGTGATTTACATTATATTCTTCAAGAAGCTATTTAAGGAATATATTTCTAGATAATTGCATTGGTGAATTAAAGTAGTGCTTAAATATTCTGAAAAATAACAAATGTTAAAATAAATTTGTAAGGAATATTACTGACATATCTTTTTCAAAAAGCCTCAAACTTGTAGGCTGTTGATTCTCACAGAAGAAGAAAACATTAGATTATAATGTTAGGCTTTTTCTTCTTTCTATATAATAGTAAGAGAATAAGTATTATTTGCATAGCTGACAAAAAGTTTTAAATACGTGTACTTGAATGGAAACTATTTCTGTTGTTTCTAAATACATTCACAAAACATCATGACTTTTATTGAAAAAGCATATTTTGAAGTACAATATAGTTTTAGTGGAAAATTAAAAATATGTTTCAATGTAGCATATACAGTGAAATTAAACAATGATTTTTCCTTGATTTCTTGGGTCGTGCTTTATAAAGGTTGAAAATATTATAGAGGTGAATCAGAAATGTTTATTTTAAAATTTTAAAGAAAATACAATATGTGTAAAACATAGAAAAAATGAAAGTTGTTTTAATTAAGGTAGTGCAAATCATGTGCTACAAGGCTCTTGGTAAATATGAATATAAAAATGAACTATATTTTTTCAAACTACAATTTCCAAGATTTTTTATGACCATGATTCTTCATTGTAAAGTTAAAAGGTAAAACATATCTCTCTCTCTCTGTATATTACACAATTAATTTCAACTCTGATCATGATAAAACTACAAAAAGAATCAGAACATTAGCCATAATACATTACATGATCCCAAAACAGTCCATAATAAAATGGAAAGTCCTTGCTGACTACAAAGCATATTTATTTGTAACTTTCCTTGACTCTAAATAGACTATTACATTCAAAACCTGAGATCTTCTATCGCAAAATAAATAGCAGCACTTATCAGTTTTAAAAACAGTATTGAGTACATGTTCAGAAAAAAAATTATATATTTTGTCACAATGTGTCCTTAGTAGAAATCAAAACAAAATTATTTAATACTGCATCAACTATCTTACTTTTCACCACATAAATAATTAAGAATAATTAATCGTATATAAAATTTAAAAAGAAAACACAAATTCATGTTCTAAACATGGTTCCTTTTTTAATACAGAGAACTTAGATATAAAGAAGTAAAATGATGGAAAGCAAATGCTCACAGCTTCCCCAGTACCGCCAAAAAAAAAAACAAAAAAAAAAACCAAACAAAACAAATGCTCACAGCTTATCAAAATTAAAAGCAACTTTCAGAAACATTATCTCACTTTATTGGTACATAAGATTCATAATTTATTGAATATATTCTATATTTTAGCTGTGTTCTAAAGAGGTATGAAAAAATTCAGGGGAACTGTCATTTCTTTTAACAAAACCTTTTCCCATATTACTCTGAATGGTATGTGAACAGAGTCAGACTTTTATAATGTTGTATATTTTTTACTCTTACTCCTGTTTATCATAATCACTTTTGGTCTTTTGATACATATACCAGTAAACATTGAGTGCAAGTGATGCAAGCTATATGTATCAAGACATTTACTACTTCTACATGATTTCATCACATCAAAATAAACTACGCAAATTGTCTAACCATAAATCATATTTCCTGAATAAAATGTCTAAATTATTTAACAAGTTGGATTAGGAGTAAAGCAAAGAGTTGTAAATCGAACAATTCTTTAATTATTGAAGACAGAGACCCATATACAAAATTCAGATTTTATTGTACTCAATTTAAGCATTAATAATACACTTTACTAAAGAAATCATATGCAGTTATTTTTTTCTAAATAAGGAATCCGTTTTCAGGAGTGAGACCCGTGGTTTTATGCACGGAGCTTCTTCTGTTTGGTTATTATGTTGCTGCTTGATTGGTTTTACTCCTTATTTAAATATTTAATGAAAAGTTTTATCCATCTTGTGTTCTGAGGCTTTGAAGCAAAGGGCATAATTTAAAATGTCTAATAAGTAAATAAATGTCAGAATACTGAAAAAACATGGGATACGCAAAAGATATTAAAAACAGAGTTTTAATAATGGGATAACAAATTGTCTTTTACTCTTGAGATGACGAAGCATAGGAATGAGATTCTGTAAGACAGAAAGTATTTTTAAAACAGGGTTATGCAGTACTAATTTTATGTATATCTCTTGCATTGCTGTGCACACAGTTACTGCTCAGAATAATAAAAAAAAGATTTCTTTCATAAACGGCCACATTTCTCTGTAATTTGTATTGTCACACAATATTTTACACACTGGGTTTAAGAGAATTCTTTATTGACAGGTCGGACTGTCAAAAATATTATATCATAAAAAATAGTTTCAAAGTTATATTAATACACTTAGGCACACACACATATATTTAACTGAATAAGTTTTATCATGCTCATCATAAAAGTATAATAAAGTACTAGAATAATGAGAATTAAACTTTAATAGCATTCACAAATATCTTAGAAAATGTGCTTAAACAATAAGTACTATAAAATTGTATATTTAAACAGATGAATTTTTCTACATTAGACTGAACTCAAATGAGGGACTGGAAGAAACAAGTCTTCAGGCAAAGTGCACATTTTTGTCTGAGATGTGAACAGGAAGTGGAAAACAATAGAGATTATGTATAGAAAATTACTTAATGAAATAAGAGTCTGACACAGCTTCTGAGAATTAAATATAGCCATTGATATTAAAGAGAATCTGTGGCCGGACTGTCAAGATCTCCTTCAGCATAAATTTTATATTTATGAAAGATTTAGTGAATCCCATAGTATCCAGAAATTATTAATTTGAATATGAAACTTCCTTTAAATTGAGTAAACATATCTTGTCCCCAAAACTAAGTGGTGGTAGAGTGAAATATTATTCTTTAAGAGTATTCAGTTGAATAAAATGGTGCTATCTAGTCAGTATTTAAATTTTATGTTGAAATACCCACCATTGAAGTTCAGAGGTCAGATTACTAGAGAATATCCTAAAAGGTAGAATCTTTGTCCTTGACATTATTTAATACAAAATCTCTTATCTCTTTGTAAAATATCAAGATAGCTGCCAAAGCAATAATTTTTTAAGTGTGAGTTTTCCAATTGCTTTCCAAACTCAGAGTATTTGAAGCAGATAACTGTGTAACCAAGAGCAATGTCACTAGATATCATTACCTGATTTTGCAGCAAAGACAACAGATGAGTATCCATAGACCATGGACGCACAACTGTACTCTCTAAAGAGGACGATCAACTTTATTTTACTGGCAGAGTATTGTTTTGTTGGATTTTGTAGTTACACTGGCTCTAAAGGTCTCTAAGGT
This sequence comes from Dinomys branickii, assembly GCA_004027595.1. Taxonomy (NCBI): domain Eukaryota; kingdom Metazoa; phylum Chordata; class Mammalia; order Rodentia; family Dinomyidae; genus Dinomys; species Dinomys branickii. The sequence goes on along the minus strand of PVLD010000176.1, from coordinate 291,605 downwards.
AAATAACAAAAGGATATATAGAAAATAATTTTCATATAAAACTCAGAAATTGCTTAGAGAGATACAATCCATTCCTAAATTTCCTCTAATAGTCCATTAACATTGATGAAAAAATGCATTCTACTTAAAAGAGAGAACTTCACATTTTAACATGCATTCATATATATAAATCTTAAAGCAGTGGTGTCTTTAAGTAAACAAATTGATCACAAAATTTCAATGATTGTATCTAAGAATGCGTATCCTAAGTTTTATACTGAAAAAATATACCTTATAAATTATATACCAAATGCAAATTCAAAATAATTTAAAAATGTTTTAAACATATTTATTTTACGACATGTTTTAAACCACTTAAAGCTGTATCCCTTCTACATCAAACACGCTGTTATAAATTAGGAAACTTTGCTGTATAACCTACTGTTTAAATGTTCCTATTTACTGGAAAACACATTGCAGTATTTCAACTTTAAAAATGTATTGGCATTGTTACATGTGTGTAGTGCATACTGATTGTGTTTCTTGTGGGCAGCTGGTACATGTGCACAGCACATCTTAAGCCTTTTTTTATATCCTCTCCCGTCCCACTCCTATCTCTTGGTCTGCCTTCCTTTGGAAAAACTCTTATTTCTCTATTTCTTATCTATTTTGTACTTGGCTTTGTTTTTTATTTTGAATTTCTCAAATGAGAGAAACCATGAGATATTTAAGCTTGCCTGTCTGATTTAGTTCACTTAGCACCATGGCTCTGAGGTGCCTCAGTGTTCTACAAATCACTCAGATTTATTTTTTATGGCAGAAAGTTAAACATATCGAATTATAGGGATCCAGGCATGCTGCTGTCTATAACAGCACAACTGATAATTGCCAAGTCTGAGAAGCACCCCATAGGTCCATCAACAGATGAATGGATAAAGAAAACATGGTATTTATCAAGTATTTCAACAAAAATTTTATCTCTGCACATGATTTCTATGTGTTCTACCTTGTTTTATGGGTTGAATACTGAACTCTGTTACTTGTATAGTTAATTGGTTATCCAGCAAGATGCTCTTTTGAAATATTTCCATTTGTTTTGTATACCTTTTTTGTTTTCTATACCCACTGACCTAAATTCATTTTAGTCTAAGTAACTAATAATTTGATAAAAGTTCTCTAACTATCCAAATCTAAATCATCCCTTCATAGATTAACAGATATTGTAGGCAGAGTTAATAGCTAGAATTTAATCTTCATTTTATGGAAATAACAATCATAAAATTTTATCTATTTCTCAATCAAGCCCTGTCTTATGAAATCAGTTTAATTCAATCTTACCATGTAACTATCCTTGAGATTTCCTGTCTTCATTTATTCTATACAACCCCCAACTTCACTATCTATGTGCTTATTTTCGATTTATCTTCTGTGATTTATGTCAACATCTGAGGACCACAAATTCCTTCATGTACTCATTATTCTGATTCTAGAATTTTAAAAAATTGAAAGAGTAGATAGTGAAGCAAAAAAAAATCACTTTTATTACTGATAAAAGTGAGATGACATAGTTTAAAACTCAAATCCTTGCAGCAGTTAGTTGAACTTGGAAGAGATGACTACAGCAAACAGGAGGAACACAGCTGTGGCAGGCCTCAGGATGCCACATCTTCAACACGTCTGAGAGTGAATCTTGTTTATTTCTTCCACTCTGCTCTTTACAGCTTTCAAGCTGTTCCAAACTGAATTATGGGAGAAATACTGAGAATAGTTAAAATGTTAGTGACTGACAGGTCAGAATATGCACTACTAGAAAAGTGTGTGATTCTAAAAAGTGAGCAAAACCTTAAGCAGAAAATCCAGTAGTTGATACTGAAAATTTTAACTATAGCAGAGTTCAGTTGAATTGGCTCTCAGAAAGTAAGGGAGAAAATATGATAACAGTTATTTGTCAGAGTCGGAAGCCTGTAAGAATAATGGAATGAAAGCAAGAACTACACATGTTGACCTTCCCACGTGTTTCTGAGCACATTTGTGTATCTCTTGGAACTGATACCATAACCCACTCATTCTATCAGTTAGTTAATGAGCAAAACCAAAATTTAAGAACACCTAGGTCTTCATAGTATTGTACTTTTATATAACCATGGCACTATATTGACTTTCAGGTAAATAGATAACCTTAAAATATAACCTTTATAAGAAAATTTGTATACATACAGCCTGCTTATAGCCTATGCTTATAAAATTTGCATATTTACATTTAGTAAAATTTCAAATAAATACAATGATAATGGATACTGTTGATAAGAAAGCTGGCTCTTGGGATTGAGTCAGCCCAGAGTTGTAATTCTGATTGGTCATAAGTCATGAATGTTGGAGGCGAATACTAATTTCTTTGAGTCTCAATTCTACCTATTTCATAGCCACGTTGGAAAAGCTGACTGTTAAGAAGTAGATGCATGTTTAGTATATTAACTGGGTTGGAAGTTGTTTTCTTTCAGTTCCCGAAATACTTCGCTTTCAGCTCTTCTAGCCTTGATGGTTTGTGTTGAGTAATCTGCTGTGATTCTGATGGGCTTTCCTTTATAGGTAATCTGTTTCTTTTCTCTAATACCTTTTAATAGTCTGAATTTTGTTGAACTTCTGGATCTTGATCATTATATGTCTGGGTATAGATTTATTTTGGTGGTGATTAACTGCTATATGCTTTGCTTATCTGCATGTCCAATTAATTTTCCATGATTGGGAAATTTTCTGCTATTATTTCTGCAAATAGTCATTTTATGTCATGTGTGTTGCCACCTGCTGTTTCACTGACACCTATTAATCTGACATTGTTTTCTTTGCACTCTTCCGTCTGGTAATCCGAGCAAAGTAGTTAGGGAGACCAATATATAATATAGCAACCACTGTTAATTGGTATCATTTTGTGTTGAAACCTGTATCACTTTAAATGTTCTTGTCTTGGTTTGTTTGTTTGTGATACTGGTATGCAGCTATGTTCTATTTTATCTTTGTGTTTCATTTAATGCTCTCCTTAAAATAAAAAAGAAATAATTTATTGAAATTATTTTCTTTCTTGTTTATAAGAAATGCTGATGCCAGCACTTTATTTTCTCCCATTTATGTCACTCATAATACACTGTACTGCAAACTGCAATATTTTAACTAAATGTTCATAAACTAGTGCATGATATGCAAACTAATAAAAATCAAGAAAATCGGAAATCTCAGTCTTTGATTTTCTGCATATAGACATTTTTTGAGTAAAACAAATAAAATGAATCCTAAGAAAATGTCATATTTTATTATACTTAATTCTGACAGCTATTTCAACACAAATAAAAATATACTACAATCATACCCTAAATAAATATAGTTATCATTATTTTTATATCCTAAGAGAAATAAGTATGCTATTATAAGAATGAATAAGGAAGAAAAGTCATTGAAGCTGACAGAAAATGCATATACTTTAAAAATATTTTATTGTCAGCACTTTGATATCTGGCTCTTATTATGATCTGTGAAAAATCAACTTTGCTCTCTGTGTAAATTAATTTTCCAAAGAGATGCCCATATATCATGCTGGTGTTCCTCTGAAGAAATGGGATTATAAACAAATGAACAGCTGAACCAAACTTATGATGTTTGTCTCCTCTTCACTTGATGCTAACGGTGTGAAAATGAAAGCTTAAATTCCTAGAAACTCCATTCCAGGAAATAATGGTAGACTGTAATCCACATTCCCTCCAGTGTAATTATATTATTTACAATACCACATATATTAATTTCAAAATATCATATGTTAAAATAGCATAGTTTTGTTTTATTTATTTATTTACTTTGAGGCAAGGGCTTGGCATTAACTCAGCTCAAAATGATCTTCCTGCTCTGGGCTCTCAAGATCTAGGGTCAAAGACATGCACTACTATGCCCAGCAAAATGGCATTTTTTAAAGCAAAAGTTGCGTATGCATAACTATGCACATATGTGTATCTGTTTGCAGTTTACATTTGGAAGATGAATGGTTGAACAACAGCGCCTTGCTCCTCAGAAGCATGTAGACTTCTCCTACAAATGACTGCAGAAATCATTTATTTCCTGCACAGGCTCCTTATTTCTATCAGTCGTTTTCCATGTTTCTTTCCTTCCTGCTGTGAAATGAATACTCACGGTGAAATCTCCGCAAACCACATCCGAGAAAGCAGTGTTGGAACATATTTGAAATATTTCTACTAGCGAAGCTCATTGGCACCGTGCTGCATCAATAACCACTTGAACTGAGAACAGTGATTTTAAATTGCCCATTATTTACCATAGTAAATTTCTATGGATCTGGACCGAGATACCTGACCGTGTTTTCATCCTTCTCTGATTGACTACACATTGCAGTGAAGCCACAGTCCCCAGAATGGCAGGATTAGCCGTGAGAATGGGACTCCTTTGATGAGGGCCCGTAGTTTTCATCCCTTCTTCTTCGCCCAGCTGACTCTTAATTTTCCTCCTCACTGTAGCACAACACCCAACGCCAACAGATTAACACGGAAAGGGTTATTTTGAATCACAGTCTGTAGAGCTTTCAGTTCGCAGAAGCCTGACTTTATGTCAAGGGGGCAGCACTGCTTAGGGCATAGCATGCCGGAAAGAGAAAAGCAGTCAAGGGGTAGCCAGACAGAGGGATAGACCCTTCCAGGCCAAGCACACCATGACCTGCTTCTTCTACCCAGACTGCCTGCCCACTTCATATTCAGAAATGAGCTCTTCAGTGAACTAATCCAAAGGCGAGTGTCACATGCCCTTGATACAAGTACCTCTCCAAAGTCCCACCTATGAGTGTATGAGGCTTTGGGGGTACCTCTAAATTTAAACCATAAAATCCTTCCTCCACTTACATAAATGTTGCTGTAAAAACTTCTACAGTCATATTCCATCCTTCTCTCTGGATTTTTGGCCCATCTTTATCTCTCACAATCCCGGGTTTTTGTTCAATATGTATGTAACTTCTTTTTGACATACTAGTGGCCTGAGATATATAATATGCTTTTCATATTCTCTCCTGCACTCATTTTCCCCTTGAGAAAACTCTCTCATTGATGTTCGTGTTATTTATTTACTTTTTTTTTTTTTTTTTTTGCCACTCTCTCATAGTTGATGCCCGACTGTGGGGAGCAGCGGCGCTGGCGATCATTTACACTGCGGAGTGGAGAGCACAGAGCTCCTGAGAAATGCCCCGAGCGCACTGAGCGCCCAGGGGAGCAGGAGTTCCAGCTCCTAGACATGGAGGGGTGAGGTGAGCCGGTTGTTAGGCAGAGGGCTTTCACCCGACCTCAATCTGCGGCCGCTGTTGAGCAGCTTCTCTTCTCCTGTGCAGAGAAACAGCCCCACCTGACCTCAGCTTTCTGTATCTTGTCATTTCTTCACCTTCCGCCATTTGCCCCTCAGGGAAGTTCAAGAGCCGAGCTGTACATGCAAGCTGACTTTATATTCTTGTATTACACAATTTTTGTAGATTCTGTAGTTCAGCCCACAGCCTGTTCATCTTCTGTTTTGGCCTTTCCCACTTGGAAAGTTCCTGGTACTACTTTGTTCTGAATTCATTGCTAATGCCATGAAGTTTTGAAAACATGGGTTATGAGCAAGAATAGGTAATTACATTCTGTCCTTGAGAAATAGCCTTCACTGTATTAGTTATATTAATATTTCATGGAAATATTTAAATATGATTTTACAATATTTGTTTAGACAGGTAAAAGAGCAAACCAATTTGGCTATAGTGGTAGAGAAATATTTCTTTAGAAAATGACTTTTGTGATGCTTTGTTTCTTCGGGATATGAAATGCATTCCCGTTGTGTTTCTTTCAGTCCTTCTTCCCTGGCCAAGCTTAAGGTAAGAAATGGATATTCTATACAAAAACATGCATTTGGGCCCACATTTTATCCCAAATCTGGCATTTCTATTTATATATAAAGTCTCTATTTCTGTGTTTCTTGTATGCATCACACAACTGCTGTATCCACTAACAACTGGGAATCTCAGACTCCTATCCTACAGGTACACATTTTCCCAAGTGGCAGTCTCTCAAGTGACTTCCTGATCATCAGGTACTGTGAACAGAGGAAAATACATTCCCTCACTCCTGACTCTCTGACTCATAGACAGGCTCATATTATCATTCAGGCTGGTGTGTGTGCGTGTGTGTAAACATGTGTATGGGGAGATTTTAACATCTCTTCACAAACTTATTAGTATTTGCAAATAACTAAGTCTTTGAGACTTAGTGGCTATCAGCAAGCCTGGAAAAGGTTCAGGTTATTTTGGAGGCTTAGGAAAGTGAGTGAGGTAATCATGTGTGTTTTGTATATCCTTATATTTGATGGTCTTCAAAATCCTCATGTTTGACCTTGTTTCTTAGCTTAGAGATATCCCATCAGCTCCAGAGATTGAATGTGTCACTTATGGTGTGATTCATAAGCTAATCACTCAAAGGTCTTTCTACTCGCTGCCAAATAATGAATGCTAATATTTATTAAATGAATACTACTTACTGAGGCTTTGTCTTAAAATCTGTATTGTACTTCATTTAGCCCTCAAGATACATAAAGTAGGTATTGATAGGGCAAGAGAGACTGAATTTTCTTTTGTAAACTCCATATTCAGAGAAATTAATTAAGTTCACTCAAGCTGGAGTTGACCCTGCTCTTCATCCCCTCCCCTTGGTTAGTTATCAACCCACTTAAAGGAGAGCAGAGGTCGGGAGGCTGAGTGGAGGATTGCTTGAGTCCAGGAGTTCTGGGCTGCAGTGCGCTGTGCCGATCGGGTGTCCACACTAAGTTCGGCATCAATATGGTGACCTCTCGGGAGGAGAGCAGAGTTGTAAAGTGGGAACAGAACAAACAAGACCAATTAGAAGTAGCCTAAAAGTTAAATTGCAATGGTCATCTGGAATTTGACTGTCTGACAGCTTCTGGAACAATTAAACTTAGTGATAATTGTGTGACATTCTTGTAGGAGTCCTCAAAATGAGGTAATGGTTACTATAGAAACTTAAAGTGTACTTAAACTGAAGGTGAGGCCCAGGTCACAACAGACATCTCTGATTGTCCATCAGCCGGCTTAGTGAAGCTTTGTTCTTTCTTGACTTTTTGGTTTTCTTGTGAGTGCCTTTCTCATTGAACTCACTTGCTCTCTCAGCATTATTTTTAATCCCCTTTATAAAGTAAATCTTTACAAAGTAAATTTTAACATATAGAATGTGCTAAAAGTTTTAGTACTTTTAACTTTACATTTAATAATTGCTTTAGAGATGATGAATTAAAGATTTATATAAACTACTTTATGCTTTGACACATGTGCACTGACTGGATAATTATCAACTCAGAGAAGTTACTATGCCTGGTGCCTTAAACATCTATTAGACCCTTATGGTGAATCAAGTTTTTAGGGAGCCAGGGGATCCAGGGGGACAGCAGAAGCCTGAAATTTCCTTCTTGGAGTTCTATTTGCAAAAAAATGTGCTACTCCCAAACAGGTAAAATCAAATGCATAGTCAAGAACAAGCTCATTATTGGAGAACATGTACATGTAGAGAGATGAACTATGGCATTAATCTAATAAATTTACACTAAATTTCATTATTTTAAATGTTTATTTAAAATAGGCTGCAGAGAATTCAATTTAGCTAATATTTTTATTTTTAAATTTATTTCTAACTGAAAAAATCATACACATTTATGATAGACAACATGATATGGAATAGATAAGTTAATCAATTAAGATAAACAGACTCACATACTTATATTTTGTTGGGGAGGATCCTTGAAGTCTATGCCTAGCAGTCTTCAATGATAAAATACATTGCTTCACACTATATTATCATGTTCTATTTTAGGCCTTTTGAAATTATTCCTTTCTACTGGCCAAAATCTTAAAACTTTGACCAATATTTGCATAAATCTTGCCTTACTTCTACCTACCTACTTGTGATCACCATTCTACTCTCTAATTTTGAGTTGACCTTTTAGACTCCCCATTGACATGAAATTAGGTGGTATATGACTCTCTATAGCTAGTTTTTTTCCCTAACATAGTGTCCTCTGGTCCGTCTGTGTTGTTACATATGACAGCGCTTCTTTTTTAGGCTGAGCAGTGTTTCATCTTGTACACATGCTACGTTTCCTTTTTCCACTGAACTACCGAAAAGCACTAGGGTAGCTCCATAGTTTGGCATTAGTGGTAAGTGCTGCAAAGAATATGATAATTGAGTTATCACATTCTTTTCTTTCCATCAGTAAATTTATCTCTGGTTTTTATTAGCAAATGTTTATGATAAATTATTACGTTTATATTGGTGAACTGTTACATATATATATATACACTGCATCTTAGCCATTTTTATTTCCTATACCCCTTTTGCCCACCCAGCTTCCCTCATTCCCAGATCACATTCTGCTCTTTCTTCTTGTATTCCTCTTTTTTTTTTTGAGATAGGATCTAGTTACACAGCTTACTCTGACCTTGAACTCCGTACATAGCCTAGTCTGTCCTCAAAGGCATAGGAATCCTCCTGCTTAGCCTTACAAGAGCTAATACTGCAAGGATGCACCACCACGTGAGGTGATGTGGAAATGCTATGCACTTATGTGATGATCAATAATGTAGAATGATTTTAGTATACATATTGACTGCTTATAACTTCTTTGAGATAAGTTTATTCAAGTTCCCACCTCATTTTAACACTGGATTATTTATCTTTTGCTAAAGAGCTTTTTTTTTTTTTTAGTTCCTTATATGCTTTAGCTACTAACTCACTATTAAATGTGTGATGTTTAAACATTTTCCCCACATCTGTCATTTGTTTGCCTGCTCCACAGAAGCATTGTAGTTTGCTATAGCCCTAGGTTTTAGTTTTACATTTTCTCACCTATAATTTGGAAGCCTTATCAAACAAACAAAAAATGTACACTGACCAGCCTAATAATATCAAGGAGAGTTTCTCTATGCTTTATTCTGATAATTGTATCCTTTCAAATATTGTAGTTAAATCTTTAATTCATTTCTGGTTCAATTTTGGATATTGTGTGAGTTCTGAATTTGATTTCATTTTTCTGCATGTATATGCCCACATTTGTTATGATAGTTCATTAAATACATTGGCTTTCTCCACTGTGTTTCCTTGATATAATTGTTGAATGCCCCATCACATTTATATGTGTATCTAGAAAAGATTCACTCATAGACACAAAATAAGGTGGTAATACCAGGACCTTGGTAACTGAGGAGGGTTAGAGAACTATTAGTGAAAAGCTATAAAATTTCAGCTGCATGTGAGAAGTAAATTTGAGAGACTGATTATACATTATGGTGATGAGTAAAGTCAAAAGCAATGTTTTGTATTTTTGAAAATTCTGAAATCTTAAGTGATCTCATCATAGTAAATCATAATGCATAAAGTAATGCATATACTAAATAGCTTTTTTTAGCCATTTCACAATCCATGGCTATTTTAAAACATCATGTTGCGCATGAAATGCTGTCATCCTTCAGTTGCATGAAGGGTTTATTCCAGGACCACTGTAGGTGACAAAATCTAATAAAAAGAGTGTATTTCAATATTTCCCATAGACATCTTGGAGCATATTTAAAATTACCACTAGATTACTCATAATACCTAATTCAAAGTAAATTGTATGTGAATATTTCATACTACATTGTTTAAAGGATCATGACCAGTAAATAAAGGAATCACAAGTTCATTACAAGAGCGATTGCTTCAGTCACTATAGCACTGTAATGTTCTAAAATCAGGTAGTATGTTGTCCCTAACTTTTTCTTTGTGCTGAACATGTCTTTTGCTAATCAGAGTCTTTAGTGATTTCCTATAAATTTTAGGACCTTTTTCTACTTTCGTGATAAAGTGGAATTGCTACGGGAGGTATTGGTATTTGAAAAATATCATTTTCCACTTCATAACAAAGTGTATCTTTCTATTTATTTGTGTCTTCGTTCCATGAATTCCCTTTAACTTAAATTTATTCTTAGACATTTAAATTTTTAGAAAATATTGTGAGAAGAATTTGAATCAATAAAATTCTCTCATCAAGGAAAAGCCCAGTATTTGATAGTACTATCAATCAATATTGCAAATTATTTAAGAATATTTAGAAACAACCTTTCTCCAAATGTCTCAGAAATCAAGCAAAGAAGAGGCTTTTAGAAGAAGTGCATCATAGGGAACACTTGTCACCTTGATGCTCAAAGTATCACAGGTTGAGGGCTGCCTGAGCATCACTGCAAGATGCGGGCTGAAAAAACAAAGCAAAACAAAGCAAAGCAAAATGGTCTGGAGACAAATTCCAGCATCGCCCAAATGGGAAGATAGCATTACCCAAAACCCAAAGCCAAAATTGATGTCCTTCATTAATATAGATAAAGCAACGTGAAAAGTACACTAGCAAAACAAATTCAACATGAGACTTACAGGTTTGTGCACCATGATGAATTAGAATGTACCCTTGGATGTTTCCACATATACAAATCAATAAATGTGATATACCACCTTAACAGAATAAAGGACAACCTGTATGATCATATCACATGTAGAAAAATTTTGACAACACATTATTGAAGGCAAACATTGGGTGTGGGGAACTGTATTACAGTATAATAAACTATATAATACTCTTAAACCAAATTTAATAGTTAAAAGTTAATCATTTTTCGTCTAAGATCATGAAAAAGTACAAAATATTTAATAATTCTAATTATGAGAGAATAAATTTGCTTTCATCTTGGCAGATATAATGCTAGACACCCTTTGTATATGCAGTACTTCAACACACAAATGACATATTCTAACAAATATAGAAGAAATTAAAATGAAACAGCAGGCAAAAATAACATAGTATTGGCTTGTTCTGAATCTTATGATGTCAATGTATTCAAAATACTACCACCATGAGTGTTTGAAGTTATGGCTACAGGAGCCTAAAGCACGTATTCAGAAATGTGAACAATTAATGCCATGTGAGATGCTGACACTTGCCGTTCCACTGTTTGGAGCATGACTGCCTTCAGGAGAGAGGCCCCATCAGTTATTGTCAAACATGAAAAAGAGTAACGTTGTATGTTGTCATTACACAATGTGTACTGCTGCCTCTTCAGACTATGGGATCCTCTGGGATTAATGGTACTTTTATTCAACCCTGCAATATTTTTTTGCATGTTTTATAAGACACCTTATATGAAAAATTTTCTTTGAGGCATAAATGAGTAAAAATGGTTTCAGCACCCCCAGTTTAGTGTACTTAACCTTTCCTTTTTGTTATTAAAGATGGATAAGGTGGAAAAAATTTTCTGTAAATGAGAAAGGGAAGTGGGGATTGAAGGGAGGGAAGAAGAGTGGGAAAAAAGATTCAAGGTAGATCATGTAAAGGTGCAGATTCCCTGTGATGAATGTGCTCATTACGCACATCTACACTGCACAGATAAACTTAGTGAATCAAGGGATAAAACTGTTTCCATAATATCAATGAAAGCATTGACTATGGAGGACTGATTGGTTAGCACACTGGATTATTTGTTATGCGGCATACTAAGCAACAAGTGTGTGCTAAGCATATACAGGTGCATGCGATTTGTGAAGGTTTAAAATGTACCACAAATTAAATTAAAAAGGTTCATCATTATCTGAACAAGAAAATGTTTCTGAAGTTACTTTTATTTATAAAATAATAAATAACCAAAGTGCCTTCCACTTCTTACACGTTGGAAGTTGTAAAAAGGTTCTATAACACACTTTAATGCACAAAAGGACATTATCCAGGGCATAGCTCTAACGAAGTTTCCCTAGACAGGAATCAGTGAGAATCCCACGAGGTATGACCCCAGAATGCCAAGCTGTCTCCTCACATTTACAGCCACAGAATCCATGAACTGTACATCTTCTGAACCTAGTCCCCACCATTCCTCAGTATATGGCCAAATGTATTATTTTGCTATTATTCTTATCTCAAACAACTGTTACTATTTTAAACTACAAAAGACTGTCAAATTTGAACTTTCCACTCCTTCAAATTCAACCTTCTATTACGATATTTCCTATTTTGAATGCAGAAGTAGGAGATATCTCTCTTTAACTTCCCTCATCTCACTTTCTTTAATGTACTTGTGTGGGATTTATCTGTATCCTGATAGACCATGAAAGTTCTTTATATGCTTCTCAATTTAACCAAAACACTCAGTTTCTCATGTCACTGGATACCAGTTATTTTCCTTTATGATCAGTACCTCCCCCTTCAATTTGAAGTATAACCAAACTGTTATGGTTGATACATTGTTGTCAACTTGGGGAGTCCAGAGGTTTAGCTGAGTGACTCAGCAGGAAGCCAGGGTGCTTACTTTGTACACATCCTGAGCCTGTGGAAGAGGAGGGTATGGACACTGTGTGAGAGCTACACACCCCCTGGGTGGGGGCAGGCTGTTTACAATGTAAGGGAAGGAAAAAGGCTGCTTGCCCACCATTCCTCCCTTTTGATGTTTGTTTTTACTGTGTTCTGCCACCATGAACATTTGCCACTCTGCCTCTGAGCCAGCCAAGTATGGACTGAAAGCTCCACAAACTGTAAGCTAAATAAACCTCTCCTTCCTTAATTTTGGGCACTGGGTATTTTGTCTCAGCAATGAGAGAAAAGTAACTGAGATAAAAACATAATAGAAATGGTTTCAGACAAGATAAGTTCTTGTCAGTAATGTTATGATAGCTTTGTTTACTGCTGAGTGGGAAAATTGAGCACCCTTTATAAAAAACCTAAAAGATACTAAATGAAATATATGCATGATCTATGACATCGAGAGGTCAATAATTTAGCAGCCTTATACATTATAATGTGATAACTCAAGTCATGCTATTAATACAGCACAGTAAAATGTAAGCTACTTTTTACTAAGGGATTTTTTCCTTTTATGCACTATTAATCACTCCTTTAGAGAAAGGTTTTAATTAATTAGATAAATACATATATCACTGTGTACATGATGAAAGTATATGAAATATTTAATGGGTAAATCATATATATTATATATAATTGAAATGCTGGTAGGTTTTTGTCTGCAGTGATGTTACTAGGTAACATATCAGTAGCCATACACCCACCTTACATTTGATACTTTACTGAAAATATACTAACCCTGCTTTGCCCTGATCTTTAACATACCCATACAAAACATTAATTTGCATACATATCCTCATCTACAAGGATATATATGCATTTAAGTGATATTCGCACTTTATAAGATGAAGGAGGAATGGTCCAATTTTCAGGTTCAGTCATTTGTCTAAAGAGGGGACTGTATCTGAATAATAGTAAAGTTGATATTATTTAACAAGAGAGATATCTATCATTTAACACAGAATTTAATTATAATTGTTGTAGTATTCAATAAATTGTAAGTGTATGAATATTAGAGGTTTATTACATCCAAGTTGAAGTCATAACCTAAAAAACACATTTAATTCCAAGCAATAAGAAAATAATACTGAATAAAGGTACTTCATATCAAACATTGACCAAAATCTTTACAACAGTTATAAATAGATTTAGCATAGAGTATATCCCTAAAAGTTAACAAATAACAATAAATCATAGAGTATTACTACTGATGTTTTGTGCCTCGATTAGGAACACCATCTCCCCAAATTGCATATACTAGTTACAATCTTTAAAATTTATTTCAGGCTCAAATCTTATGCACAATATACACAAAATCATAATTGTATCTTGATGATAAATCATGTCACAATCTATTTATTTCATTGAATTTAGAGAGTGATCATAAATTCTCTTCAATATAAGGGCAGTGCTAAGAATGTATATTCACTTGCCAAGTGGGCATAGTAATAAATTTGACAACTAGAATTGCAATAATAAAATAAATAATTTTTGGTAAGACAAGACTCAAGTTAATGTAAAAACATAACTTTCATAAAAATTCTCAGTTAATTATGTGTATGCAAATCTCCTAATGCATCGCATCCTTTCCGGGATTCTGCACTAAGTGCCAATCACAAATATCCACATAAAGTAGTTATATTTTATGACAGACATTCAATGAGAATATAAATTTATGTAGCTTTATTGGACAACACAATACCCCACTGAGAAATTTATAAGTTTGAATTATTTTTTGTTATTATTGTTGAGAAAGGGTCTTGCTATGCAGTTCTGGCTGCCCTTGAGCTCACTTTGTAGCCCAACCTGGGCTCTAACTCTGAACGATCCTCCTGCTTCAGCCTCCCAAGTGCTGAGTTTCCAGGTGTGTGCCACTACACCCAGCTAATTTTGAGCTGTTTTTAAACTAATCTATGTGAAGATAGAATATGTTTTTCATTTGTAAATTGTTGAGGACCTGAGTATTTTCTCCGGACAATTTCTTTTGAAATTTCTCTTTGGAAATGGGTTCGATTTAGAAAATCAGTCTTAAAAATGATACTTTTCTTTGGTGTTAGAGAGTTAATCTTCAGCTTTCCAAACAGCCCTGGTATGTAAAAAGCTTATAGATCACAACATAAGAATGTCAAACAAACACAAATAGGAAATGTGAACATCAGTGAATTTTTTAAACGTCTTAGAGAATTGAGCTTTTAGGGCAAACAGCTATCCAGACATCTGGGGAGATATGTACTTCCATGAGTCACAGATGAGCTGAGATTACCTGAACTAAATGCTGTTTGTGAATGTTAGGATCTCTTACACAGTCATTTTGATGGTAGCTGGAGGCTGCAGATAAACTCATCCCAGCTCTTTCACTTTGAGGAACTTTGTTGAGGAATCCTACATTAGCTACCTTATCCCTACACTGTGGTAAAATACGAAAGATCTACATTAAATTAAAGGAGGAGAGGTTTATTTAGTTCCCAGTTTAGAATGTTTACTTACCTGCCAGTTGTCTGTAAAGCAGAAACCACAACGCAGATGGAAAGTGCTCAACGCATGGCAGCTAGGAAGCAGAGTGCAAAAGCTCTCTGCAGCGACAGCAATACAGCCTCCAAGTCGTGCTCTTGGGGACCTACAAGGCACGTTCTCCCAGCAGTGCATTTTGAGAAGAATTCATCCATGGATAAATTTATCACGTATGTCCTGATCCCCTTCCAGAAGCCCCACCTTTGTGCTTCAGGTACATTTGGGATCTAAGCCGTAACAAACCTTGTCAGATACTCATGGTGGGTATTCAGAAAACAGCCAGGTGAACCCAGCAGGAGAAAAAGAGAAAATGCACTTAAGAGAAATACTCTCAAGTAGGGAAGGCTTTATCCCACACCTGGTATCTTTAATCTCTCTAAGTGCTGGGGGAGTGTAGTCAATTGAGATGGAGCCAGAAAGAAAAAGACTGACACAGAGCTGAGAAAGTGAAGTCAGGAACAGGTGGAAGGAGCGTTTAAATTTCATTACAGAACAACACACACAACGGGCAGAGCAGCAGAATACACCTCCGCTGAAAGAGTGAAATTGAATCAAAAATTCAAAGAAAGTTTATCCTCTTCCATGTGCAACCAGCGAATTGAAAGAACTTCAAAAAAATAAAACGCTATAGTGGTGAGCGCCTGCAGTTAACAACTATCGGGTGTGGGTTTGCTGAGGAAGTGCAAATCAAGAGATAAAAATGAGGTCTCAAATTTTAAAAGTCAAACTCTCAGCCATACAATCATCCTCTAAACTCCAGTTTGTGCTAATTTATTTTTCAAGGACACATATATATTGTTTCTAAAATTACAAATTATTTTAAAAAGAACAAAAAGACTGAAGATGTAATATATTCATCAGAAAGCCACGCATGTAAATATAGATTTAGAGATTTTAAATGAGTGTGTGGTTAGCCCCAATGATGGAAAACAGAAAACACACAAAAACAGATCAACAGTATAAGAAGAGAAATGGAATCTCTAAGTAAGATTGTAAAAGAAATGTTAGAAAATAATGATAATATAACAAAAAAAGAATATTTTATATTGATCTTAGCCAAAAGGCTGAGAAACGATGAAAAAAGAATATTTTAATAAGCTCATCAGTAATAGAACTAAAGAATTAGTAATGTTACAGATAGTTCAATTGAAATTCCTGACCTTAATTTCAAAGATACCGAAGAATATAAAAGAAATGCAGAACATTCTATTTCTGACCATTTAAAAAGTGCTAAAGTACATGTCATGCACATTTCACCAGGAGAGGCAAAAGAAATGGAAACAAGAGGCAGAAATAATAGAGCAGGTTGGAGAAGTCTTTAAAATAAATGAGATAGGGGCTGAGGATATAGCTCAGTGGAATAAGCGCTTGCCTAGCAAGCGCAGGGTCCTGAGTTCAATCCCCAGTACCACAAAAAAAAAAAATAAAATAAAATAAATGAGATATATCAAACACAGATCCACAAAATTTAGACAGTATCAAGACAGCAAATACTGAAACCTAAAGGAAGCGACAAACACACTCACATGCGCACACACACACACACACACACACACACACACACCCCTACTCCAGATATATCATAGTCACAGTGTAAAACAACCAAAGGTAAAGAGCATGGGGGAAGACTCAAGAAGGAAAAAGAATCTGATCTACAGAGATTATTATAGTGTAAAATATCGCTCATTTCAAACCATGAAGAAACAGTGATATTATGCATTTAAAGTATAAGAAATCGAAGATAACAAAATAAGAGCTTAGAACATACATATATTTGCATTTTCCTTAACAAGTCAAGAAATAAAACAACTTATCAGAATTCATATTCTTATAGAACTTCCGGCCATCAAGCTTGTTCTACAAACAGAGTTCTTTAAGGAGAAAGAAATTCTTAGATCTCTACGCCAGTATATGATTGCAGAGGCCGACCATGATGAGCGTGGTAATCTGTTAGAGTTGTGCACATATGTATGAACTCATGTTTTACTTGGTATGCTTATGTGTAGAAATATTTACAAATATTTAACAAATGTAAATGCCTTTATATGAATTAGCATAACATGTCTGCTCCTTAGAATCAGAGATAACCCATTACCAAAAAGTATGTACAATATTCACATCTCAGATTTAAATGCTGTTACCCAATACCCCTCTATGTGATGAACCAGGGTTTCTAAGAGACATGGCTGATTTTAGGACCTAAACATTAAATGTGGATGGATTTCAGAAAGCTTTTAGTGCCAGACACTAAACTTTATGTTTTAAAAAAGTGGAATAGAAAGTCATCTGATGTAAAACCACTGTGCCTAACCCTCCCAAATCATTTGTGTCAATATCCTATTCACAGGCCTGTGAAACATAATGCTTTGCATTAAACATGGGGTATACATGATGCCATATAATGTGCTCACACGCTTGTATCTGCCTGTGACCTGAAATATGATGGGCGTTGCAAAGGATTTTTAGCACCGGAGATTCTATTAACAGTGTGTGTATCCCTTGTCTAGGAACAGAAACCTATCCTGGCACAGTCTTCCTGTGGAAATGGTTGAAGTGCAAGAAAGATAGTGGAAATATGATACTTCACAGTATCACAGTTTTATGTGCAGCTTATTCTACTGGTATAAGAAAGTTTTGTGAGTACACAAAAAGCAAAGAAGTTGGGAAATATACTCCAGTTCCATAACAAGATGATCTTTAATATTGCATTCCAGAGATTTGGGTATGGAAATTTGAGTGAAAAAATAAGACAATGATTTAGGAAACTACAGGATAAACCCAATTTTTGCTACTGAATTTTCTTCTTATAAGAAAACAATAAAAAAGTCAACACGTGATATCCATGGAACTTGATATAAAAAATGAATCCAAAGAACTGTGATCTGAGAAAAAGAGATTTCGTGAGTCTTATACTTCTCATTGTTAGTTGCCAGGCAGCATTTTCCCATTTTTCTACAGAGCAGAATATAGCCATTGCTCTATCATATCTCTGACTTGAGGAATTAAACACAGAAATTCAGTAAATCTAGAATTTATACAGAATGCTCATGATCTACATAAACAAATGGTTCTAGGATTTTGTACATGATTCTTGCCCTGAATGTATTAATGAGTAGCAAATTGCATGCATGTGAAACTGGGCAAAAGGTTTCCAGGAACCTATATGCTGTTAATTGTATATTGTTAGTGGTGATTCCACAGTTGTAAAATCTTTTAAATACTCTCTCCCTCTCTGTTTCTCTCTCCCCCCCTGTCCCTCCCTCCCTCCTCTCTCTTTCCCAGTATCTTCAGTAATTAATTCTACCTAACACTGAAGGAGAAAAATCCTATTTAAACTATGTTAGATAAAAGAGGAAAAAATTTCTTACTTATCCTAGAAGAACTAAGCATATACAAATAATAAACAAATTTTACAAGAAAGGAACCACAGAGATCTACAAACTTTAAGGACATATGCACAAGAAAATTTTAGAGGAATAGAAAAATTCCAAAGATATATAGAAATTGTTTGTGCCCCAGGCCAAATATATTTGTGATAATATTGTGAGATTAATATAAAGATGAGCATCAAACAGTGTCGCTCATCATTTTTGCAAACTAAAATGGAACGAAGTGAACAACAACCTGAATGGAAGCAGAAGAGTCCTTTCAGCAAGCCAGAATTCTTCCAAAATATTTCATTGATTGATTTTCTGAAATTCTTAATTTTCTTCAAAAAACATGATAATCAATTTACTGCAAAATCCCTACTGAGAACTATGAAAAATTATTTATCGTATTTATATTTATAATATTTCGTCACAGAATCACTCTTTTCCTGTATTTAATACATATTCGTCATACATGTTGGTCACATTCATCATAGAAGATCTATAACTGTACGTAATGCATCTTAATTTTTTCCCATTTCTCTCCCACTCTTCAATCCCTCCTCCCCTCCCCGTCTACAAAAGCTCTGTGTCCACCATTTTGCTTCTATTTTCCACTCCCTTTCTTTCCCCTCCCTCATTCCCCTTCTTATTTCAACATGTTCCTCCTACCTCCCAATATCTTTTCTCCATTATGCTCCCTATTTACCTTTTGGGTTTTTCATACAAGAGATACAATGCTTCATTTAAACTTATGTGTCTGATTTATTTCACTTACGATTATGTTCTTGAAAGGCATCCATGTTCCTTCAAATGCCTTGAGTTTATCCTTCTTTATGGCATAGTACTAGACCACTGTCCACAAATACTACATTTTCTTTATCCATTCCTCTGTTGAGGGGCATAGGGGAAGTTTTCACGATTTACCTATTATAAATTATGTTGCTATAAACTTGAGTATGCATACATCACTGTGGTGTGATGTCTTTAACTCTTTTATTTATCTATTTATTTATTTTAAAGAAAACAGTACAAAAAAGAGAACACTAGCAAAATACAAACAACACACTGCAAGGACATTAAAAATGATACAGGGTTTCAAACCAAGTTTCAGGAAGAGGCTTAGGAGAGGATTAGCTGAATGAAATGCAGCCTCTAATTTTAGTTATTCAGGCAGTCTCCATACTGATTCCCATAGTCGTTGTACCAGTTTACACTCTCAACGACTGTACAGGAGGGCTTTTCCCCACATAGCCTCATTAGCATTTGTTTCTAGTTGATGTTTTAATGGTGGCGATATTTCTGGAGTGAGATGGAGTCCCAATATTATGTTAATTTGCATTTCTTGAATGATGAGTGATGATGAGAATTTTTTATATGTTTGTTTGGTGTGTTTCTGCCCCTAATAAATGTTTATTCATTTCAGAAGCCCATTTTTCAATCAGATCTTTAAATTGAGGGTGTCTGATTTCTTTGAGTTCTTTATCCATTCTAGATTTTAGCCCCTTATCTCAGAAGTAGCTGGTAAAAATGTTTTACCCTTGTGTGTTTTCACTTTGTGGGTCATTTCCTTTGCTGTGCAACAGCTTTTCAATAAGATGTTATCCCAGTCATTAAGTCTCTGTGCTATTTCCCTGTAAGTGGGGTTTTGTTCATAAAGGCTTTGCCTACACCTATATTTTCTAGAGTTTTACCCATTCTACCCCCCAGGAGATTGTTTCTGGCTTTGTATTTAGATTTTTGATCCATTTCAATTTTAGTTTAATGCATCATGGAAGGTATAACTCTAGGTTCAATTTTCAGCATGTCGAAAGCCAGTTTCCCAGCACTATTTATTAAAGAGGCTTTCTTTCTTCCAATGAAGTAGTTTAGCACCTTTGTCAAAGATAAGGTAGCTGAGTGTTCTTAGGGGACAAAATTACTTTTAAACACTAATTTGCTTGAAACTAAGATGACAGTAGAATATGCATCTATCCATAATCACACTGTATGGTATGCCTCACTGGGGACACATTAATGTATTATTATGCATGCCTACCTTATAATATGCATCATTATACACAGGTAGGCACTAACGTGCACACACAAATACACTCGACTTCACAAAAGTGAGCTAAAAATAAATTTCCCCATCACTACATACATTTGGTTCCACGAGTTTCAGGTAAGTGGCAATAGCTCGTGGAAATATCACCACTTTACACAGCAAAACACTAAGGCCTAAAGAATTGAATTAGTATAATGTAAATTCAATAATTAAAATTCCTGTTTGACTGTAAAAAGTTCATCAAATATATGAAAATTAAATAAATAAAACATAGAACTACTACTGAGCCTCAAAAAATAGATCATTAGCAAAATTCTGAAATATTTATCATCTGAATCACATAGCAACGCTGCTATATCTTTATATCATATTGTCCCTTCTTTAGAGAGTTGTAATGTACTCAACCATAGGAAGCATACAAGGATGACTTTCTGATTTGGGCCTCCTGGTGTAAGTGCCCCATATAATCTTTCCTCATATGTCTCACATATGTGATTATAATGAAACTCCATGTGCTTGATAAGATTACACTACCTGACAAAAATGAATAAAATGTTCAAATGTAATCAAAGTCCCTAATCAGTTGACTTTAAAGCACTTGGAAGTAAAATTATCCCAAGTCTGCATAATTTATAAAGTTTATTTCTTTAGAGAGGCCTACATTCATAAATGGCAGCCTGGAAAAAGCTACTCTCTCTGATGTGAATCCCTGAAGACGAGAACTGCTTGGTCAAGCACTGCTGAGGATGCCTGGAGGTGAGGCCTTCCATCTTATAACCAGGAAGAATGGAATACACTTCAGAAGAATATTCCAATGTTTAATATTTTCTTTTTTCTTGACCAAATTTGCACACTTGAATTTGGTAATCAGAAGGACTGATCTGAAAATAACAATATATAGTGTAAGAACCACTGTTGAACTCCTATCATCTTGTAGGGGGAAGCTCTGCATCACTTCCAAAGTTTTTGTTTTTACTTTCTTTGATTGTTCGATCAATCTTACATTCTTACCTCTGCTGGACAGAGCAACTTCACTGAAGATGACAGTATGTAATGTAGCAACCATTGTTAATTCCTATCGTTTTGTTATGAGCTCATCTATCATTTTGTTGTTGTTGTTGTAATTTGATTTGGTCTTCATTGTTTTGTTAGCTTTTTAAATTTTTAAAGTAAAAATATAAAAGAAGAAGATTCCAAGGTCTAGAAAAAAATTTGACACAGTTAACACTTTCTAATTTTATAAGACCTCCAAACTGAACCCAAGAAAGTGTTGAGCAGAGCCATGACCTATTTAAACTGCTAAAGTTGTGGTAACATTTTATTTATGATAGGAAATAAATAATATTAATATATATTGTGAATGTTTAGTATTTTAGATTTTATGAAAACTTTTGTAAGACATTTGTTCTTCAATTGGCTATTGTTGCACCAAAGCAAGTTTGATATTCATGTATGATGATGACAGAAGGTAAATGATGAACATTAAATTTTTCTACCAGCTAATGCTTAGGGAAGCTTTTGGTTCTTCACAACTAATTATATTACAAATGTAATTGATTTTTAATTCAAAACTGGACCACAAATTTAACTAGTGTATTGGCTACCATTTCTTAGCTGGGACAAAATGTCTAAAACAGTAACCACAATTTAAAATAAAAGATTTGGCTCCAAGTATCAAAGGTATTTTAGTCCATGGGAAGCTGACTCCAAGGAAGAAAATCCAGAACTGCACAGCCTGGAGGAGCCGAGCTGTTTGTCATACAACAGCCAAGAAACAGAGAGAGATATGTCCTCCAATGTCTTGCCTTAGTGACCTACCCCTTCCAACTAGACCTTACCTCTGATGGAACTTTGAAATATGAACTGGTCAATGGACTGAATCCCTATAGTGCCCCATGGTCCAATGACTTTCCAAACTTCACATTTGAATGTATGAGATTTTATGGGAACACTTTAGATTTAATCAACAGCAACTGTAAAACTTAAAAATTATGTAACTTTAAAAAATATAGAATAAAATTACTAAGGCCTTTAGTGAAGCAAATAGCTCATAAACAAATCACCAGAACATAAGCCGTATGTGAGGAAAGGTAATTAGACATAATTAAAACTGTAACGATGCAGAAGTCCATGTATTTGTGCTATACTGAAAAGAAGTTTAAAAATATAGCAAGATTAAATGCTCTGCTTATCCATAGGTCATCAGTAATTGAATGTAATGACACGGAGTGGATGGAATACCAGATAAAGCATTCAAAAATGATTTATAGAGAGATTAGTGAACGCAAAAGAAGATATAAATAGAAGGTAATTTCTTTTTTTAAAATTTTGCTTCTGGGAGTCAAACTCAGGACCTGGTTTTCACCAAAACAGAGACAAGTAAAGGGCTGTGTGAATCCAGGAAGACAGTGCAACGATGCAGGTGCAGTTTAACAGCCACAGAGTCCGAAGGACCAAATGAAAGTTGTGGGATTAGAAACACAATTAGTGAAATTAAAAAAAAAACCCTCATGGGGAGCACACTACTGTAGCCACAGCACTTTGCAAACTTGAAACAGAAGAATCATGATTTCAAGGCTGTCCTGGGAAACAGTGATTATACTTTGTTGCAAAATTTTTAAAAACGTTAAAAATGGGGCTGGATGTATAGCTCGGTTTTAAGTGAAGTCACCGGGTTCATTCAACAGGACAGAAAACAAAAAATGAAACTCAATGGAAAATCTCACCAATAAATAGCACCAGGTAGAAAGTCATTTTTTCATAATACAAAAAAAGCCACAACTCTCCAATATCCAAGATATGATTAAAAGGCAAAACTTAAACATTTTTGGTATTGAAAAAACACAAAGTTTCAGATGAATGTAACTATTTTATGAAATAAAGCGGAAAGCTCCCTGAATTTTGGAAAAAAATATTAACATCCAAATACAGGAAGCATTTAGAGTCAAAAGAAGTATTATTAAAGAACAAACTCCACAAATCACATTGTAGTTCAAGTGGCAAGAGTACAGAAAAAAGAAAAATAATATTTTGAGATGAGGATCAAGGTTTTGCTCAAAGAGAGAAATATCAAATCACTCCGAGAGGTAAGCACATCAGACTAATTTCAGACTTGTCTGCAAAACCCTGAGACTCAATAGGGCATGAGGCTGGGCATGCATTTTCTTGAGTGAGAAATCCAAAATATAGACAACAGATAGAAGATAATAGGAAATAAGGAGGTAGCTCTTTTGTAAATGAGCATTTACCAAGAGATGGAGGAAGATGGTGAAGGGGAAGAGAAAGGGAATGAAAAAAGGGTTGAAATGTCTCATCTACACGTGCCACCTCCCCACAAGGATAATATTTATAAACTGCAAATGTACTAATAAAAAATAAAAGAAGAACGATACACTGTCAACTAAGATTACCATATCCAGCAAAGCCATCCACTCACATTGAAGGAGAAATAGAGACCTTCCAAAGTAGGGAAAAGATAAGGTAGTTTATGAGCACTAAGCCAGAGCTATGGAAGATACTTCAAGGAAACCTGCATGTAGAAGACTAGATAAGCTATTGAGAAAAGTAGAAAGATTTGAACAGAAAACAAAATGGAAGGGGTTACAATATAATTTTCTATGTAACTCTGACTGTAAATCCTAGTTTTGCAGTTTAAACACATAAACTAGTAGATTGGACTTTTAAAACAGGCATTGAATGTTAAACAAAAAGACCTCATTGCACATTTTCATTTATGAGGTGAAACTCGAACATCATAAAGTACATACAAAGTGTAAAAGGTTATGAGGTTTCATACTCTGATAATTAAAAATAAAGCTGCTACAGCATTCATGTGAGCAATTCTGTGTTGATGTATTTTCAACGTCTTTGAGTAAATGTTAAACAGTATAAACTAACAGCATATGTATGTGCAACCATAATAATTTCATAGCTATCTCTTGTTGCTGTGCAGTTAGTTCAAATATTTTGAAAAGCACTTAAAACACAGACCATTGGTCATTCCATAGGGACAGTCCCTCTCTCAAATCAGTTGTGTCTTACAATAAAAATTGATCTATGTGGTTGTCATGTAATTTTCATGATATGTAATGTATATAATTTAGAAAATATGTTTTATTGGATTGACTTCCCATATTGCATGGGTCTCCAATTTTTTTATTTTTTGGTACTCAAAGTTGAACTCAGGACCTTGCGCTTGCCAGGCAACACTTGTGCCACTGAGGTACATCACTGAACCTGGGCCACCAATTTCAACCATTACTTCTAAGCCAAAGTCATATAGAGTTGAACATATGCCTCAGGGCAAACATGAATTACAATATTTAATAAACACTTGTCTTCATGATTCATTGTGTCTGAATCTGAAATCTACTCTTACTTTTACGCTTAGTCACATATTTAAAATATTTTAAAAATAGACAGCATTTTTAGATTCCTTGTGCCAGAAGGGTGGCTCAATACTAAAGCTCAAAATGCTGTAGCATAAAGAATGCAATATGGTTATATGTAAACATAGCAGAGCTTATTTTGCAGTGATATAATGTCTATCATAAGCAGGTTTTAATAATTCTCCAGACTAATTTTATGTGTAAACATGTTTTTTCTTTACATTATCTTGTAAATATGGTCTCCTTAATTCATTTTTTTTTAATTTTAAAGAAAAGCAAAATGAGCAATTAAAACAATGATATAAAACTTCAAGATTGTAGGAGAGCAACAATATTCAGTATATTGCACATCGTTATCTTCATAGTGATTGCTCATAATACAAGATAAGGCATGAAAAACCAGTCAAGCAGTGTAGGCTTAAACCTTTCCTTTCAATAAATTAAAAGCAATTAGTAGTGTATCTATCTTAACTATCTTTTGTATATATATATATATTTTTTTCTTTCCCCTTCTTTCTTTTGTCCTAGTCTCATTAATTTTGCCAGGAAGAATTGAATTAAATTCAAATAGACTGAATTGTCAGTCTTATTCTGATAATATTTTTATTTCCCAAGAATAATTTTAGACCATATGAGTAATTTTGTTGCCCTAGAGGATAAAAATACTAAGTTCTTATATGTAGTACATCATGTGAAATATGAATTTTTATACTACCGCTTATAAGTTGGATGATTTGTTAAACATATTTATAGACTGATACAACAAATTAGATTGAGAAAATCCACGTTTTCATATTCCTTATCAACATGATGGACCGCAATATTTTTTTTTGATCAGGGATCGAACTCAGGAGCTTGTGCTTGCCAGGTAGGTGCTTGTGCCACTGACCTATATCTTCGGACCTAGGATCACATTTTTTTATGTTAATGCACTCTGAGAAAATTCTGAGATGCCATAATATAAATGTGATAAATATTGGAAATGATTTTATGATTTCTAACTTTATTTATTCTACTATCATGTGACTTACTTTAAAAGAGTTCTTGCACCAAGGTTAGCCTTTTAGTTAAAAGTTTTACTTTTGACAAACTTTCAAGTGTAAATTCAATCATTTTATTAGGGGTCATAGAAAAATCCACTCCACTATCTTATTTATTTGATCCTTACTTTAGATGACATTAGAGCTAAGTTTAAGGTATATTAGGAAAAAATGAAAGACTTTTCAGGAAAGTCTCAACCCATTCACTAAAAAACTGGACAAGGGAAGTGTTAGATATTATTGCCAGTAACTACAGATTATAGAAAAATTAAATACACTTCAGCTGATGAAGCCCCAACTCACTCACACATTCTAGATGCCTTATATGTGCCTTTGCTAAGTACCTGTCTAGTGTATCACTTAAATATGCATGAGGCATGATGCCTATTTTTCCATAAAGTTGCATTATTATAATTCTATAATACCCACATTTATACTTTAGAATTTTTTTTGATGAATTATTAATTTTAATTTTTTGAGTTTTATTATATTAAACAATGAGTGCTTAACCCAAAGAAACAAAATAAAGTATTTAATTTCAATATTTATTATTTGTTTAAAAAGCACAATTTTCAACACTGACCTTTTCTGGTGTAAGAAGTCTAAAACTAACGAGAGAAATAAATTCCTATATCAACTACAATGAAAATATTAATAGGACTCTATAAAAGCAATGTTTGCTTTGTGGCCTGAATCCCTTGGCAATGTCCCACAAGTCCAGTTGAAGACACATAGCCCAAGGCAATGTCTCCGACATGTCTGCATCAAGGATCTGTGCTGGGAAGGCCAAGGTCGGTGGTGGAGGTGAGAAAGTCTGTTCTCGCAGGATGGGAGGGTTTGCACGAGAGCCAGGAAATGGCACTCAAAGTGTTGACCAGAGCTCCCCTCAAAAGAACCACAGCCTCCTCAGAACAGCAAGGACCCAAGCCCCTCCGATGATAACCGCTGAGTTCGCATCAGGAGAGCTAGTGTGCAAGCTTCTCCAGCAGAGCCATCTTCCCCCCAATTCCCTTTTATACTATTGACAGCAGTCCTCAGGCGGGCTTTCCACACCCAGCACCACACTGATTCCGTTCAGCTGGCTGTGACAAGCTGCCCGTTCGTTCGTCCACCACAAAGGACATTAGTGTCCAAGTGCACCTTCCATTCCTGTCTATGACCTGGAACTTTTCCTAGAATATGCTTATCTTTTATATTCTCAGGCTTACTTCCTCAGTTCATTCAAATTTTTACCCATATTACATTTATTGAACTCTGTAGCTAATCATTCTATTTACTACCTCCTTTCCTCACATTTCTTATTTTTTCTTATTCTATTCACACAGCTCTCACGTTGAAACAGGTTACTTTTCCTATTTTGTATACTTTTCACATGTCTCTTCTAACCAGAATACAAGCTCTGAGGTGTTCAATATCTGTTTTATATGGTGATGAAGACATTATGGCTAGAATGGGGATCTATTTAGAATAGCAGCTCAAGAAATAAATGTTGCATGAGTGCATAATATGTTCAAACTGAGATTGATTTAAGAACCAATTCTACATCCTTAATATGTTTTGTATGTATCTATCTCAATGCATGTCACATAGTTATTTCTGCTTTTTTCCTTGGAAATATTTCTCTGTATCATCCTGGTTCCCTTCTATAACTCCGGTAACTCCATTTAACTGGTTTTTCTCTTGCCTTTAAAATTCAGCAGCACTTAATTCTGTAATGTTCAAGATGTTCTACAATCTCTTTTGAGTCATTCTTAAGCATGCTTATACATTGCATGTTATATTACACATAATGTATAATACAATTAGGCCTGTATATACATCTTTACAGATAATACAACAAAAGACAGATTGGCAAGTAACTATCACTAAATACAGGTAGGTAAATTTGTTGTTTTTCTAATCTTTGTACTTTACCTTGTTTTATTTGTTAAAGTTCATTATATAAATTTGTCCCAATAATATATTTTTAAAATAAAATTGTGTCACTTCTCTTATGAGGCCCACTTAGCTTAGTCATATACTTAGCACAAAGAATGTACTTTTTGAAAATCTAATTCTCACCATACTATTTCCATAATTCATCTAATAGCTATTCACATGTCACATTGTTACATGTTACTGCTTCGCCTAAAATTACATCATCTCCTATTTTGATAATGCTAACATAACTCAAAATAACATGGTAGTTTTCCTGAGGTGTTATATATTTTACTTTCCTTTGGCAAGCTTTATGTGGGTGTGATACGAGTATTTGGACATCTTCAGGAAAATAGTGCTTTATCTTTATTCAGTGTATTCCTGCACCCATCAATTTATAAATGTTTTCACTGTATAAGTATTACAGTTTGCCTGAGCCTGCTTTGATGATTAAGTATTTTGTGTTTCAGGTCTTTCAATTAAATGACATGTTCTTGCTTTTGTGTGACAAAGTCAAGCGAAAAACAAAGGATTGACAGAAATGAGTGTGTTTAGTATTATTTGTGTTAATTTGAGCAATTTATGTTATTATTAAGCCAATATACATTAAAATATCTTGTTCAGTACTATACAACATCAGATTTCACAATGGTTTCCCATTGAAGAAAATTTACCAACTGTAGACGTATGCTGGGATTTTAAGATACAAATCTTTACTTTTTTTAAATAAATATTCTTGTTAGTTTTACAGTATCATTCACACCTTTACTTATTTGAGAATAGCATTAATGATAATGGATGCCATATAGAATTGTGGGCATATCAATGCCTCGGGCCAAACCATAACTATCTGGCACATTTAAAAATTGAACTTAAAGCTTTTATATCATCCTAGCCTGATGTAATGCATTATATTTAATATAATTGCCATAAATTAAGCAGTATTTTAAAATATTTTCTACCTTCTTTAAAAATTATAGATGTCGTTTCCTGTGGCTATTAATTATACTTTTTATTATTTGCTATTATTGAAAATATGTATATGTATGTATCAATTTGAAATTAAGTAAAAATGACCTTTGCCTATTTATTCAGGCGCATTATTTGATAGTATTTCTATTGCAATGCTAAAATGTTTGTTTAGATCGACTATTTAGTTTCAAATGGTAATTCTTATTTTGATTATATAGTTTTCAAAAAGTTGTGGTAAGGTTGATTTGTATATATTGATTATTATTGTGGTGCTTTTTCTACTTTTGGCTCCTTTTTAAACTATAAGTAAAGCTAGTCTTAAACTATTTTGGTATATGAATGAGAGGAGAAAAAATTGAACTTGATTCCACTGGGGTTGGCCCCGAGGACTCGACCAGGCCCCTGGCCCCGCAGCAACAGGGCGAGCCTGGCAGTCCGCTGGGGGCAACCCCGTGGACTCGACTGGGCCCCCAGCAATGGGGCTGAGCCCGGTGTTCTGCTTGGGCGACCCTGAGTACGCTCCCAGGCCTCCGGACCCGCTATACTGAGGTGAAGCCTGGCAGGTCGCTGGTTAACCCTGATGACTGGACTGGACAGATGGCCTTGATGGCTTGTCAATGGGGACTTTACCATAGTGAACCTGGTTCCCTGCCTATCTACTGTCTTTGAGCATGGGTACTTTTCCACCTCCTACCATAGCAATTTGTGTACACCCAGATTTGTTACAGCATAATTTAGTTTTTTTGTTTTTATTTTAAAAGTAAAAGAATAAAAATATTAGCAAACAGATACGAAGTAGCATAACAGGACAAAAACTGAATTATAGATAAGGTGACGGGATTAACAATGGTTGTTGTATTACACATTGATAACTTCAAAGTGTATGTTCAGGATAATGCAAACAGACATACAAGATTGATTAAACAACTAACCATTGATTGTTCTTTACATTAAAGTGACATGAGACAATAGTGCAACCGTGTTAGCCATCCTGCACACACACACACACACACACATATATATATATATATATATATATATATATATATATATATACTTACATAGCTATCCCTTTCTTCTTTTTCTCCTTCCCTTCATCCTGATTGCTCGGGCTGGGGATATAGTTCAGTGGAATAAGCGCCTGCCTAGCAGGCGCAGGGTCCTGAGTTCAATCCCCAGTACCGCCAAAAAAAAAAAGAACATCCTGATTGCTCTTTATTTCTGAGCAGTTTCCTTTCATACCTCATAATTTATATTCCTACCTTCAGGTTCTTACACTAATGACATAATACGCTGTTTTCACAGGCACATCTGATTTATTTCACTTATGAATATTGTTTCTAATTGTGACTACTTGCCTATAAAAGCCTCAAAGTTGTCTTTCTTTATAGCTGCAGCATAATTTGAAGCAGCTGTGTCTCTCCCCAAAGTGAGAGCCTGAGGGAGTAAATAATCCCAAAAGTACAGTTATTATCAGAGGGAAGATGACCGATTGGTTGGTAGAATAACAGAGATGAGGGTGGAGAAAATTAATTAATCAAATAAGCCATCATCTGTAAAATTGAGCAACAAATGTGAAGATAACATTCTGTAATGCAGCATCCAGTGTTAATTCCCTACTATCTTCTCTATAATTTGTTTTTCCTTTATTGTTTGTGTGATAAATAATGCAAAGATATCACTATGTAATACAGCATCCAGTAATTATTCCCCACTATCTTCTCCATTATTTTGCATTTCCTGTATTGTTTTTGTGTTATTCTGGTTTATAAGTCTCCATGCTTTTGTCTTTAAAATAAAAAAATAAAAAATAAAAAAATAAAGGTATTATATGAAT
The DNA here is from genome assembly GCA_004027595.1 of Dinomys branickii. Classification (NCBI taxonomy): domain Eukaryota; kingdom Metazoa; phylum Chordata; class Mammalia; order Rodentia; family Dinomyidae; genus Dinomys; species Dinomys branickii. Next base: position 261,096 of record PVLD010000176.1, on the reverse strand, counting down.
TGATTTTTTAGGGTGGTCAAAATTGACTTTGTACACTCTTTGGGAATCTATCTGCTCCCTTAACTCTATTCTTTAAATTTATGTATTTACTTATTTTTGCCTTTTTGAGACAGGATCCCACTATGCAGTTCAGGCTGGCCTTGAGCTCACTTTGTAGCCCAGGGAGGTCTCAAACTCGCAATGACCCTCTTGCCTCAGCCTCCCCAGTGCTGGGATTACAGGCATACGCCCTTCACTCTGAGTGTCTGAATCATAAAGATTTTGGTACTGAACAGCTATTTTATTTCCATATATATTTCTGCAACTTACTTCCACAACTGTTTTCTGTTTAAAAACAGAATTTTAGAATATTAGCTGAATGGTTTTTTAGTCATAATCTGTCTAGGAGAAGAGAAGGCACCAAAAGCTGAGTAGAAAGCCACAAGACGTCATGGTTTTCTAAGACAATGCGAGGTCCGTATCTTGAACATGACTTCAGTGTTGGGTAAATTCTGGGCCTTTGCTCTATATTCTTGCAGGAGGAAATTTTTCTAAGTGCAAAAATTTAGGTTCACAAATTTTTCAGAAATCTTGTTAAATTCTTCATTAAGATCTTCTGAATTATTTTCTAGTCTTAATATTTTAAGTGAAAAGAGTTTGCTGGCTGGGCTAGGAGGTGCGAGTTTGTAATGGTGATTACTCAACAGCCTGAGGTAGAAGGATCAGAGGCTCAAGGCCAGTTTGGGAAACAGTGATTACCAATGCTTGCCTGGAAAATGAAAATAAAAATAAAGGAAAAGCCTGGGGCTATAGCTTGGTGTAAGAATGTTTCCTGCACATATGCAAGCCCCTGGGTTCAATGGTTAGTACTAAAAAATACTATTAAGACTATGGGCTTGCACTTCTGAAAAGTTATAGTTTTAAAGGAATTTTTAAATTCTACTTAATCATTTTTTTTCACTATTTATTTATTTATTATTATTTTTTATTTTTAAAAAAATAAAAGCACAAAAACATATTAAGAAACAGACACAAATTAGCATAAAAATAGTACAATCAAAACTGATCTACAGACAAGGTGACATGGACTCAACAGTGGTTGTTGCTTTACCCATTGATATCTTCGAAGTATACATATATGAACCCAGATACAGACATGCAAAATTGGTTAGACAATTAATCCTCTCAACAACAGAAAAACACAAAAAACAAAAAACCAAAGACAGAAAAATAAAACAAAAAAAAACCACCAATAGTTGCTGCTTTGCATATTGATATCTTCGAAGTGTGTGTTCAGGATAACACATACAGACATACAAGATTGATCAAATAACCTGTCATCAATTATTCCTTAGCATTAAGTGATATAATACAATAGTAGAACCATGTTAGCGCTCCTGCATATATGTATATTCATATATACATACATACATTTTTGTCTCTTTCTTTTCTCCTTTCCCTCATCCCATCTGTTCTCTGTTTTTGAACAGATTTCCTTCATGTCTCTTAGTTTATATTCCCACCCTCAGGTTCTTACACCAATGATACAATACGTTGCCTGCACATGTGCCGCTAATTTATTTCACTTATGAGTATGGACTCCAGTTTTGACCACTTGCTTATAAAGTCCCCAAAACTGTCTTTCTTTATAGCTGAATAATATTCCGTTATATCAAAATGCCACAATTTTTTAATCCAGTCTGCTGTGGAATCATTTAATTGAGTGGAATTTTACAAATTCTCCCTAATGTTTGTCTTTATCCACCATAATTTGAGTACCTGCATATGTGCACACACATACACATATATAAAGCCTTTTAAACATATCCTATATTCATTTAAGAGGTCTCTTGCTTTTATCTCATCTGTTTAATTTATGTGAATAATATATGTCCATGCATGTCTATGCACACACACACACATACTCCCATTTTAAATATGTCTGCAATGTAACTTACATTTGACTATAGTTTTGCAAAGTCATAAAGTAATTCATATGGGGGAAAAAAATCCCTAAAAGAAACTCTTACAATCTCTATCTTGACACAAAGCTATGTACTGGCTAAGGAAGACATTATATTATTGGAGCCACTGTTGTAGACACAATAGTCACTTACGGTGTCCCTCTCCGTGGAAAGGAAGGGAGCTTACTGTTGTAGGCCCAGGTTACAGGGGTCACTCATGAGACTCAAGAGAATCATGCGAAAGAATGGGCGCTGACTGGCCAGAAGACTGGAGGAGGTCAGTTCACGAATATATAAGAGCAGGGACGCAAGACGCAACAGGTTTCTTAACAGTCATTCATTTCTGGGCGCACAGGATCCAGGTAGAGTTTAACATTGCCAGGTGTTTGATAATTACCAATTTCAGGGGAAAAGGAGACTTTAAAAATTTCATTTAACAAATGTGTTTAACTTATGGCCTTGAAAGAAACAGAAAATATTTTACTGAAAGGGTTTTTTACTGGATAAAGATTTTGGTGAAGAAATTGTACTTTGGTTTAAGTATAGCTAGTCTGCGTGACTTTCAATGTGTACCAAAAAAGTGAATTTGTTTGTTTTTGGCATGCTTTTTCCTAATGTTAAAAAAAATTTACTCAAAAGTTAACTGTATCTAGTTGTACAATTGCACAAGCCAAGATGCACATTTTAAAACCACTTTAAATTTATGGAATCATTTATTGAATAAAAATTCACCTCATTAAATGTTTAATAGTTGTAAGGCAGAGTAATTTCAAGATTTTTCTATCTTGAAATTACTGTTTATGAAGACTTTGATGAAGAGCAAAAGGAATATTGACAATTTCTAAAGTTAAAATAATAATGAACAGCTGTCAAAAGTTTCTCTTTTATACAAAAGTGAAAGAACAACACTTTCTTCTCAATGAGCATAAGCAGCTAGTAATTAAAATGAAACAAATTAGTTATTGCATAATTGTTTTGTTAATAAATTTCATTCTATTTTACATTGAAAATATTTATTATATTTTATTAGTAACTACTTGTATTACATTAAAAGAAAAAATTAAAAGAATTAAAAAAGCAGTTATTGGGTAAAGATAGAACATATATTTGGATGTGTGTGTATATATATATACACATACATATATACATGTCATATATTCTATATGTATATAAAGTTTTAAAGTTGTTTTCATATAGAATTATAATCAATAGTGGGATTGTTTAGTAACATAATAAATTCTTTTCTAGTTTTTCTGGAAGCTGTAAACTATATTTTAACGTATGTGTACTAAATTGCGTTCTTACTGATAGTGTTTAAGAGTACTCTGTTCTCTACCTTCATAACAGCATTTGAAAATTGTTTTTCATTTGAAAATACACAAGAACTGGGTATGATGATAACTGACTTTGGTTTTGCTACACGTTTGCTCAGTGATTGCAGACATTCATTATGTTGTATATCCTAGTTAGCCCTGTGTATTTCTACGTCAGTTTTGACCTTTCCCTGCTTTTAATGAGCTTTTTTTGTTCATGTGCTTTTTAAATTTTTTGCTACTTATTTAATACACTGTTTATACATCTGGCTAATAATCTTTTCTTGGAGAATAATTTGCAATTATTTTTCCTGTGATTTTCATATAATTGTTTTTGTCTAATGTTGCTTTTGTTGTTCGTGAAATATTATCACAAAAATCATTGTCCATCAATGATTGAAAGTGCTTCATCTATATTTTTCTAGTAGTTTCAAAATTTAACATCCTTTATTTAGGGTTTTGACACATCTTTTATATATTTTTGTATACAATAATATATACACATCTAGTTTCATATATTCTATGTATGGATAACTAATTTTACCAGCTTCTCTTTATTAAAGAGGCTATCATTTTTCCCAAAAAGTTTCTTGGAAGTTTTATTTCAAATATTTTGACTGTAGACACAGGAATTAATTTCTGCTTTCTCTCTTTTTTCCACTGGTCTGTATGTCTCCTGTGATGATAATATTATATAATGCTTTATGGCTAATATAGCTTTGTAGTTAGTTTTGAAGTTACATATTGCAATTCCAATGGCTTAATTATTTTTTTCCTTAGGATTTTGGATTATTCAAGGTCTTTTATGATCCCATATTATTCTCAGGGTTTTTTCCTTAGATCTGTGAAAATATCACTGATATTCTTAGAGGGAATGCCTTGAATCTACATAGTGCTTTGGGTAGTAAGGACGTTTTAATGATATTAATTCTTGAAATAGATGTACATGGTGTGTATTTACATTTTTTATGCACCCTTCAGGGGTTTTTGTTTATAATTTTAACAATTTTAATTGTAGAGCTTTTCAGGTAATTTCTTTTTAAATGTTTAAATTGATACATAAAACATAATTCATGGAAATTCATGGCCTATCAAATGATTGTATAATACATACATGTGTTTGTAGTACATCAGGTTATGCATGCTTACCTCTTTATATGCCCATCATTTCTTAATATTAAAAGAATCGAGAACCCATTCATTGATCTTTGAAATATAGTTATTTAAAATTTTAGTAGCTATGTGAGTGGGATTTTTTTAAAAGAGAAAAAAGCAATAAAAACAAAGACAGAATTTAAAAACAAGATAGTAAAAAATTAACAATGGTTAATATATTGTGTATTGTTATCTTCTAAGTGCTCAGATTACAAGATATAGGCGCGTAAAATTGATCAAATAATGTAAGCATAAATCATTTTATTCTATGACCTAATAGAAATTAGTAGTATAATTATCTTTGCTATTTTGTATGTATATATATATATTTTTTTTTTCCTTTTCCCATTTTGGTTTCTACTTTCCCCCACCTAGCTGTTCTTTCCTTTAGAGCAGTTCCTTTTCCTGTCACATTTTCCATTGTACCTTTTGGATCTTGTCTAGTCTTTTAGTTTTCTACTCTACAGATAAAATAGGATGTTTACACTTGCCGGTCTGATTTATTTCACTGATAAGTGAGGTCTCTAGCTACATTCATTTACCTATAAGAGGCTTGATGTTATCCTCCCATGTAGCAGAGTAGCACTCCATGGTACACATATTTTTTATTCATTCTTGAGTTGATGGGCACTTTGGTTGTTTCCGAGTCTTAGCTATTATATATTGTGCTGCCATAAACATGGTTGTACATGTATCGCTACGGTGTTGTGTTTTTAATTCTTCTGGGAAAATACTCAGGAGGGAAATAGCTGGACTGAATCAGACCTTTACTGCTAGTTTTCTGAGGAATCTCCACACTGATTTCCACAGTGGTGGTACCAGCATGCACTCCCACTAAAAGTGAAGAAGAATCCATTTTCCCCATAGCCCCACCAACATTTATTATTGTTTGATTTTTTTTGAGGATAGCCATTTTCTATGGGATGTAATGGAATCTCAGTGTTGTTTCAGTTTGTATTTCTTGAGTGTCCAATGATGAATATTTTTTCATATATTTATTTACCATTTGTATTTGTTCATCTGAGAAGTGTATATTCACCTCAGATCCCCATTTTTGGATTGTGTCTTTGAATTTGGGAACAATGATTTTTTTCCCCTGATTTTTATGTATTCTAGATAGATGTACTTTGCTGGAGGAAGAGTTGGCTAAAACTTTTTCCCACTTTGTGGGTTTACTTTTCATTCTGTTGGTAATTTCTTTTGAGATGCAAACACCGTTTGCTGAGATCCCAATTGCTCATTCTTTGAACTACTTCCCATGAAACATTATTTCATATTCATGAACTCTTTACCTACCCCTATGTCTTCAAGGTTTCTACTTACTTTTACTTCCAGTAGATTTAGCATTTCTGTTTCAATATTTAGATTTTTGATCCATCTTGACATTAGTTTAGCACATTGTGATAGACATGGATCTAGTTTAGTCTTCAACATGTGGATAGCCAGTTTGTCCAGCACTATTTATTAAAAGCCTATATTTTGTCCAGAGAACATGTTTGGCCTCTTTGTCAAAATAAAGTGGCTGAGTGTATTTGTGCTTGTGTCTGCATCTTTTAATCTGTTCCTATGATGCTTAGGTATGATTGTTTGCAAGTACCATGTTAATTTTATCACAGCAGTTTTGTAGTGTAATTTTAAGTGTGGGATTTTGCTGCCTTCTGCCTTGCCTTTGGATTGCCCAGAATTACCTTTGCTATTCTAGATCTCTTTTGCTTCCTAAGGAATTTTAGGATTTTTTTTTTAGATCTGTGAGGTATGATACTGGTGTTTTAATGGGATTATATTAAATCTCTATAACAATTTGGAGAGAATGGCCAACTTTCACAATATTGGTTTTTTTCTGTCCATGAGCAAGTGGTATCTTTCCATTTTCTGGAATCTCTTTTGATCTCCTTGTACACAGTACTGTGATATTTAATGTATAGTTCTTTTTTATACCTTTGTTTAATTGATTTCTAAGTTTTTGTTTTTGGATGTTATTGTGGATGGTATGGTTTCCATTTCTTTTCGGTGAGTTTGTTGTTTGTGCACAGGTATGCTACTGATTTCTCTGTGGTGATAATGGACATCCTTGTCTTGTTCCTGATTTTGAGTTAAATTTTTCATTTTTTCCCATTTAGTATGACATTCATTGGCTGTTGCTTTGTCATTGATGGCTTTCATCAGCTTGAGGTAAATACAATCTATTCCAATTTTCTGTAGAGGTTTTATTATAAATGAGTGTTGGACTTTGTCATATGTTTTTTCTGCATCTAATGAGAAGATGGTGTGATTTTTTTCTTTGGCTCTGTTGACATGGTGTACTATACTTATGATTTTTATATATTGAACCATCCTTGCATTCCTGAGATGACTATCACTTTGTCATGATGTAGAAACTTCTTGATGATTTGCTCCATTCTGTTTGTTAGATTTTTACTAGGAAACATTATGTATGTTCATTAGGGAGATTGGTTTGCAGTTCTCTTTTCAGTTTGGTTCTTTCTCTATTTTTCTAATGTGTGATATTGCATCCAGGAATGAGTTAGGGAGAATTGCTTTCCTTTCAATTTCCTTAAAGAGTTTCAGTATTGGCATTAAATATTCTCTAAATTTCTTGTACAATTCAGCCATGAATCCATCAGGAGCTGGGCTTTTCTTTGTTGATAAGTTTTAAAATTCATTTCCAATTTCATTAACTGATATTGGGTTATTCAAAATATTTATTTTGCCTTGATTAAGCTTTGGTAACTCATATGTATCTAGGAATCTGTCCATTTTTCTGTGTTTTTCATCCTTCTGCTTCATTTAAGCTATTGCTGAAGCACTCAATTGTATTTTTTTCATTCAATGAATTCACCTTTAATTTTTCTGTCTTTTTATAATGGAACACTTTGTCTAATCTATCTTTTTGATGAGATTGTTTTGTCTTAATTCCATTGATGTATCTATCTGCATTGTCTTACATCTACCTATTTTCTCCAGGTTACTGCAATCTCATGAAGCTTCTTCATTTATTATTTATATCAGTGATGTGACATGTTTAAAAATGAGCTAGACTCCACGTAATTGTGTGGCTGGTTGGCTTGTCAGGATATCACTCATAGGAAGGGTAGGTTTACTATTAATTCTAAGTCCAATTGCCTCTGAATACTCATAATGGTATGCGTGGCTAAGGGAACAAATTCTTCATCTGTTTGCATGGCCTTCTGTTGAGGAGGGACATTTTTTAAGCTTTATAATTGTGCAGCAGCATGTGTGTGTTGTTGTGGAGCCGTCAGCTGAATGTGAAGGCAACATGATAGTAAATAAGGGTAGTCTCAAGACTGCACTACGCAGCAGCCTGAGTGGTGAACAAGACATTGTTGACAGAGTCCTTCTCCGGATTGTAGCAGTGGTCTGGACTCCCTAGAGGTTCATCAAACTTAGGTTCAGTGCCTGTGATGATTTCAGGATTCTCCAGCACCAGAAACTTCAGGTGGCCATTGTCATAATGCAGGTACTCTGGTCTTCCATTTACTTATTTGCTATTCTTGGAGGAAAGAGCTTTTTTATAAGCTAATTACAACCGGGGAAATGTAGTTACAGACACAATTTACTCCATTCCCTTTCTTATACCGTCATCTTGACTCTACGCTGTTCTGTGTATCTGGCTCATAGTCACTATGTTCTCCAAATTACACAGCCAAGCAGTAGTGGTTTATTCTGTGTTTCTGTCTCCTTTATTGTAGGAGGTCATATTCCCTATGCACATCTATTTAGCTCTTCTACCAGAAGTTCAAATCAATTCTAACTATAATAAAAGTATTAGATATAAAATTTGAAAAATATCTGTAGCTACAAGTTACTGTGTATCTATACCTTTACTTTAATTGATTAGTTTTAAATTTTTCAGGATTTTGCAAATTCTATTTTACTCTATGAGCTATAAAATCTTGGCTATCTAATCTAGAATTAACTTCAGAGTAACAAAGACAATGCATCCTTCATTTGTAACTTTTGATGAATCTTTAAAATGAATTTAAAATCTATGTAGGTTTCATTTACTTATTCAATTATCTTGAAATTAATCACTACAATTTCTTAGGCATTATCTATGAAGATTTTTGCATCATGAAAGTTACACATTATGTAAAAGTTTATAAATATTGCAATTATTAAGCATTGAATTTTAAAACTCTTTATCAGTAATAAAGGAACTTAAATTAACACGAGCCTTGAGGCAAACAGACTTATAAACAAACTGTAGGAGATAGTGACATTTTTATTTAGAGAAAATCTGATGTAGAATTTGAAGCAACCATTAGGAATCAAAGAACTGAGTGAAGGTCAGTGGAGCTGAGGTACGAATGCCTAAGGAAGAAGACTTGTGAAAGGGATGTAGAAAGGCAGGAAGGAAATTCTATATATTGTTCTTGGCCATATTTTGGATGTGTTCAAGTATCAACAGAAAGCATTGTGTTGTGATGTATATCAGAACACAGATTTGTGTATGAAAATGTTAATCAGTGTGCTAAGACTGTTACATACAGGGGAAACTGGAAATACCAATAATGTATATTTCACAAAGGTAGAAAACAGAATTTTGAAGCATTTTATACTGAAGAAATGATAAATCTCTAAGAAGATAGCCTTGGTCCTTCATTTACTTTTAACATGTTTACTTGATATTTGATATTATACATTTTCTGCCTTTACCATAATAATAGAAATGATTTGACAGGAATAAAGAGGACATATAAGAATAAGGTAAGGATTATCTTATAATTACCAGTATATTAACATGCATATATTTTGATGTGAAATGTATATATGTGTCAGAGAATTACACTTATCCCATTATACAATTATTATATGCTGTGTATAAGAATAAATATGATTAGAATGCAAAAGCTCACTAAAATCAATAATTTGTTTTATTCAATTAAAATATACAAAGGAGAAAAATTTATCACAGTTCAAACATACAAAGTGGATCATTAAATAGGAAAATCTATAATTGTCTTGTTTATCCTTCAGACACACAAGTTTAAATTTCACATTTTTTTCTTATGAGAGCAACCTCAAGTTTAAAGAAGGAGCAAAATGGGGGATAGACATTGGAAAGTAGGGAGGAGTTTTCAAATGCAAAGGGCAGCAAAGTAGGAGTGAAGAGGACCTTAAGAGGGGACTGATGGAAACATAGCTTTTGTTCATAAGGAGGGAAGAAGGGTTAAAGGGAGGAGAGGAGAAAGGGGGATAAATGGATTAAGGAAATTAAGATGTATGTACATGAACAAATTTCTCATGATAAATGCAATCATTTAGCACAGCAAACAGGTGCTAATAAAAATAAATAAATATTAAAACAGCAAGAGCATAAGTTAAAATACCCATTAAGAAAATATTACTCTACTTCATAGGAAAAATGATGCTCATTTGATAGGAAGAAAATCCTGAGCATGAAACAGAGTAACTATACTTATAATATGAGTGATGGAAAATAAGAGAAATAATCAAGAATAATTCCAGATTTTATACTAAGGAAAATGAACTGATACCACTGTGCATGTTTTAAACAGAAAATGGTATTAAATGGAAGTAACATAAATCATTTAAATGTATATATCAGTAAACTGGATGTATAAATATGAGAGCTTTCACCAGTAAATAATATTTGACCCAATAAGAGTAGATTTAGACTGGAAAGATTAAAGGAGACTTCTCGGAAAATCTCTGATCATTAATGGATATGCCCATGAGGCTGTGCTGAAGAAGTGCTAAGAGAGAATATTTGGAAGTATAATAGGAAAACTTACAATTATATTTTATGGTATTCGAAATCCCCAAAGGAAGACTATTTACAAAACAAAAACAAAAACAAAAACAAAAACAAAAACAGCAAACCAGCAGAACCAAGCACACAGTCCTAAAGTGAGGACCAGGAAGCGCAGCACTAAATTACATCTATTAGTGATAATTATCTCAGTTAAAGTCATGAGTGACGTTAGTTGATATCACTGGCAAAGGGTTCCCGATCCCTCCTGTGCGATGCAGAGTGGAGGGCGGAGAAAGCTTCCCACAGTGCACGTGTACGGCGCTATGTCTGCCGACCTAGCGCCCATTTTTGCACCATAGTCCGCTTATATCTTGAGAACATATCAGATACTACTTACTTCATTTGTATTTTTTATTAGTTGTATATATAATAAGAAAATATTCCAAATGATATATGTGATGTGGAAAATTGATATTTGTAATTTTTCCTTCTATGTTTTCAAGATACTATATTTAAACTGTCTTTCAGAGAGGCATTTAATAGTTAACAGGACCAGTTTAAATTCAATGTTACTGAATCTCATAATAAAGATACTGTCCAAAATTTTCACAAAATGGTTTTAGAAGCAGACAAGCATCAGGACAGAAAAATGTCAGCTGGATAAAGCTTCACAGATTCAGTAATATTGGGGTGTCATGTGTTTCAAACGCCTGTGGGCAGACTGGAGAAAAGCAGCCAAACAGCAAAGGAAAGAAGCCGCTGGTGCCGTCTCTCATTTCCAGCCCCGCCTCACCATTGCCGGGAACTCCATCCAGTGTGACCTTGGGAATTAGTTACAGCTTCATCTTCACCTTATTCCTCTGCATCTTCCCTACCATGGTGGTGAGAAAATGTCCTCACTACCATGAAGACAATCCTGTAGGTGGCAGAAAATATGTAAAACTGAATATCAAGTAACTCATTAAGAGAGTGATTATATTCCGTCTAAATCACTCAAGGCTCAAAACATAGGAAAAGAATATTAGACCCTCTTATGTAGTAGCCTTTTGTTAAAAATGCAGGGGGAACTGATTGATAGTCACAGTAAACTTTGCAGTTGAATTACTAACATGTAATGTAGAAATCAGATTTAATGTGCACAATGGAGAAATACTCAAGCATAAAGGAGGGTAAATCTGAGTGGAATTCAGGTAAATGGATGGATATTAACACCGTACTATTAAGTGAACTAACAGACAGACAAAGCCAACCATCACACGGATTCTATCACATACTCAACCCAAAATATAAATAATTTAAAGATCAAAATAAGAAAGAGATGGTAGAAAAGAGGGAGATAGATTTTTTGATGATGAGAAGGACATACGGGGAAGGGGTCAGCGGGGGGAAGGAGAGGAAAGGGAAGTGAAGAAGTCTCAGACACGTGTGTATGTACTCATTCTCAAACATGAATGTAATAATTATGTATCACAAATGTATGCCAATAAAATATAGAGAAATTAATTTCATTTCTAAATATATAAATTACCTGCATTGAAAATAACAAACTCTTCCTTTAGAAACCCCACTGTGCTGTGAGCCATCAGTGGGAAATACAGTGCATAATTCAGAAACTCTAATATCTAAAAATATATGAATTACTCTTTCATATCTCCACCACAGTCAACTACTAAGTTTTCATGTAAATTTTACTTCTCTATCTTAACTGCCATCCATTTTATTTACTCTTTCTTCAAATAGGTTGTTAATATCTTTTACCCGGACTATTGTAATCTTTCCATGAAATCCTGCCATATTCAATATATCTACAAAACCTTCAAATTTCTGAAATGTGGCATTCAAAAATGCAAACTTGGTCCATTATTTGCATAATATGGAGTAATATACTTGCTATAAGTCCTTTCAAAAATTTGATCATGCATTTGACAGGCTGAGTCTTTTTTCTTTCATTTTGCTTTGTTTGCTTATTGTTTGCTTTGAGTCAGGGTCTCTATAAATAGGTCGGGCTGGCCGTGCGCTCACTGCATGCTGCCCAGGCTGGCCTCCAACTCGCAGTGACCCTCTGCACTCAGCCTGCCCAGTGCAGGGAGTGCAAGCGTGTGCCGCCACGGCCAGCAATAGAATGAGCAATTCCATTGTTACTTCTTTTAGCGGTCACATTCTTCTAAGTTACAGAACCATTTTTCAAACCAGTGATTTATTTTAAAAGAATAAACTAACTTGTAGTTTCTTTTTCAGAAAGAAATAGTAAAAGAACCTGATTAATATTATTTTGCTGAATAGACTTCAGTATGTACAGAACTAAGGGTAGAAACTGTGCTTTCGGAGGACATGAAAGAAATGAGCAACATATACAAGCCAACAAACAAGTATCTGGAAAGATACCACACGTGCATTAACTGAAAACCTAGGAAATATAGAAAGGGAAAACTGAGACTAGCCCAGATCTGAAACAAGATATGAAAAACTATGAAGCAAAAGTTATAGAAATAAAGAAATATGCCACTGAACTATTGTTTCTATGTTCCTCAAGGTAGAAACCTCAACTAAGGTACAACTAACTTGCTGATTACTTACACTGCAGATTTTCCTATAAAGTCTTCGAAGTATTCTAACCCTTGAAAGATTCAAGGGTTTACACGTGATTTAATGTGTATAATTGTGTAAACCACATTATTTATTTTGGCCATTTGCATGCATATGAGAAGACAAAATTAAATTAACATGAAATTATAATATTGTATTATAAAACATTCCCCTCACCTTTTAAACATAAAGAGGCCAAGGTAAAGATCCATTTGCATACTGCTCTGTTTTGAAGCCCTGCTTCATTAATTTTTTGATAAAAATAAAATAATTATCCTGGATTCATTGTGTATGCCTGTGACACTGCTTGGGAGGCTGATGCAAGAGGATCAAAATTTGAGGCTAGCCGGAGCACCTTAGTGAGACCCTAAAATAGAATGCAGTAGAAAGCTGGGTTATAGCTCAGGACTACCTTGATGATTCCTTCGTAGCTCAAATATTACTTATAATTTAACATTAAACTGCATTTACATATGAGTAAAAATGGGAAGGTTAATACTGAATCAATAGTGACTGTGATGAAAACAGCCTTCTTTTCTTATTTCAGAGTAAATAAAATACTTATAATCACTACTGAATATTTAATTGTGAAGGCAAAATTGAATGAATGCATTTTATACATAGGAAGAAAATGTCCTTGAAATATTAAACATATCTGGTAATAATTGGTTTGATTTATCTTTAAATTATTAATTTTACAGCCAAGGATGTAAGCCTGCTTCTGTGTGTATTATATTTTAGAGAAGGATTCATCTATTTTTGTCTGAATCTGATCTTTGCTTTTGTTCTTTGAATTAAATCTTTTCAAGAAAAACTAAACATGAAAGTCCCTAGGGTTAATGGAGTAACCCAAAGCACAACTCCACAAGGACTGAACCTTCACAATTTTATTTGATGAAAATTTCTACCAGTTGCCATGGAAATAATCTTCACAAAATCCATATGTAGAGATAACACAGTAAGATCAATTTTATCAGAATTACTGTTGAATAGTACAAAGGTGATCAAAATATAAGATGTGCATTTAAATAAAAATCATACAGGAAAAGGTACATTGTCCTTAGCCCCCTCCCTGTGAACTACTCTTGCCTTGGAACGCACTTATGTTATGCTTCTTGCCACTGTATGGAGCAGTTTCAGAAGGCTTCTCTGTGTCTCTAGAAACTGTAACATAAAATACGCTGTGTGCTGCTGCCCAGCGCCATCCACCAGAACGGTAGTTTTGTGAAAACATTACAATGTGTCTTTCTCTCCTTATTCCCCGGAGCCAGCACGGTGGGACTTCTGACACCCCCCCAAATTCAAAATGACCTTGAAAGGTAAATGCGTTGAATCCTTTCAGGATATTGAGGCAGAATCAACAGTGCAACTAACGACACTTAGGAAAGAGGACTTCCAGAATAGCCTCAGAATGTGGTGAGGAGGACGCACAAATGTTTTGAAGAGAAGAGGGGCACTTTGATGGGAATTAAAAAGCAATATGTCTTTCATTTTCATAATTTTTTAATTCAAATACACATTCTATTTGCCAATCACACCTATGTAGAAAAAAGTGAAAACTGAATTATGCCATAATTTAGGCCAAGAATATGTCTTAGTTCTAGTAAATTTTTTGTTTGTCAGAATGTGGTATTCATATTACATTTTGCATTAGAGTGAGTTACAAAACTAAACCAACATTAAAGTTATGTTGTGAATTTATTTCATGTCCACCAGTATGACAGACTTAAAGCAGGTAAAGTTTAACAACAACAAATATATATACAATCATATTATAATATACTACTTTTTCAAGAGATGTAGACACAAGGATATTGTGTTACTAAGGAGGGAAGCTGATTTTTTAGAAAGTAAAGTATTCAAATGAATTTCAAAAGAGGATAGCAAACTTCTAGGAAAGAGCGCATGTTATGTATTATTCCGTATTCCAGCCAGGGTATTAACCACATAGCAGTGATAAAGCAATCCTTTCAATCAAACCTAAATTTGAAAGGATAAAACATAAAGAAGATTTGCAGAAGAGAAATAGATATAACTGAATGAGCGATTCTTAAATTTAAGCTTCCAAGCGAATTAAACGGCATACTAGTTATGACACTAGTTTCTAGGCTCCACCTTTAGAGTTTCTGATTCAGCGCTACACTTGGAGTGGAATTCCAGAATCTGCATGCATTATAAGTTTCCAGTTGTTGTGGCTGTTGGCTTTGTGAACAGCCATGGAGCACAACTGATGTACATCTTCCACCAGGAAGGGATTTTCCTACAAAGCTGAAGGACTTGGCTTTAACAATACTTGTTTCACAGATCATAATAAAATATAATAAAATTATATATATAAAGCAAAACTTATCTATATACACACACACTTTAATAGATGCAGGGGAAAATGTCTTAGCTTCAATACCAAAGTATTAATGGGTATTTTTTAATGGACATACTGTTCAGATAAACAAAATTGAACTAAGCTAAGCTTTATGCTAAGCTTCAAAGCTACTTGCAGTTCTGTAAAGACACACAAACAACATAGACACGAGTAAAATTTCAGTTTGTTTTGAAGAAAGATGATATGAATTTTATTACTTTATGAACATTAAAAACCTTGCTAAGTGAGAGCTATTTTAAACAATGAAAAGAGATAGCAGAGATTTAAAAACGTATATGAGACACATGGGATAAATGACTGATTCCCAAAATACATGACGAGCTCCAAGCAGCCTACCACAAGAAGGAAAATTAAAGCATTTAAAGCAGAAATGGGCAGGGAAGAACTGAACAACAGTTTCACCAAAGTAAAATTTCATTAATAAGCCCAGGAAAAGGTACTGAAGCTCAAGATTATTAGAGAGAAGTAAATCCAAAGCAGAAAATATTATGCATCGCAATGGCTTAAAAATGGCAACTCAGATTACTGGTATAGATGTGAAGTAGCCTAAGTTCTCATAATTTTTTGGAATGAATATGAAAAATAGTGCAGTAACACTGGAAAATATATTTCACTTTCTTTTGAAGATATATATATATATATATATATATAATATTTATCTGAAAAGCAAAAACGCACCCCCCAAAAATCAGCTGATACTGAGAAGAGCTTACAATAGCCTTGTTACTCAGCATCTGTGCTTCTGAAACTGGGAGAAAAACAAAAACATCTCCATCTGAAACGCAAATTTTAAAAAAATTATCAACAGATTGGGAATTACATTGTGGATGATCTGAGGAACTATGAAAATATTTGTGAGGATATGATAAACTGAAACTGCTAGGACACAATACAATAAATGGCCTTAGGATATTTGAACATGCAAGAAGTTTTTGATAACACTTTCAAAATCACAGGAAACGAAAACAAACACAGTCAGATAGAAATACATCCATTTAAAATATTCTGCACGTCACAGGAGACTATCAAGAGAGTGTGTAGCCAACTTATACAATGGGAGACCATAGTTTAAATTATACAACTAACAATGAATAAATATTAAGAAAACTAAAGATTTCTAGAACATGAATATCCAAAAACAGTCATAGACTTTAAGCCTATGTAGACATTTCTTAGAACCAGGTATACAAATGAGAAATACATAAAAAAACTTCTCAGCACCACTATCCATCAGGGAAACGTAAATCAAACACACAATGAGTCATCACCTCTATCACTCAGCTCTCCCTGTGATGAACATGACACCTGACACCCACAGTTTAAAGGAGAAGAGATTTAAACTCGTTCAGAGTTAATGGGATTCAGTCCATGAAGATGGCTCAGAGGCAAAGCATCATGGAAGAAGGGTGGAGTTGAAAAAAGCTGCCTAGAACATGAGAACCTGGAAGTGGAGCAGGGGACAGTACCAGGGGGAATTGGGGAGGACCACAAACCAAGCCCAAGACAAGGGCTCCATACACACCTAGACATACCTAGAAGCTTGCTCCAAATATCCCCTGGGTGGATCCAAAAGCCAATCCCGTGAACACTATCAAATTTAATTACCATATCATCTCACCCCAAAAGAATAGCTATGAGCAAAAAGACTGAATATATGGGACTTGGTACTTGGCATGTAAGATGACCAGGATCTGCTCATACACTATATGTAGTATATGGATAGTCCATCAAATACACATACATGCATACATATTATATAATATATAATAGAATATAATATATCAAAAAATGAAATGCTTGTATAAATAAGTTAATATATTTATTAAGACATCAAGGGTGTAATAAAAGTTAGTCATGCCTTCTATAATTACAAGAGAGAATCAAGTGGTATCCATTAGCTTCCAGACATTTATTAGTGCAGCAAACTGGGTTCTGATAAATCTGCATCATTGAGATTGCTCTACATGCATTTTCAACTGTTTTTTAAGGGCTACTAGTGTAGTTGGTTTTCAGGGATATATGACATCTTCTAGGATTTCCCACAGGAGGGTAACAACATCTGTTGAAAACTGTTATCTTTTTCTTTTCCTAAAGTGTGTATATATATCAGATGGTGGAGAGGACAGGGGATATGGGAAAAAGAGACCTCTGATCCAGTGTTAATGGGAAGGTAGGGGCTGGGGATATAGCTCAGTGGAATAAGTGCTTGCCTAGCAAGCGCAGGGTCCTGAGTTCGATCCCCAGTACCACAAAAAAAAAAAAAAAAAAAAGGGAAGGTAAATTACAACTCCCATTTTGAAAACCAATATGAAGGTTTTAGAAAAACTAAAACATAGGACTTCCATATTATCTAGCAACTCTGTCATTGTGTATACATTCATAAAAATTATCATGAGCGTGCTGAAATATCTGCGTTGTTTCTTTGTGGTAACAATACTCACAATAACTGAGATATAGAAACAAAATGAATGTTTATCAGTGAGTTAAAGGGGACACACACACACACACATGCAAATATTCACACAGAGTGGAATACTATTTTTTCATGAGAAAGGGAGTCTTAATACCTGCAGCGACATGAATGAATCTGGCTGACATTGTGCGAAATAAGCCAGACACAGGAATATAAATGCCACACATCCTCACTTTTTGCAATTCAAAATATTTAACTCATAAAACTATAAAGTGGACTGATAGTTATTCAGATACATGCTAATAGTGAGGGTGTGGGAAAGACCTTAGTCAAGTGATGCAAAATTTTAGTTAGGACACATTAATGGAACAAATCTGTCTGTAGTTTAAGAGGAAAATACTGTAAGCTTTTATTTGTAACTTACTAATATTATTTTATTTGTGTAGTTACCATTTTAGAGTTAAAATTTAAATTTTTGTTTGAAGCCTTTGTTCAGCTTTTTCAGCGTGGCTGTGATTTTTCCCATAAGCACAATGGTCGTTCTGCATGATAGCTCAACCAGTTCTTTGTCGTATTACCCACAACGTGGCAGCATCCCTTGTTTCCTCTTTAGTTATTCCGCATGCCTTAGCTGTTGAGTGTTTGCCTTCCTCTCCATCAGTGCTTCTCTGGTCTGCTTTGGAGAGTTGAGAGTCTTTGCGAGTATTCTGTCATCTTGTTATATTATGCTTCCAACTTTTGTGCTGAGATTTGAGATCAAATAGAGTGAAGAAAGTTTGTTGTTGACATGAGGATGGATCTCTTTGGGGAGGTTCCATACTCCAGTAGCATGTCCTTGGTTTTGTATTTCAAGAGGTAGTGTTTATTCCTCAAAGCTATTCAGTTTGTGTTGGATTCTATCACTCTGCGGTAGAGAGCTCCTTCTGGATATAATAGTGTCATCAGAGCCAAGCATACAGGAATCGTGAACAATAAATCTTGTTTTGATAATTTCACACATTTTTCAATATCCCTGACACACAATATTTTATTGAGGTTTGGGAGTTGGGCGGATGTGGAGATGGGGATGGGGAAACAAATGTTAATGCAGGGAGAAGTTCAAGAGAAATGTTAATAGGTTAGAAGAAAGTATGCAGGAAGTTGAGCTTTGGAAGGGTTGTTTTACAGCTGGGACAAACGATGCTTAGGGGGTTTGGAAGCAGCAGTTGTGTAGGCAAAACGGTGTATACAGATGGGTGGAACTGCATTTAGAGATTGAGGAAGCCTATGAGATGATTGGTGCCTGCTAATATATCGATGGTAAATCTTACTTAGTTCCACAACTCCGGATTTTGTTAAGGATTAGCTTTACATGCCCTTATATGGTACTTTTAAATTTATAGCACCGGTTAAATCTTATTTTCTAGGGCACTTCTATATTCTCCTGTTACATTTTTGGTATTAGTTACATGGCCGAGGGAGGGGAACTCTAGTCAGTGAGATAATGAGCAGGAAAGACGGCCTAAGAGAGTCAAATGCTCAGAGAGAGGACACATCAAAAGAGGGAGCAGTTGAAACATAAAGTAGAATAATCAACCAAGGCCAACGAAGAACACAAAGAAAGAAGAGAAAGAATAATGAAAACAGAGAATACAAAAAAAAGAAGAAGAAATGTATATATGTACTGACGGGGCAGTCCAAATCCAAAACGGAGAGAAGTTACACTAACTCCAATTACAGAAGTAACAGGAAAACTAAGAATAAAATCCTTCACACAGACGTTAGTCCGTTAATCGGAGCTTCCACACACCTTCCTCTACACTATGATAACCGTCTCGTTCTGACTATGGTGCAGTTCCCCCGGTTGCCCAGATAATTGCTCACCACAGTACTCCACACTGTTTCCCCGCCCCAGTTTATGTCCTGGTTGGGAGTTCTGGTCATTCCCTCCTGCAAACCATTGTGGATCTGATCATCTTAATAGCACTGCAGGGCAGACGTGGTAGGTTTTTCCAAACTGAACGCCACAGGTTTTCCTTGCCTATCATTAGGCCACAAATTCACTGTCCTCGACCCCTGCAGATGTCTGTCTGTTTCAGCTCCACCTATGGAAAGAAACGAGAAGCTCTGTCTCTCTCACCTGTGCTGCCAGGTTGTCTATTGCCTCTGAGTCAACTCATTGTCCTCTAATTTTACTCCGCATAATTTTCACAGAACAGAAGTGGCTTTCCTTTCCTGCTGCCCTTCTCAGCCAGGCATTGCTGGGTAATCCCCCCACCCACACACACCACTGAAGCTGGCCGCTAACCGTGGGTAGGGTGATGAACGTCCCACGTACTGCGCTCCAAATTTATGTGGGAGGAATAGATGGTTTGTTATTGTCACTGCTATTATTTCCTGAGTTGGGGAAACCTCTCTCCTTGTTCTGCCACCTTCCGACCCTGCAGACACAGTTTGGATTTGGTTTCTTCCAGCCCCTGTGTTGAAATCGTCTTAATTGGAACATGTGTAGTGGGTAGAATAGCACGATAATAGGCTTATGGAATCTGCCACTGTCACTGAGGACACAGCACCCTCTTGCCCGGAGACTGATCTTTCACCAGGAGGGTGCGGGATCCATGCTCTACACGCTGGGTTTTATTCCTGCTGTACTACCATTTCCTTTATGCGTCCCGGTCAGAATATGTTTGTCTTTGCCTCAGAGTGATTGCTTTTCTTCAGCAATAAATGAAAGGCCTTCCCCGGAGCTGCCAGCACCTGGTCAGAAACCCTCTTCTGTCCCATATTCTATTCTCATCTATTTGTCTGTTCAGGCGCTTCACAGCTGCTTTCATAATTTTGAATATTGTGGTTTGGAATTTAGCTTCAGCATAAAAGGTATGATGACTCCACGTGTGTTCACATTACTTAAAATTGCTTTGATGATTTACAAGCCTTTGAGTTAACACATGAATTTTAGAATTTTTTTTTTTTTGATACTGGGAACTGAACTCACGACCTGTGCTTGCTAGGCAGGCCCCATGCCCCTGAACTATATTCCTGGCCCTAGAAATTCTTTCCTTAAAGAATGCTATTGGCACTTCATTAGATATTGCACTGTCAGAATATCACTTGGGAAAGTATGGGTATTTATAAAATATTAATTTTTCTAATCCATGAATATGAGACCTATTCTTTCTTTAACTTTTATCATTAAAGTACACATTTCAGTGTAAAATTCTCTGAATTATTAGAATAACTTTATTATTAGCATAGATTATCTTTTCAATTGATAATTTAAATGTGGATTTTGCAATTTGTCCCCTCTAAAATCAGGCACAACATGAGTGTCTTCTCTCATCGCTTCTGTTCAATACAGATCTTTAAACAGACTAGAGCAATGAGACAGAGAAAGAAGTAAAGGTGAGACAGGGAAGGAAGGACTTAATTATCATGTTCTGTTGGTAACATAATCCTGTACATAGAAGACGCCCAAAGCCACACCAGGTGTTAAGCAAAAATCAAAATGGACCAAAGACCTCAACTTAGCATAGAAAGACAACAGAGCTGAAACATAAACCTTTACGACACAGGTTTAGGCAAAGACTTTCTGAAGAAAATCCTAGTTTCACAAGAAATAATACACATAATCATCAAATAGATGATATCAAATTTAAAGGCTTCTGCATAGCAAAGGAAACCAACAATCGTTCTGCAGGTTGTTAAGAGACAACCTACAGAATGGGGAAAATGTTTGCCACCTGCTCCTCAGACAAAGGAGTGATATCTAGAGCATATACAAACTCAAACAATAACTGCCCCGAATTTACCCAGTTAAATTTTAATTTACCCAATTAAAAATGTTCATCTGAAATAAATAGACACTTCTCAGATGCACAAATACAAATGGCAATTACATGAAGAAATATTCAATATTGTTGGCCAGTTGAGAGACAAAAATTACAAAGAAAACTGAGATTCCATCTCACTCCAGAGAGACTGGCTACCATCAAGAATTTAACCAATATCACATGCCAGTGAGGCTGTGAGGAGAGAGCACCCTTTGCATTTTGGTGGTAGCGTCAGCTGATGTAACTGCTTTGGAAATCAGTGTGGAGATTCCTCCAAAAACCTAAACTAGAAATTCCACTTGACCCAGGAAGTCCCTCGTAGGTATCTTCCACAGAGTTGAAGACATCATTGCATGGGGTTGTGTGCACACCCATGCTACTAGCAGGGAAATTCATACCAGCTAAATCTTGGAAACAGCCTATATGTCTCTCAAAAGATGAAAGGATGAAGGAAATATGGTATGTACACAGAGTGGAGTGCTGATTTGCTACAAAGGAGGAAAACGAGTCATTTATGGGAAAACGCACCTTCAGGCCATACAATTAAGTGAAGAGACTGAGACATACATTTAAATATCACATGGTTTCTCTTATATGAAATGCACACACACAGACATCTATAAAAGAGAGAGGAACAATAAAGTCTTATAATCCAATGTGGACAAATTTGCCTAAACATGTACCTCGATTTCTTACAATCGTCTTCCAATTCCAATTCTTCTAATACCTCGATTTCATCCATGTTTTACAAGGTCTCTGACCCTCGCAGTCTGGTTTCTAAACTGTATTTATGATAATTAGATCTGTAAGTTCTTACAAAATAAAAAAATGAATATGAGGCTGGAAAAATAAAACAAGATTCTGTCAAGGGCAAAAAAAGAATTGATATGTATGTACACATCTCAGTTCCTTATAATGAATGCAATCATTACTTAGCACTGTAAACATGTACTAAAATAAGACCGAAGATTGTTTCTTGAATAGCTTTCCTTGTATATAAAGAAAGCAATTAATTTTTGTATATTGACTTTGAGTTCTATTAACTCTCTGGATTAATTTATTTGGCTTGATATTTTGCTTTTGTTGAATTTATGTGATAATGTACATATAAGATGCTGTCTCCCCCCTTCCAAAAAATAGGTACTTATTTCTTCCTTTGCGATTTGAATATGTTGTATTTAACTTACTTTGTAATTATTCTGCTTATGGCTTTTAACACAATGGCAAACAAAACCAGTCACACGTGGTCTAATTGCCATATATTGTGTCTGAAAATGTTTGCAATTTTTCCTATTGATTTTTACTTTAATCATGAGACTTTCATACATGGTCTTTATGTTTTTGTATAAAGTTGCTTCAACACTAATTTTTCTAAGTTTTGCCATTGTCTTTGGATGTTTGAGCTGCTATAATAAAATATCATGCAACATCATCAGTCATTCAAGAAATGCAAATTAAAACAACGTTGAGATTACACCTTACCCAGTAAGAATGGCTAGCATTAAGAAATCAACCAATAACAAATGCTGGCAAGGCTGTGGGGAAATAGGAACTCTTTTCCACTGCTGGAGGGAATGCAGACTGGTGAAACCATTGTGGAAATCACTTTGGAGATTCCTCAGCTAGGAAACTAGCTCTTGAGGTCTAAACTAGGTCTAGAGGTCCCATTCAACTCAGCCATTCCTCTTCTGGGCACTTTCCCAGAAGATCTGAAAACATCATATCACAGTGATATATGTTCACCCATGTTTATAGCAGTACAATTTGTAATAGCTAAATTGTGGAAGCAACACAAATGTCCATCCAATGAAGATTGAATTAAAAAATTATGGTACTTTTATATAATGGAGTATTACTCACCTATAAAGAAAGATAAACTCAAGGCTTTTACAGGTAAATGGTCACAACTCAAGACCATACTTATAAGTGAAATAAATCAGACCTCCATGTGTAGGCAATGTATTATCTCACTAGTATAAGAACCTGAAAGGGTGAATAAAAATTAAGAGGTATGATAGACTTGGTGAAACAAAAAGAAACGGCTCAAAAGTAAAAATTAACTGGGATGAGGGAAAAGAGAAAAGAAAGAAGGGGAAATTTATGTATATATGTATATACAGGATAGATAATTTAGGTGTATCATTTTATTGAAAGGAATAGTTAATGATTAATTATTTTATCAATCTTGCATATCTATACTTGTTTTCCCAAGTGACTACTTTGAAGTTATCAATATGTAATACAACAACCATTGTTAGTTACTTCTCACTTTGTAATTCAGTATTGCTTCTACTCTTCTTGTGCTACTTTGTAAATAGTTGTCTATTTGTTAATATGTTTTTGTTCTTTTACTGTAAAAATTAAAAAAAATCATGCATAGGATGATGTATAAATACATCGATTTATTTTTCTTATGAAGGCTGGAAGGCATAAGATCAAGCTATGGCATATGTACATGTAGTAAGAAGGACTTATTTCCTGGGTCCCCTGCATATTCACATGAGAAAAGTAGACAAGAAGTTACCTAAGGTTCATTTCATAAAGGGAATATTCCATTCACAGGGTCTCTGGTCTCTTCTCTTAATTTCCAAAGGCCTCCTTGAAAATACTGTCATGATGGAGATTAGATTGCAACATCTCAAATTTAGAAACCCAAATAAATCTACAGCATGAGTGGATGCCAATTTTAAGTGCTCTTTAAATCTATTGCTCACGTTTTTTAAAAAATATTTTACTCTATCAGTATCTTAAAAGTTAGTGCTGATTTGTGTATGTTGAACAATCCATCTCAAGAGATTTTCCAGTTGTTCATGTTATACAATCCTTTCTATGTGTTGCTGAACTTAGTTTGCTAATACTTCATGCAAATAGTGACATCTTTGATTACTAGGAATATTGCCTTACCACTTCCTTTGTGGTGTAGCTTCAGGATCCCAGTGATGATGGAAATTATTTTCAAAGTTTATTTTTTGGAAGAATTCAGGAAATATTGGCATTAATATTTTCTTTGACAGAATTAATACTTTCTTTGAATGTTCAGACTTTATTAGCATATGCTTGTAAAGCATTATACTTACATATTTTGATGAATTGGTACCGACCTGTAATTTGAGTATGGATTTATCTCTTTCTGTGTAGCAATCAGTTTAAGCATTCAAACGTTTCTTTATTTGCTTTTTGTAGATCGTATATATCTATCCTATCCTAGACTAGCCTATCCTATCCCATCCTATCTTCTAGTTCCTTTAACTGATTCAACTTATTTGACATTTTCTCTAATAATTCCTTTCATTTCTAAGCCATTCATTGTAGTATAAGCTTTTTGTTTATGAGTTCGTATTTCTTTTTTTTCAGAGTTAGCCTAATCTATTTTATTTCACGTTAAAAAATCAGAATTGGTGATTTTTAATATTTTTTCTATGTATTTTATCTCTGCTCCTGTAATTGGTTCCTTGTTTGCTACATTTGGCATTGGATTTCTTCTTTTTAAAAAAATAATTGTACCAGGATCTCTTTTTTAAAAAAAGAAAAGAACAAAAGCAACAAAAAAACCTACAAAAAGGAAATCAACAATGATTCTTGTATTACTTATTGCTATCTTCAAAGTATTTGCTCAGATAACCAGGTATAGATATACAAGATTGACCAAACAATTACACATTAACCATTCCTTTCAATAGAGCAATAGAAATTAGTAGTACAATTATCTTAGCTATCTTGTGTATAAATACATACATTTTTTCCTGTCCTTTCTTTCTTTTCTCTTTTCCCTCATCCCAGTTGTTCTTTCCTTCTGAGCAGTTTCTTTTTCTTTCACAGTATATATTGTACCTTTCCGATTTTATTTACACTTTCAGGATCTTACACGGGAGACAATACCATGTTTTAACATACGAGTCTGATTTATTTCATTTAGGAGTATGGTCTCTAGTTTCATGTTTATAGCAGCACAATTTGTCATAGCAAAATCTTGGAAACAATTCAAATGTCCATCAACTGAGAAATGGATAAAAAGATGTGGTATTTTTATATAATGGAGTGTTACTCAGCTCTGAAAAAAGATAAACTCGTGGCTTTTAAATGTTTTCTTCTTTTTATATGTTCTTGAGTTATAAAAATTGATTATTCCAGGATTTTCTTTTTAAAATAAATATTTATTATTATGTACTTTCCACTTAGAGTTACTTGTATTAACTTCAACAAATTTTTTAAGTTTTCACTGCCCTGAGATTTTAAAACATTTGACTTTGATCACCAAATTCCCACAAAGTTACTTTTGAGTGAAGATGACAATAAATTTCATGTCATGCTGGGCAGCACTAACATGATTTAAACCCTGTCTACGTCATTAACCCTGAGATCAATTTAAATTGATTCATATTTACATATCTTTACAACTAACAAGAAATGGCATTATTAGTAGCTGATAATGTTCTGACAGAGCTTTATATTTCCAATTAGCATCAATTACGTCCTTTTATGTTTTTAATTAATCTTTAGCTGTTATTATAGGAGGAAAAGTCAATTAAGTAGTTTCAGACTTCATAATTATTTCTTTCTCAGAAGTGTATTATTTTTGGAAATAATGATCATTATGTGTTCATTTAATATCTCGCAAATTTACTGAATTCATTTAGAGTAAAATACTGGGTGAAGTCTAGGTTTTTTAAATAGACGTAACATTGGCTGATGGGAATATTTGGATTCTTCCTATTTATTTGTCTTTTGTTTATTCATTCCAGCTAAAATCTCTAATACTACATTACAATTAGAAAATATGTGTCCTTGTCTTTCAATTTTTTCTGTGTATGATTTTGTCTGTAGGCTTTTCATAGAGACACTTTACAACATTGATTTATGTTCCTTTTATATATACCTTGTTACATATTTTTATTAACGGATGCTGAGTTTTACCAATGTTTTTGTGCAAAAATGGTGCATATAATCTCTGACCATATGATTTTGATTATTTGAAGTGATACATTATATTTATGAATCTATATATGTTACTTTTTTTGCTGCTGTACTGAACACCATTTGTTCATGGTGAATTCTCTCTTAGTCAGATATAAATATAAATATATCTTGTTATTTATAACAAGTGGATAGAAATGGATGACAATGTATCACATAAAATTAACTAGAGCCAAGCAAAGAAAACGCTCTGCTTATGTGAAAACCAAATTATTCTGATCTGTAAGCAGAGCAGGGATGACGTGAGGATAGTCTGGGGCTTAGGCGGGGAGAGGACAAGAAACACAGATAAAAAGTACCGAAACAAATGCAGTTATTCTATAGTAGAGTAAGGTAACTACAGGAGACAACAAATATTATACATTTTATGAAGAATTACAAGAGAAGCACTTAAAGTTTCAAAACACAAGATACAAATCATGATTATCTTGATTTTATCAGTATCTGTTGTTTATATGCTTTGAGATATCATACTGTACCACATGCACATGGACTATTAAATGCTATTAAAAAATCTAATAAATATCTCCGCTATTAACTCAGATGCATTTACATTCTTTGAGTAGATACTTATAATAATGAACTCTACAGTGTTTTACCTTCTAATTGAAAATATACATTAAAGTAATATTGAGGGTTACAATTTTTTAATTTTTACTTTGTGCATTTTAATATGCATACCATGAATGAATGTTATGTGCTTTATGTAACTCTCTGAATTAAAGTCATATCAAAGTAGTATTGAAATCTCTTTTGAAACCTTTGAAACACGCTGACATCTGATAGTTGCTTTATACAAAAATATGATACTATGAAAAAACAATGAGAATTAAGCAACATTGTTATTATTCTCAAATATGTGCATTTTCAGTTTATATATACTGAGCCATTACAACTAAATATAATGGGGTCTAACATCTATGACATGGTACTGCCAAAGTCACCCTGAAAATTAACATCCAGGTGGGCAAAGAGAATCATTTACTGGATACAACTACAGACTAGCACAGAAGGAAGAATGTCACACCTGCTCCAACGTTGCTGACTTTGACAACTTTATTATTGTCACCTCATTGTAAGGGATACTTGGAATATGGTGTCTCCATTTACAAAAAAGTAGTATCTTTGTTAGACAAAAATTAATCTCTTATATATCCTCTTTATGTCACAGCTACAACTAAACTACAAAACAATCCACCATAACTATTCCCATTATCATGAATAGGACTCAACCAAAGAAATGATAACAATAACTACTTATATCAATTAAGATCTATTCTAGTTACTTTTGATTATCAACTTGATTAAATTGAGAGAATCCTGGAAAGTGACTGGACCATGAGGGGGCCACACTTGGAGGTGCGCTCACCCACTGGCATAGCTGGTGGGGTCTGGGGGCGTGGCTTTGAAGAGATGTCTCCCTGGAGCTCTGGAGACTCCAGCGCTCTTCAGTCAGGCTGCTCGCTACCTCGGAGTAAGACAAGAAGGCACTAAAGCATCTAAAACTATGGTCAAATTTAACCTTCCTACCTTGCAATTGTGGGTGTCAGGTATGTTTTTCGTAGCAACTGGAAAACTGAATTATACAAGAACTATTTTTAAACACTGAGGTTCGCTGTTTTATCTATTTCCTCATAATAATGGCATTTTCACTATTCAGTTGCAGATATAAAACTCAGGCAAAGGAAGATAGTTCATGTTACCATTTTTACAACATTATAAATAGAACCTGTCCCCGGACATGAAGGTAATTTAATTCAGTAGCATTTACTCTTGAGCATATACCGCACCAATGGAAGTTCATGAGTGCTGTGATTTTGGGAAATCGTTTATGCTCCAAATGTAGTTTTCTTGTTGCAAAATATGGAAAATAGATGCTCTAGGGTTAAAATATCATAAAGCAGACCACACTTGAAAATGATAAAATCAGGTTCTTACCCAGTTTGTCATTAAAATCTCCAATCAGCTACAATGCCATCATTTTTTGAAGTAATCATAAAAGACACAATTAGGGCAATACGTGATTCACCTCTAATTCTTACAAATAAAATGACTACTAAACTCTTACCCTATATAACAATTGTTGAAAATTTTCATATCATAAACTCACTTATATTCATGAAATAGTCACTTTATCTTCAATGATTCAAGGTTTGATATTTGGACTATATATATATATGTGTGTGTGTATATATATATATAGATAGATAGATAGATTAAGGAGATTCTTATTTCATCTTGTCCTCTTGTGAATGAGATTAGTTTATTTGCTCTTCTCAAAGTCAGGTGTAACTCTTCTTCTTAAAATATAGACTTCAATTGACATTTTAAGTGACAGAAATGATTTTAGCAGAAATGGGCCTTTTGTTCAGAATGAATAAATATATAAGAAGTGAATGTCATATGAGAAATAAGAAACCCTTATTTAAAAAAGAAGGTGAATGGTCCAGAAAGACATGTCTTTCCAAATTTTATTAAACACTTTTCTGTTTAATGTTCAGTTGGTTCTATTGTTCTCTAGATAAAATTTTTAATCCTCAATCTGGTTCTTGTTCTACTTTGGTAAGTCTTTCCTTTTAATGACTTCAAGTTCACTTCTATATAATGCATTTGTATAATGTCTGGGAACACAATCCCATCCCCATATTGACACAAACATTTCATTTTTAGCTCAAATATCATTTTATATAAAACTTTTGGATTTTTGCTAGACTAAATTTGTAATGCACATTTTTTGGATTCTCATCTCTTTGCATTTAGTTCAGTAGAGTAAGGAGTTACATCTGTGTGTGATTAAGTCATCAGTTTCTTATTGCTATCATACTGTAGGTTTTGAGAGAGATTTTCTCAGGAAGAATCTCTGGTTTATAATGTATAAAATGGTAAATTTTAAAGTACTGTACATCATTGCTGAGTAAATGAATGAATCAAATAATGCTTATCTTACCAGTGGGATAGAATTTCATCTTTAATATACTTTTTGCAAATGAATTATTATCTTTTTCAATTGTAGCCATAGAACAAAGATTTGTTTCTGATTTCAACTTAAATTACTATTCATATTAAATCATAAATGAATGACATTCTTGATGCTTCACCAAGATAAGAAAATTGAATGAGCCATATGTACACTGCAAAGAATGTTTTAATTAATTGTGGTGATATAAAAAGACAAAATATAAAATAATTATAAATTTGGATGCGTTTCATACTTTTTGAACACAGAGAGTCTGACGCATGGGTATATTTAATGAGTAAATCTTCAATTCTCAATGCAATGGTGAAAAAATATTCCAAGCTCATACAAGCTCAAAAATATACTGAAAGTTATATGAAACTTCTGAAAGATTTCCAGGATCATAGAATATTTCTGTAGGTTCACTTAAAATCAGTTCTCTAGCTACTTATTATAAAAGCCAATGAAAGCTAGTGACTTTTAATAATATTCAAATAGGAAATAGTCATTTGGCAATTCCTCTGATATGAAGATTCACAAGCATAATTATATGTCAGTTTCTCATCTCTAATCTAAATCCCAAGGAGCGTTTACTTTGAAGGTGGCAATAATAAATTCAAAGAGAGGACAGGATCCATAGGGTGAGAATAAAAGATCAACATCTGCTCAAGTCTCCTTGCATGTGGGTATCCGAGCAATTACACAGAGTGAGCAACTGAGAATTGAGTTTACAGTCTTACTGAAAAATTTTAAAGAACTTTACACTTCAGTCCTTTCATTTTCTTGTGACTTAATCTGTGTTCATGTTCCAACCTCTCCTCTAAGTTCTTCAGAGCTGACTTATTTTTCTAACGTCATATATATGCCTCAGGCAGCATCAGCTATCAGGACTCTGCACACCTACCAGCTAATTGGTGGAACTGCTTTCCATAAAATATTCATACCAGGAACTATTTTTAAAGTTAATTTCACAACTATTTCTCTTTTCATTTTAATCTCAAATATTGCTATTGAAATTATATGTGATATCTCTACTTACAGACAAACCCAAAAGGTATAGCAAGTTATGAAATTTCCTCAGAGGAAGAGATAGTCTGACTTCAGAGGCTGTCTCTACTCTCTACTGCAGCTTAGCTTGGCTAAAATTAGGTGTGAACTACCAATCAAAGGAGACACCGTATGAAATTTTACATCTGTGTTCTTTAAAGCACTTTGATGTTTTCAAGTAAAATGTTTGTTTTCTGTAAGTTCTTTTATTTTGAAAAAAAATTTAACATTGCTACACAAAATTTATCACACCTTTTCTATTTTGTTATGTTAAGTAGTTTTATCATCTTATGGTTTGAAAGGTTATTCCATAAAACCAATATAAAATTTGAGTAAGGTTAAAACCTCACTGTAAATTATTTCTATTATTGAAGGAGGCATAGAAAATAAAATCCTCAAATTTTAACCCTAAGTGAATTTCTTCAATAATTTAACAATTAATTTTAAATAAAAATAATTAAAATAATAGTATCTCATATTAGTTGAATGATTAGATTGGGTTATTTATTTAAAACACCAACGGAAATTAAAGCTCTAATAAACACTGGCGATTCCAACATTAGTTTCTTTTGACTATGAGTTCCCATTGATTTTATATATATAATCTATATATCAATATGTATTATATCTATGCTTCAGTGATTTTTACTTCAATAAGCATTGTGAAGATTTTGTTCAAATTGTATGTGTTAACTCCAATCTGAAAGAAAGACCTGGGTATGGTGGTGCACAACTGTATTCTCAGCACTCGGAAGGCTGAGGCAGGAGGATCATTGTGAGCTCAAGACCATCCCAGGCTATAAAGTGAGCTCAAGGCCAACCTGAACTCCATAGTGAGACCTTATTTCAAAAAGAAAATCTATGAAAGAAAAATTATAATTGGAGACTTTAATAAATAGCTATTCCTGCATTTAGTTTTCAAAATAGTTTTAAACATTTCAAGGTGGAAAAAGCATAAGGGATGTGGATATTTTGGAAGTAGACAAGAAAAAGGAAAATAAATATAGTGAAATATAACTTCCAAAACAAAATATTGTCTCTATTAGGCAGCTGCATAAGTCTTAAAAGCAGATAGTTTGTGCCATATTGACTACAATAATATCAACTAGTGTTTTACTGATTTCATGACTTGTGTGAAAAGTCTTCATAAACCAAATAATTATAGACACACATCAGCCTTTAGCTGTATAAATTTAATAACTGCAGTAGGCATATTAGTAATGATAACATTGTCATCATACTGCACTAACAATATTGGAAAATGAAAATATAAAGATTTGAACACAGGCAATTTTATTTAAGTGACATTTTCTAACAAGGTGATTTGGAAGTACATTAAAATTTGAAATTGAAACATGTAAAACATTACAATTACTTATTTATGTTTGCAGATCTTATCTTTTTATATTTCTTTTAGTCTGTAAAATGAAACAGCTGTTCCTGCTGCAAAATTTTGCTTAGTACTTATGGATATATTTGACTACTGATGGGCAATTAATTATCTTAGCAGTTGTTTTGCTAAGTATGTTTTTATTAAATATTTAATGTTGAGAAAATTTTAAACTGTGGACAAAATTATAGATTTCTGTATCTGAGGGAGGGAAACTCCAAACCAGTTTGTAGATTTAATCAGAAAGCATGTCACATGAGAAAGCAATTGGATTGTTTCTGTTAGAAATTAAATCAATCTCTAATTTAGGTTTTCATCAGCTTTGTAATTTATCACTTCTAGTAAAACATGTTGCAACAATACAGAGCGTGTGGTCTTCCTCTTGAGCACGCCAACAAGGAAATGGTTTAAATGATAAGAATATTAATATCAACTCAGGTAAATTATTTTCTATTCTCAAATTTTTGACAATGAAGATAGAATTTATCTGCAAAGTAAATTTTTTAAAGTTTTATATGGGAACTATGATTTGATCTTTAAGCATTCTGTCTACTGAATAATATTTAATGTTCTTTTAAATTAATTTGGTGAAGAGTCTGGTGAATTCCAAATTCTGTAAAATAAAGGCAATTGAAACAGTAAATCAAATAAATAAGTAAAATCACTAACAAAACAATTCACAAATTAATTAAATTAAATGTATTAAATGAAAGCAAAACTGGTGTCTTCTCATCAAAGTGCTTCTTAAGAACCAGAGTAATAAATTAATATATATAACTCAAATTATCATTACAAAAGAGCTGAAACTAGTAAAGTATATAACAATTAAGTTTACTATAATTTTAAAAAGTCCAATTTAGATTATATTTATTTGTAATGCAAACTAAACATTCCATAGAAGGAGGCAAAATCATCAACAAAATATACAACTGTGGCCATTAGCATCAACTGGAAGACTTTGAGATCTGCCCTGGTGATTGGCGGAGAATGTTTCTGTGTATGTCTGGGTGGCTCATGGGTTGTGGGCTGTGGGTTGGTGGGTTCTATCTCAGATCCTTTACCCTGCAGCTCTGGCAGTGTTTCCCTGCTCTGCTTCTCAGGAGGCATAAAACAGCAGTTCTGCTCTGCCACACTCTACTACCATTATATTTCTGCCTCAAATCCAGCTAATCATGAACCGAATCCCTGAAATCTTCACTCTTAAGTTACAAGTGTTTGGTGTTTGTCCAGTATCTTGGTTACTTTTCTCTCGTTGCTGAGACAAAATACCCAACACCCAAAATGAAGGAAGGAAAGGTTTATTTAGCTTACAGTTTGTGGAGGTTTCAGTCCATTCTTGGCTGGCTCGGAGGCAGAGTGGCACATGGCAAAGGGCAAACGTTCATGACAGCAGAGCACAGCAAAAACCACAAGAACAAAAGGGAGGAATGGCTGCAAGCAGCCTCTTTCCTTCCCTTACATTGCAAACAGGCTACCCCCACCCACGGGGTGTGTAGCTCTCATACAATGCCCATGCCCTCCTTTTCCATAGGCTCAGGATGTGTACAAAGTAAGCACCCTGGCTTCCTGCTGAATTGCTCAGCCAAACCTCTAGATTCCCCAAGTTGACACAATGTATCAACTATAGCACCCAGCAAAAGAAAAGCTGATTACTATAAGAATAAAACAAGATTACCATACAATAAGTCTCCACTTACAAAGGAGAATGTTTGTAAATCAGATTTTTTTCATAATGCAACACAGTATACCTGTGAAAGTTCACAGCTTGAAAATTCATAAATTCTGAAGTTACTCTATTATAATTCTGTATGAAGCCATATTATTATTTATTATAAAAGTAACAAATATACCTTATGAGTAAAAAATGTATCATTCCTACATCTTCACAAAATAACTACTCAAAATCACAACATAATGAAACTAGTACTCAGGCAACATTTAAATTTATATTTTATCAGAGAATATGTAATATCCCACTGTTCGTATGATTTTTTTCACTTTTGATTTAATGTAATTGTTCATTTAATATAAATTATTAATGTTAACAGAGAAATTTTTAAAAAATGGTACTGAAATACACTGTCACTAAGAAAAAAAGAGTATTTAAAATTTTCTACTAAACTTTCACCCACACCTACCCTCAGAAAAAGTGAATTTACAAATCTCATGTAAAGCAACACGGGAAGAGAGGATGGGCTGGAGTTTTTCTGGTGGGAGGGAAGACAGTCTGCCTGCTTTCTTAGTACAAGGCCTCCGCACCACCTTCATCAAGGATGATTTTAATGTCCTGCTCACGCTTGCAGATCTTCTAGCAGGGCGGGCTCTCTGTAATGGTTGATGCGTTGTGTCAACTTTAGAAAGTTTAGAAGTTTAACTAAGTTACTCAGCAAGCAGCCAGGATCTTCACTTTGTAAACACCCTCATCTTATGCATGAGGAGGGACACCTAGGGAGAGTGGCCTTACAATATATAAGGCAGGAAAAGAAAAATGGTATCATTGTTATAACTATACCAAACACCCAAAATTAAAGAAGGAAAGATCTATTTAGCTCACAGTTTGCAGAGGTTTCAGTCCATACTTGGCTGGCTCCAAGGCAGGGTGGCACATGGCAGAGGACATACCTTAGAGTTTTGAGGAATTTATGATAACTGTTTGCATAAAACATGTACAATTCTGATTAATACAGTATCATGTGAGACAAAGTAAGGGAAGATATACACTCAATAATTTATAATATATTGTTCAAAATATGCAACATTAGAAAAGATTCATTTAGGGATATTTTCATTTGGGATAGAACTCTAAATGTAACAGAGAATTATTAGGAAGTTTGTTTCAAGGTGTAAAGAATAATATAACAGAAAAGGAGGTCACAAAAGGTTTTACATTTACTGGTGTGTTAGCCAATATTCTTTTGCAGGGAGAACATTCCCATCTGGGCAAAAAAAGGAGGAAAAATTTATTTTGACCTACAATTTTCACAACCTTTGGCAGCCAAGAAGCAGAGAAAGAATGGAGGACTGAACAGGAGGAATACACCCTTGAGATCGCGCTTCCCACGGCCCACCTCCTCCAATCGAATTGTACCTCTTAGTAGTGCGTTCCGCTGTGAACTCAACGGTGGATTAGCACACCTATGAGTACAGAGCCACCACGGGCCCCTCTGCTGGAAAAGCAGCACCTGTGAACACACGGCATGCGTAGGAGACACCTTAGTTCTAAAGCATTACAACCGACAATATCTGCTTCTAAAATTCTCTTATTGTTCATGAGAAAATTTATAATTCTTGTGCATAACTTAGAAGTAAAATCCCTTGACATTCTGTATACATGTAGATGTGCTTAGTGCACAGAAGATTCACGAACAAAAATAAATGTGGAAAGATATTAAAGGTTGCGAATATATATTCTTTTCTAAGGAATTATTTATTTAGTAAGAAAATTAGAAGTTCATATGTGGAAATTGATATCTAAATACTTGTCACACTATCATTTTATAGAAATACTTAGATATCTGTGAAACTATGTATATAAAATGGAAAAAATTCATATTTATATAATTATTTTCCACTGATAATAGCAAATAGATATAATGTTTATGCCACCTTATTTAAAAACTAGACCATTGAACAATAGCATATGTGTGTGCATGTGTGTGTGTGTGTGTGTGTATATATATATATATCGTGAACAATTAAGGTGAAACTGAATTTATATATGTATGTACTTTAGTGTGGAAAAAGATACAATGACAATAAGTAAAAATGCAAAGACAACAGGAAAAGAGATTTGGATGAGTTAATAAAAAGCAGCATTCTACTCAGAAATCCACAGTGTGAGTAATAAATCTCTTCAGATCTTGATGTGATGTAGTTCCATCAGTCTCAATCTCTAAAGTGGTTTTAGCGAGACATTCATCTAACCTTGTCCAACAGCATCTGAGTGGGTGATTCACTGTTTCTGTTTATATTAAGGAAGACTAGAATCCTATACCATTCTTAAGGAAATGAGAAAATACACACTTCTGGTCTTGTGCATACCCGTGTTAATGTTCTACTACATGAACATTCAGTTTTACTCAACAACATTTTTGAACAATAGTCACAAAGCATTTATTATTACATATTTTAACTTCCACTGCCTACAAAGCAGCACAATGTTCCTGGGATCCTTTGGGTCCTGAATCATTCATGTCAGACATGATAATAAGACTTTCCCATTTAAAAGAGAATGTAGTCCAGTCTGGATGGGCCCAAAACACCATTTCATACTACAGCATTCATGTATTTCATCAGGAAACATGTTGTGTGAAGTAGATAGTGAACTCCAATACAAAATTCATATAAGTACCCAAAATTACTGGAGAGAGATAAATGTTTTTGCAATAGATAATAACAGATTATTTAAAAAGAATAATGTCATCAGCCTGTGGATATGCCTTTCACAATCAAGGTTATGTAAAATTGGTCAAGTAAAAAGGTTGACTGTGTCCAGAGGCATTCCATCAGAACATAGACTTGTAGGAAGTGTCAGAACCAACATTGAAAAGAAATTGTCCAGAAAACAAAATTGAATTTTAAGGGAGGGTCCCCAGTTTCCTAGTCATCCTTCAATATTGCATGGGCACTTTTTCCTAAAATGTTATTTTCTGCCATAATTGTGAGTCCTTTTAAACTAATTTATGGAAGATAAAAAATGCAAAACAAGGGCTGGGTATATAGCTCAGTAGAATAAGCGCTTGCCTAACAAGTGCAGGGTCCTGAGTTCGATCCCCAGTACCGCAAAAAAAAAAAAAAAAAAGTACATTATAAAAAATGCAAAACAAGATGCACACAGACATCATCTATGCACATAGCTCAATCAGAAATCAGTCATCAATATCATCAATACAACCACACAACTCAGGAGGTTCCAGAAAGAGAAATCCTCCTTATGAGCACTACTTCAAGTAGTGTACTTGCTTATAAAGTATGTAACAAGAAAAATAGCTCCAAGCACACCTCCGACATAGTTTGCCTAATTGTTCAAAACCTTTCCAGGTAAAAGAAAAGAGGGGAGGATAAGGTGTCTTGGTTATTTTTCTTGCTGATACAAAATACTCAGAAGCCAAATTTAAAAGAGGAAAGGTTTATTTTAGATCAAAGTTTATAGAAGTTCCAGTTCATCATCCTGCACTCCAAGGCAGGACGGTGTGTCAGAGGGTGTCAAGGAAGAGAAACAGTTCCTGGCAGGCAGAAGGCAGCAAAGCAGCAAAGAAGCAAGTGACAACACTAGCTCTTTTATTATCTTGTCACCTATATTCTATCCAGGCTACCCGTCCTTAGGGCGAGTGGTGAACCCAAGTTGGTGCATCCCTAATCCTAGCATTGCACCATGAATCAATCCAAGCATTCCAAGCATTGTATCTTCTCCATCCAGCCACCTCCAAAGAGCCCCACCTGTGAGCGCACGAGGCTGTGAGGGTCGTCTAGAGACAAGTCACACAAGGCACCTGAGGAGAAGCACAAGCACATGGACATGGAGTCTTTTTCCAACTCAAGTAGTTTTTCACTTCTGTCCATCAGAACATTCTATCTTTGCTAATATAACAATTTAATGTGGTAATTATACTTCTAAACACTGCTTTAACTTTATTCCTGGAATCACTAACTCATATACTTTATTCTCATTCATTTCAATACATTTCATTTCAGATTTCCTTGAGAAGTCTTCTTTGACCCACAGTGTATTTTGAATGAAATATTTACTTCTTTATATTTGCAACCTTGTAGGTATTTTCTCTTATCTATGTCTAGGCTATTCTTTTATGATATGAGCGCAGGTTTTGTGATTTCTATTCTTTTAAATATCATGGGATGTCAAATGCCAAAAATATTGCCACTTTTGGAGATATATATGCACTTACCTAACAGCATCTATATTGTTATATAAATGTCAATTATATGTAATTGTTGATAACTTGCATAATTAATTTCCTGTCCAATGCTTCATGCATTATCTACATTTTTCAAATATAATTATAGATACATTTAAAAATCTGTTTCATAATTGAATCTGTTCATAACATACATTAGGTTGTTATGTCATAGAATGTTGATACTATTTTATTACTTATAGTAAAGTCATATATATTCACACCAACATAATGCTTGAGTGTAATTACTGTGGTATATACGTGTATGCATAATATTCTCCTTCTTTTTGCCTGATAAAAGCTCTCGTATGAAAGTCTTCTTGTCAAATATAAATACAGGTACTTGAGCTTTACTTTACTACTGATTTCTTGAGATTGCATACCCCGTATTTCTAACCAGAATCTTTATATGCAAAGCATAGAGTAAACAGCATATATTCACATCTTCCTTTTGCAATCTATGAGCTTTTGTCATTTATATAAATCATTTACCCCTAAATTGATCATTTACTAATTTAGATTGGAAACTATTATTTTTAATGTTTTCTGTTTATTCTAATTTTTTTTCTTCTACTGTGGTTATTGAGGATTTATCCTAATTCCCTTTTATGTTTTGTATTGATTTTTCGGTATATCAATTTAAAGACATTCTGTCGTGATATTCTATATACATCTATAAGTGAATAATGTAATTCAAGTGATGAAATCTCACTTTAGAATATAAGGGCTTATGCTGGGGATGTAGCTCAGCAGCGTAAGTGCCTAGCAAGGGCAAGGTCCTGAGTTCGATTCCTAGTTTACAAAAAAATCTAAAAAACCCTGAATTACAGAGTATAATGGCTTTATATTTTTTCCTATTTCCTCACCAGTACTTCGTGTTATCATTCTCATATCTTCCAGCTTTACTCATGCCATACTACCGAGCACATTTGATTTAGAGAGTTTACATTTGGAACAACTAAAATTAGAAAATTAAATTTAATTTTACCTCTTTCCAGTCCATTTCTAGCAAAGCATTTTTTAATTTAGAGTCGAGTATCAGACTCTTATCACATTCTCTGTACTGGAACATACAATATATACACATCTCCTGGCATAGATCTTCTTAGTTTTTGTCTGAAAATATCCTTTTTTGATTGTTTCATTGGCTATAAAATTGCAAGTACACATTTTTAAGGTTTAATGATTAAGACGCACATCTTCTGTTGTATAACTTGCACGGATTCTGACAAGGTGTCTGTAATATTTCTTGTCTTCCTTCATCTCTGTAATGTTTCCTTTGTTGTTATTGCCATTAAGATTATTTTCTCTTTTATGGTATTTAGAAGTTTTAATGTAATATGTCTAGATTTGAGAATAGTGTTCATTTGCTTCTTTGTAAATTTTTCTTCTTCGTGTTCTTGAATCTTCCTGAAATATGGTTTGTGATTGTTACTGTTGTGGAGCTTTGCTGACTAGAGAGAAATAAGATGTCATATGTTTAATTCTCTGATTAAAGCAACACAAAGTGGAAATAATGTAAACCTTTAACCACTTACTACAAAGGAAAGCTAAGAAAGTGTTGACTTTGCCCTGCTCCATTTTCTCCAATGTAAGTGTCTGCAAGTTGAAAGCTAAGGAATAACATAAACCCCAAATTTATCTAGTGTTGAAGGAGTCCTGAAAGAAAGGCTTCTGCAAATTTTTGAACCCAGCACCCAAGGAAAAGAGGAAAAAGATTGAATTGCATTGGAAAAGTAATATATTCTGAATCAGAGTGGAGAAAGGGTTTTCAAGTTTTCACATATAAAGAAATTTCCAAAAGAGAACATAGGTTAGTAATGCAGATATGCAGAACATTGCTGGTTGGGACATCTGAGTTCTTGGATGCATTTCCCTTCAGAGACTATGTTGCATATTTTATTCTGCAAATCTGATATGGGATTGGCAACTTTTGCCCTCCTTCCTGCTCTGTGAGACCTTCTTAAATCCCTATAGTCAGGTCTAAATAATTTAATTGTAATATTTTGGACAGGAGCAGGACATCATCACTTTTAGAAAATGCCCACACATTACCTTTCAAATATTTCTTTGCTCATTTTTTTCTCTCCTGAGATTACAATTAAATATATGTTATAATGTTTGATATTATTCCACAGCTTTTCCATATTCTCTTTTGCTTCTTCCCTATTACCTTTTTTCTACCTTTTAGCTTGGTAATTACCACTGAAGAGTCACTGAATCCACTGATTCTTTCCTTGACTAACTTGGTCATACTGCTGACCTTAGTGCCTGTATTCTTCCTCTCCGTTATGTATTTTTACTCTTAAAATTTTCACTTTATTCTGCATTAAAATTTCCAGCTCCCTGCCAAAATTACAAATGTGCCTTTGTATACTTTTCTCTATTCCATTAAAACTTTTATAACATTAAGTATATTGCTCAGCGTTATTTAAGCTCTTGTCACTTTAAGTATCATATCTGAGTCTGCTTACAGAAATGTTCCTTCTCTTGGGAGTGCTTTTGTTTGTTTTCTTTATATTTTTTGTAATTACTTTGTTTTATTAATTTTATTTTAAAGAAAAATCTATAGAAACAATAAAGAATTTCAAAACAAGATGATGAAAATTAACATTGGTTATTATGCTGCATGTTATTATCTTCAAAGTAGTTGCTCAGATCACCAGGTATAGGCAAAATTGATCAAACAATCAAACAATATATTACTCAAACAACATAAAGACTAACTGTTCCTTTCAATGAACTAATAAAAATTAGTAATACAATTACCTTAGCTATCTTGAGTGTGTGTGTGTGAGTGTGTGTGTGTGTGTGTGTGTG
>PVLD010000176.1:134775-220555 GCA_004027595.1 Dinomys branickii | reverse complement strand
GAATAAAGGAGGAAAATTGAAGTAAAAATTCTAAGCCATAAAATGATAGTAACTTTCCTTCTGCTTAGCCTTTAATTTAGGAATTTTTATTCACCTAGTTGAGAATTTGGCTTGCATTTGAGACCTGAATTTGCTATGATTACCTTCACTACACCTTAGTCTTCATGTTGACCTATGTTTTATCAATGAATTTTATTTCACTCTGAATTTTAAGTTTCTCTTTCTGCTGTGACTCACAGATAGTACCTTCCTATTGCTTTTCTTCCCTTTTGCTCTTTGCTGGCACTTCAGTGGTATCACTGTGACTCCTCTGGCTTGGTGATGACCTGAGGTTAGCACAGCACCTGCTTTGCTGTTTAAGACTCAGTCTCAGGCATGGGGAATGTGTCTTCCCTTGGGAATGCATACAGATTTCTCAGTTTTTGTTCTTTGCTTCAAGTTTTAGTCTCAGTGCTTGATACAGATGTAAACTGTTATCTTTCTTCTTTACTGTCCCTTAGCTGAAATGAAAATTGGCCAAGTATTTACCAAAGCCAGTTCCATCCTATTTTATGCCAAATATTCTGTGGTGGAGTTAGAATGGAAGGGTTAAGTTCTTGACCCCAGGCAGCTGGTGTTCCACACGTCCCTTTCTGGATCATAAGTTACGCAATTCAGGGTTGTTTTCAATCTGCCCTGTGAGTTACAGTTATAGTGGAGAAATAAAAAATTAAAAAATACAAACTCCCTATGATTGCAGCAGCCCGCAAAAGTTCTACAGTGTCCTAACACTGGTATGAGATTCCATCTACGTCAGTTGAATGCATATGATTTTGTGTGTGCTTCCTTGCTTGTACACAGTGAAATTTTGACATGAGATTTTGATTCAGTTTATTCTGAGACCATAGCTTGCCAAAGAGTTGAAAAAGTCCTGAAGGCGAAATTAGAGTAAGTGTTCTCTGTTGTTGTTGAAAGCATAGGAGTTTCTTCTACATTTCTTTATGGATAAATGTATAATGTTTAACTTAATTTTATTTATGTATGTATTTATTTATTTATGCTGAGAAGTGAATTCACAATCTTGTACTTGTCAGGCAGGCATTGTGCCGCTGAACTGTATCCCCAGCCCTTTAAACTGATTTTAGATCAATACATATTTTCTTTGTTTCTATAAATATGTACTGGTATATTACATGCGGTACAGGTAGAATTTTAATTAATTGAAGATTTTCCTAATATGTAACAAAACTATTCATCGCCACTCATTTTCCTTTGGGAAAGAACAATCATTTGTGTCATTTGTATGATCAACAACTGTTTTCACAAGTAAAATGATTAAGAATTCAGAATTAAAAATGTCTAAAATGTAAAGTTAATATAAATCACTTGATGGGTATTTAGAAAATACCAGTGTTTACATATCAATGATGAAATGTTTTCTACATAATTCTGAGGCTATCATTAAATAATTTGAGAAATTTTAATTTTACCCAGAACATTATTAATGTTATTTGGAAAAAGCAAGGTAAAGATGATTGATAATATATTTTTAATTTGAAGATTTCTCTACTTTATTGAGTACAACTCATGATTGGCACTAGTAAATAAAGACTTGGCTACTCCAGTAACAGTATAATTTAACATGGTTGAAATATATTGATTAATAAAGACATTTTGCAGAAAAAGAGTTCAAATGGATTAACCATATCCCTCAAATAATATAAGTGTTTATCAGATGTAAGTAAGAAGTGTCACTGTGCCTTTCTTAGAGAAAGTGATATACAAATCACAGTGCATTTTCACATCTTGGGAAATACCAGCCCTATTCTTAATTATTTTCACATATTTTACCACAATTCAAAAAATCCTGGTAAAAGAGTTAAACATATATATATGTGTGTGTGTATATCTATCTATCTATCTATCTATCTATAATGTTGCACCAGTAATAAGTATTTTAGGTTATATATATCTCAATTTATAGTGCTGAATTTTTGCTGACTATTAAGAACTTATATAATTATTCATTTCTTTGCCAAAGTTGTGGCAGTGCTAACTCTGAACTGTGATATTAGACTGCACATAACAGGAAATGAATCATCATTCCAGAGATCAAAAAGTAATTAATAGGAGAAATATAGGGGATTAAATAGGATCCAGTGGATTAACGCCATAATAGATGTATGCCCAGTATAATTTGGATATGTTTTAAGAGGATTATTTGGCTCTGTCCTCCAATTGCTAAAGGGAGACTAAAGTGGACAGGAATAAGGACAGGAGTGTGCAGTGCTTCCAGATTTAAGCAAATGACAGAGAATGAAGGATGTTTTTGAGTTAGTGAGGTATGAATAGAAATCCGTGTTTTGTGCAATAGCATCCACTGCTTGAAAACAAAGAGCAGTCCAGCCAAGTGAATTGTTCAAGTGGTTCCATGTAGAGGACAACAAATAACTATCAAGGGGCCGGACTCTAACGCTGGTCCACTTCTACACCCAGATAATGCAACCACTCTGAAAGCCCTGTGTTACCCACTATAATTGCCAGTGAGTCTTATTTATTAAATAAGTATCATAAAATTGGTTTCTTAATTTTGTAATCACATTAATGAGCATGAAATATAAATTTATGTGAAACTTTTAAAATGTTAACATCAGTTGATTAATACAGTGATGGTGGTCAGAACAAGCCCAGCCAAGACATCCATGTTCTAAGCTCCATGGAACAGAGAATATACAAAATGAAAATATGGTTGTTACTAAAAAGACTTTAAAAACAGGAATATTGTCTTGGACTGACTCTAGGGGAACAGTGTAAACATAGATCCCTCAGTGAGAAAGACTGAGACAAAAGTCTTATCAAATTGCAAACATAGGATGAAGGAAATAAGGTGGGGATGATAATTAGTCTTGGTTTCAAGGTGGAAAATGAGGGCTAAAAGTCAAGGAGTGTAGTAAGCATATAGACTTTAAAATGGTAAAGGAAATAGATTTTTCCAGAAAGAAACAAGAGTTGCAGAGACTTACTTTATTCTACTGAATCCCACCCTAGACTGCTGAAAGTACAGACCTGTTAGATACTAAAGTTTCTTGTTTTAAAACTAAGTCTGTTATTTTGTAAAACAACTAAACTGATTACAACCAATTTTGAAAACTGTATAACTGCCAAACTTACTTAAGAAATTTTTTAAAATCACATTTTGAAATGGACTTCCTTGGTGGAAGAGCATAAGTTGGAAATGTACTTCTATCACAGAAGGATCTGGTGGGAATAGAAATTCTATAAAGGAACGCCCACTTTGTTGACTACATGATAGAATTATCTAATGCCTGATATCCTTGGCAGAATCTAATTAATCATGGTAGCCTTGATAAGGAAATAAGTAAAAAGCTCTTTAAAATCCACCTTAATATTTATATTAGCAATACAATTCAGGTAAGTTGTTTTAGCGTTTTGTTGTTGTTGAGTCAGAATGTTTGAGCATAATAGCCCCAGAGAAGAGAAGAACAGAGACATTCATACCATACATTTTCCTTCAAATGTTCACACTGAGATCTCACTTTTATGGTAGGAGTGAAGAAAAATAGGGGATGTGCCTACAGAAAGTAAATAGAATTGACTTAATATGTCAATTAAAAGTAATGCCCTTAGATGAAGAAGTGATAGCCTCCCAAATTAGGTGGGATCATCTGCTTTTATTTTCAGCAACTTGGGGTGTCATATGCTGCTTTATATGTGAGGACTTCATTTATGTTTTTATTTGAAATCCACCCATTTATGGTAGGTCTTGGGGTCCTTCCCTGATTCTGTTCCTAATCTCTTTTAAGAAGCCTGTAGATAAGATGAATTCAATGGTATTTTCATTCCACGACAAGCATAGAAAACTGGGTTTTGCTGTCCACTACTTTGACCCTGCCTTATAGCAAAAGATATGTGACATTACATGCTTAGAAATCTTTATGTCTACACGGGCACTCTGAACCAAGATCTGGTCTTTAAACTTGTCAGACTCTAGAAATCTTTAAAGCAACCACCACACTACAAAGCACTACAAAATAGTCACATATATGCATTAGTAGCCATAAGGAGAAAAATAACAACTACATATATTATAGAACGGAAGCAAAATGCATCAATCTCAATAAATATTTAAATATGCTTAATGGAACCACTCATGGAAGTATAACATAAATGCAAAAATGTTAGAAATTTAAATTTTCTAAAATTTGGAAGAATACAGTGTGATATCCAGCCAAATGACAGCCCCCACCAATCCTGATTCC
Organism: Dinomys branickii; assembly: GCA_004027595.1. Taxonomy (NCBI): domain Eukaryota; kingdom Metazoa; phylum Chordata; class Mammalia; order Rodentia; family Dinomyidae; genus Dinomys; species Dinomys branickii. The sequence continues at coordinate 216,296 of PVLD010000176.1, read as the reverse complement.
TGGAGTTATTACCCTTACATCATGCTCTCCAGATTGAATAAGCATGGCCAGTATGACCAAGAGAATGGCAGGTATTTTCCTTTCCTTTTAAACAATATTATAAAAGACATTGTGGTTTTTTTTTAGATGACAAAAATATTCCTAATTTTATTAAGAGTGATAATATATTGCTTTACATCTTTAAAGCTCTTACTATTGGAGATAAAAAAATGAAATGTTAATTGGTGAAATAATAGAATGTCTGAAATTCTTAACATACTCAAAGAAAGAATAAAGTTAAGATAGAATAACTCAAATGTAAAAATTGTGGAAGCTGGGTAATATGGAAATTAATTATACATTTCTATATGAGTAATATTTTAATAAAAGTATAAAAACAATAATAATTATAATAATAACAATAATAATTATCTTGTATAAAGATACAGGATCTATACACTAGTTCAGTTTTTTAAAAGTAAGAGAACAAAAACATATTAACAAATAGAAAGCCACTTAAAAGTAGCACAAGAATACTAGAAGCAAAACCAAATTAAAGACAAGGTGACAGGGAATTAACAATTGTTGCTGTATTACATATTGATAACTTCAAACTGTGTACTGAGGAAAACAAATATAGACATGAAAGATTGATCGAACAACTAATCATTAGCTGTTCCTTATAAAGTTACAGAAGTCGGTAATACAACTACATTAGCTATTCTGCATATACATACATATATATATATATACATACACATACATATTTATCCCTTTCTTTTCTTTTTCGCCTCATCCCAGTTGTTCTTTATTTCTGAGCAGTTTCCTTTCATTTCACAAGATTTATCATACCTCCTAATTTATATTGACATGTTCACGTTCTTACGTTAGTGATACATTGCTTACACATGCATATCTGATTTATTTCACTTATGAGTATGTTCTCCAGTTGTGACCATACACCCATAAAAGCCTCAAGGTTGTCTTTCTTTATAGATGAGTAACATTCCATTATATAAAAATGCTACAATTATTTTTATCTCATCATCAGTCTTGGACATTTGGGTTGCTTCCACAATTTAGCTATTACAAATTGTGCAGCTATAAACATGGGTGCACATACATCTTTGTGATATGATGTTTTCAAATCTTCTGGGAAAATACCCAGAAGGGGAACAGCTGGGTTGAATGGGATCACTGGATCTACTTTGCTGAGGAATTTCCAAGTTGATTTCCACAGAGGTTTCACCAATCTGCATTCCCACCAGCAGTGGAAAGAGTTCCTATTTCTCCACAGCCTCAACAGCATTTGTCATTGGTTGATTTCTTAATGCTAGCCATTCTTACTGGGGTGAGATGAAATCTCAGTGGTTTTAATTTGCATTTCTTGAATGACTAATGATGTTGAACATTTTTTCATGTACTTATTTGCCATTTGTATTTCTTATCTGACAAGTGCGTATTCAACTCAGATGCTCATTTGAGGATTGGGTCTCTGAATTTTGGAAGGTTGATTTTTTTTTTTAATTCTGTATATGCTCTAGAAAGAAGACCTTTTTCCAAAGCATAGCCAGCTAAGATTTTTTCCCAATTTGTGGGCTTTCATTTTACTCTGCTGGTGATTTCTTTAGATGTTGTTATGGTTGATACATTGTATCAACTTGGGGAGTCCAGAGGTTTGGCTGAGTGATTCAGCAAGAAGCCAGAGTGCTTACTTTGTATACATCCTGAGCCTGTGGAAGTGGAGGGCAAGGAGGTTATGTGAGAGCTACATACCCCCTCGGTGGGGGTAGGCTGTTTACAATGTAGGGGAGAAAAGGAGGCTGCTTGCAGCCATTCCTCCCTTTTGCTGGTTGTGTTTTGCTGTGTGCTGCCGCCATGAACATTAACCCTTTGCCATGTACCACTCTGCCTCTGAAGCAGCCAAGTATGGACTGAAACCTCCATGGACTGTAAGCTAAATAAACCTTTCCTTCCTTCATTTTGGGTGTTGGGTATTTTGTCTCAGCAATGAGAAAAAAGTAACTGAGACAGAATTTGGTACCAGTAGAGTGGGGTCGTTGCTGTTACTATACCTGACCATGTGGTTCAAGAGCCTTTGGAAATGGCTTGTGGGAAGAGTTTGGAAAGGTTCAGAGATGTCGCCTGAAAGGGATGTGCTGGAACGCCTTCGGCTATTCTCTATGGGAGATTCTGGTCAGAGTTCAGAAGACCAGAAGGCCAATAGAAATCCTGCCAGTAAAGACTGGGTTCAGGAGGTTTCAGTTGGAAAGGACTGCATTCGGTGTTGGACTCCAGATGATGTATGTTATGGCATGGCAGAAAATTTGTCTGCATTTTGCTTGTGTCCAGAGACTTTGCGTAAGACTGAGATTAAGGGCAGCAGTGAACTGATTAATCTGGCAAAAGAAATTTCAAGGCAGTCGAATGTTGGGGTAGTGGCATGGCTTTTGTTGGGAGCTTTTAGCCAGATTTATACTGACAATCAAGAGCAAAGAGCCCAGCAGGACGATTTAAAATGTTGTGAGTTTGGCCAGAAAGGAAGCTCCAGTAAAACTGTGGCCTGCAAAGATAAGGCCAAGGTGATCTCTATTGCTATGAACGAACAAGAGAATGGAAAAGATGACCTGAGGGCATCACAAGAAGCAAATCTCCACCCTTTGCAGCCTCAAAACTGTAAAGGTGAGAGACCTTGCCTTGAGAAGGAAGCCAAAGAGTGCCGTGTTCCAGAATGGTGGCGGCGGCAGCCGCACCAGGTTCCAGAATGGCGATGGCATAGAGAATTTGCTCCTCAGAATTGGATTCAGTCTGCTCAGCAATCCAGGCACTCGACCCCTCTGGCCAAGAGAGAGGAATGCTTGGCTACTGCTCCAGGTAGCAGCAGACCTTGGCATCATCCACATGGCCCTGGATTTAGGTGCAAGGAAAATGCAAGAGTTCTGAAGTTAAAGAGGCTTCCACCCAGATTTCAGAAGGCCTAGATGGCCAGACAGTGTGCCCCTGAGAGGGCAATATGTGAGGCTGTGTGTTTCGTGAAGCGAAAGGTGCCCTGGAGACCTCAGAAGTTTAGAAAAGACAGGACTGTGGATCATCTGAGAAAAGCTGTAAAGAGGGAGTAGAGCAAGCCTAAGAGAGAAGCTGTGGGAGCTGTAACCACCAGAAGTGCCATGGGGTGGACTCATGGAAGCCCTTTGGAGCTCACAATGAGCCACAAGTTGCTTCAGATGCTGGATGTGGAATTACAGGACAGAATGTTAACCCTACTGGATTTTGGAACTGCTTTGGTCCCAATACTCTGTCTCCTCTAATCTGGTTCTAATGTAATATAATGTGGATGGACTTACTACTAGTCTTTAGAGATTGTTAAAACTGTGTTATAATATTCAAGTTGTGAAATTATATTACCCTTTATTTTGGTGAGGGAATTAGTGCGTTCATGTTTGTACATAGGATAGTTATAACATATTAGGTGTAATTATAAGCATGTCTTTGTATCTGAAAACTGGTTTAAAGAAACGTGTCTGGTTGCCAACTTGACAAGGGGTGGAGTGTTATGGTTGATACATTGTGTCAACTTGGGGAGTCCAAAGGTTTGGCTGAGTGATTCAGCAGAAAGCCAGAGTGCTTACTTTGTACACATCCTGAGCCTGTGGAAGTGGAGGGCATGGAGGTTATGTGAGAGCTACATACCCCCTCGGTGGGGGTAGGCTGTTTACAATGTAGGGGAGAAAAGGAGGCTGCTTGCAGCCATTCCTCCCTTTTGCTGGTTGTTTTTGCTCTGTGCTTCTGCCATGAACATTAGCCCTTTGCCATGTACCACTCTGCCTCTGAAGCAGCCAAGTATGGACTGAAACGGAGATGAACTATAAGCTAAATAAACCTTTCATTCCTTCATTTTGGGTGTTGGGTTTTTTGTCTCTGCAACCAGAAAAAAGTAACCAAGACAGATGTGCAAAAACTTTTCAGTAAGATGAGATCTCAGTTGTTGATTCTTTGAAGTATTTCCCTTGCAGTTTGGTTTTTCTTCATGAACTCTCTTCCTACTCCTATGTCTTCAAGATTTTATGTACTTTCTCTTCCAATAGATTTAGTGTTCCTGTTTTAGTATTGAGATCTGTGATCCATTTTGTCTTGAGTTTGGTGCATGGTGATAGATTTGGGTCTATTTTAATTCTTTGGCAAGTGGCAAGCCAACTTTTCCAGCACCATTTATTAAAGAGGATATCTTTCTTCCAGTGAACTTGTTTGGCCCCTTTGTCAAAGATTAGGTGGCTGAGTGTGTTTGTGCTCCTGGCTGCATCTTCTTGGCCTTTCCATTTTTGCTCAGGTCTTTTTTTAAATCCAGTACCAGGTTGATTTTATTACAATAACTTTGTAATATAATTTCAGGTCAGGAATTATGATTCCACCTGACGTCGTTGTTGCCCAGGATTGCTTTTAGTATTCTATGTCTCTTCTGGTTCCAGATGAATTTAAGGAATATTTTATCTATATCTGTGAGATATGCTAATGATATTTTAATGGGGATTGAATTGAATCTGTACAATTTTGGTAGTATGGACATTTTCATGATGTTAGTTCTTCCTATCCATAAGCAAGGAATGTTTTTCCATTTACTGAAGTCCTCTTCCATATCTTTTCTCACAGTACTGTAGTTTTCACTGAATAGATTTTTTACTTCTTTTGTTAGATTGATTCCTAAATATTTCAACTTTTTGGATGCTATTGTGAAAGATGTGGTTTCCTTAATTTCTCTCTCAGTCTGTTTGTTGTTTGTGTACGGGAATGCTTTTTGAGTGTTAACTTTGTATCTAACAGTACTGCTGAATTTGTTGATTAATTCGTGGAGTCTTCGGCAGGATTTTTGGGGGTCTCCCATGTAAAGCATCATGTAATCTGTAAATAGTGAGAATTTCACTTCTTACTTTCCTATCCTTACTCCTTCTATTTCTCCGTCTTGTCTAATTGCTCTGGCTAATGCTTCCAGAACTATGTTGAATAGGAGTGGTGACAGTGGACATCCTTGTCTTATTCTGGATTTATAGCAGAAGCTTTTACTTTTTGTCCACTTAGTATGATATTGGCTGTTGGTTTGTCATAGATGGCTTTGATCAGATTGAGGTAAAGGCCATCTATTCCTATTTTTTCTAGGATTTTTATCATGAATGCATGTTGGGCTTTGTCAAAAGCTTTTTCTGCCTCTATGGAAATGATCATGTGGTTTTTGTCTTTGGCTCTATTGATATGGTGTATTGCATTGATTGATTTGCTTATAATGAACCGTCCCTGCGTTCCTGGAATGAATCTATCCTAGTTATGCTGTATAATTTTCTTATGATTCACTGCATTCTAATTGCTAGTATTTTATTGAGTATCTTCGCATCTATGTTCATTAGGGAGATTGGTCTATGATTCTCTTTCTTGGTTGGGTCTTTCTCTGATATTTGATATCCGTATAATATTTGCCTCTAGAAATGAGTTAGGGAGAATTGCTTCCTTTTAAATTTCATTAAAGATGTTGGGGAGTGTTGGCATTAAATCTCCTCTGAATATTATATAGAATTCTTCTGTGAATCCATCAGCACCTGAGCTCTTCTTTGTTGGTAAATTTTTAATTACATTTTCAATCTCATTATTTGATATTGGGTTGTTCAGGATTTTTATGTCTTTCTGATTCAACTTTAGTAATTAATACATACCTAGGAATCTGTCCATTTCATCTGAGGTTTCTACCCTATGGGAATAAAGATTTTCAAAGTAGGTATTAACGATCTTTAGAATTTATGTAGGATCTGTAATAGTTTCATCCTTTTCATTCCTTATTGCATGAATTTGAGTTTTTTACCTTTTTTTTCTTGATAAAGTTGGCTAGGGGTTTATCCGGGGTTTATCCATTTTATTTATTCTTCCAAAGAACCACTTCTTTGATTCATTTATTTTTTGTAGGGTTTTCTTAATCTCAGTTGCATTAATTCTGCCTTGATCTTTATAATCACCTCCTTTTTGGGGGCTTTGTGCTTGACTTGTTTTTTTTCTAAATGTTTGAGGTTCAGCATTAGGCTATTTATTTGTTCTCTTTCTGTTTTCCAAATGTGTGAGTTTACCACTATAAATTTCCCTCTGAGAATGGCTTTCATTATATCCCACAGATTCTGGTAGGTTTCATTTGAATTTTGATTTGTTTGTAGGTTTTTTAAAATTTCTTCTGTGACCCATTGGTTGTTCAGGAAGTTGTTGTCTATTTTCCAAGTGTTTATGGAGTTTTTGGAGTTCTTTTGTCATTAATTTCCAATTTCATTGCACTGTGGTCAGATAATATGCATGGGATATTTTCAATTCTTTTGCATTTAGGTAGGTATGCTTTATAGGCTAGAATGTGGTCTATTTTAGAGAAAGTTCCATGTGCAGCTAAGAAAGATGTGTATGCTGATGTTGTGCGGTAGAACATGCTGTATATATATACTTAAGTCCATTTGTTCATAGATTTGTCCCAGGTCTGAAATTTATTAGCTGTATTTTTGTCCAGTTGACCTGTCTCTTTGTGTCAATAGTGTTATTGAATATTTGGTTTTTCATGTCTGTTACAATAGTGTTATTGATTATTTGGTTTTTCATGTCTGTTAAGATTTGACTTATACAGCTTGGTGCTCCAATATTTGGTGCATACATGTTTAGGATTGTTATCTCTTCCTCTTGCAGTTTTCCCCTAACTAGTATGTAGTGACCTTTTTTATCTCTTTTGATTGTTTTCTGTTTAAAGTTTAAGTTCTCTGTTAATGTAATAGGTACCTCTGTTTTTATCTGGGAACTTGTTGCATGGATAACTATTTTCCATCCATTGACTTTAAGTCTGTGGATTTCCTTTTGAGTAAAATATGTTTCCTCTATACAGCATATTGTGGGATTTTGATTCTTAATCCACTCTTCTGTTTCTTTTGACTGGTGAATTGAGACCATTTACATTAATGGTTATAACTGATATATGTTGGTTTATTCTTATCATTCTATTTACTTGCTGTTGGTTTCCTACTTTTGCTATGTGTTTAATTCCTTGCTCTACTTGAGGATTCCTTTTTGTTGTTGTTCTTGAGATTGTGGTCTCTTTTTTCTGTCTAGAATATCATTTAGTCCTTTTAGTAAGGTTGGTTTGGCAGTCATGAAGTTCTTCAGTTGTTCTTTGCCATGGAAATATTTTATTTCTTCATTGAATTTGAAGGATAGTTTTGCAGAATACAGCAGTCTAGGCAGGATGCTGTGTTGTCTCAGCACCTGTGCAACATTGCTCCAAGCTCTTCTTGATTGTATGGTTTGTGTTAAGAAGTCTACTTTGATTCTGATGGGCTTTCCTTTATAAGTAATCTGTTTTCTCTAGCAGCTTTTAGTATTCTATTCTTTTGCTGGATATTGGAGATCTTGATTATTGTGTGTCTGGCTGTATTTTTATTTTTGTTATGGCTAGGTGGAGTTCTATATGCTTCATTTAAATGTACATCAGAATCTTTTTCTATGCTTGGGAAATTTTCAGCTATTTTTTCTGCAAATATTCTTTTTATGTCATTTGTGTTGCCTCCTGCTATTTCATTGACTCCTATTACTCGGACATTATTTCTCTTTGTCTCATCTTGCAGCTGTTGGATTGACTTTTCTTGGATCTTTGTTGATTTTAAGAAATCCTTCCTTTCATGATCATTAGCTGCCATTCTGTCTTCAAGATCTGAAATTCTACCTTCAGTGTCATTAAAATGTTTTTGCAAGCTTTCAATGGAAGTTTTGATTTCCTGGAAATCTCTTTGAGTCTTTTTCATGTGTTCTAATTCATTCCTAAATTGCTCATGTAACATTTCCATTTGTTGCCTATGTTCATCTATTTTTTTATCTGTTTCTTCTCTAGATGTGCTGAGCATTTCTTTCATTATTATTGTCATTTCTTTTTTTGCCTGAGAGATTATTTCTGATCTGATCTCTTCTGTGGCCTGATGGAGTTGTTTCTTTACTTCAGGTGTGATCATTTCCAATATGTGGCTTCAAAGCTCTATATCAGTGTCTCCTAGACTTGTTCTGGGGGGAGTTGAGTTCTGAGACTGCATTTTGCTCCTATCTCTTGTCATTTTGGATGTCAGATAAAAAGTGCTGAGCTAGAAGCTACCTATGCAGCTTATCAAAGGACTCTAGGGATCCTAGTTTACCTGGATATCAAGCTCATCCCAAGATGGTGTCAGGGTGTGGACCACTGAGCCCAGAATCCCCAAGCAATTGCTGGTGTGCATAGCTCAGACCACAACTGCAATGGTGGGGGAATTCTGGCCTTCAGTACCAGGGTCTCCAGGCCATGGGTGGAAAGTGTGTAGGCCTCAGTTGTGGATCATATGGTGGTCAGAAAGGGGCCGCTGCTCTGAGATCCTCAGGTAGCTGGTCAGAGGTGAGCAGGCCTCACTTCCCAACCTAGAGGACCACAGATCCCAGTCCTCCTGTGCGGCAGGCCTCAATTGCCAACAGAGAGTTCCACAGAGGTGGGCTGCTCAGGTGCCACTGACATTGCAATTTCTGCCTTGCTTTCTCTGACTGGTAAATCTGAAGCAAGACAGTTGTCATGCAATTCATGAGGACACTTCAAAAGCACCTGTGGACAAGAACTGAAGCACCTAGTTAACAAGCATCACCAATTTGCCCTCCTGTTGGTGAATGTCACTTCCTGTTATTCAGACTTCCATCTGCTATGTCAATGAGTCACCTTCAAATCTGATTTTTGAACTCTTGGAGAGGCTTGAAGACTATAGTCCCAAGTGATATTTGAATATAAGATAATGAGAAATTTTGAGACATAATTGCCTGGTTGAGCAGCTCCTTAAATCTGGACCCACAGAAAATGTGAGAGATGGTAAATGTCTATTGTTTTAAGGCATTAAGTTTTAGAAAACTTCATTTGTAATAGATAGTGGTTAAATGACTACTTTCATTTATTTGTTTTGAAAGTATAACTTAGTGAATGCGATTTGGATTGAAATAATCCAGTACTCTAAGTTGAAAACAGTCACATTATATTGGTCAGCAAATGTTACTATCTTTATATAGACCTATATTACATGGCAAATTCAGAACAGCTTTATCATCATAGAAAAATGGGCACAACCTAAATGACTAATAACGAGAGAAGAAATTATGAACAAACTGTGATATGATTATATAATGGAATACTATCTATGAATGAAAACTTGCTAAGTACACCTGAGATAGATTTTCTTCAGACCATGGAAAATATAATATGAAAATATTTTATATAAATTTCAGGAACAGGGCAATTTGACTGTTGAGGCATAAGTAACAAAAAGGAAAGAAAGTGATATGGACAGAGGTTGGTTTTTAGGTCCTGGCAAGGTTCTGCTTATTGATTTGCTCTGTGGCTACAGGTAACATAGGTATTTGCTTTATACTGATTAAACTCTGTGTATATTGTGTGTACTTTTTGTGATTGTGCAATGTTTAATGGCATGGAAGTAGTCTCAGAAATGCCTTGTTAGAAGATTTTATTATTTGTGAACATGATTGAGTATAGTTACACAAGTCAAGTTGGTTTGGATCAATCATTTCACATGGCATATGATAGGTAATCACTCTACCATTGTTCTACATCTTCAGCCCTTTCATTATTTTTATTTAGAGATGGAATCTTACTTAGCACCTAGGCTGGCTTCTAAGTTTTAATAATCCTGCCTCAAACTTCCAAGTAGCTAGGATTCAAGCTGTGTAGCTTTATGTGTTGTACCATAAGCCCTTTTGGTATAATCAAGTGTTGAAGTAAATACAAGATATGAGGCTTCTGCCAGTGTGAAACAGTATGCTGTTTAACAATAAACCTTTTTTAAGCAGTTAGACTATACTTTGAAATAATGATAAAAAGTACAATAACCAATTACATAGCTGTTTATTACCAGCATATTTCTGTATACTGCATAAAATTGTATATCCTGTGCTTTCACACAGCTGGCAGTGCAGTGTGCTTATTTGTACCAGCATCAGCAAGAATATGTGAAGAATGCATGATAGTGTCGTTTGTGCTGCTAGTTATTGACTGGTACATAGGTATACAGTACAGGATTGTATTTCAGAATATATGCTTCCTTAATAAGCAGTATCTAGCATTTACTGTGTCCCAGGAAAATGTTCTGATAGCTTTGCAAATGTTAGCATTTAGTTTCCATTGCAATAATTTTAACTATAGAAATTACTTTTCTTAGCTCAAGTTTATAGATTCTGAAGCTGAGATAGAACTGTCAGTAAACCATTGACAGTTGTTTTGCCAGCTTTCCAGTTGCTGAGCCAAAACACCTGATACTGTAAGGGGCAGCGACTTTATGCACAACATTTTAAGATAAACAAGCCTCAAAATGTGTCTTGAGAAACATCCTGGAGGGGTTCTAAAGAGTTAACTTTGCAGCCCTGACTTTGTGCTGGAATTCTTCTCCTTGCCTGAGTTGTTAAAGTATATATCATTGTGGCCAGAGCCTGACCTGGTCACACAGTGCAAAGTCAACAACTGTGGCCAGGCCTAGACATTCCAATCTATTACCATGGAAACCAAAAATGTATATAAGGTGAGAACAAAGGCAGTTAAGTGCCACATTCTCTGATTGGGAATGGGGGCAATGACAGGTCCAATTGATTCTAAATTAAAATTAATTAAAACTCCATTTGTTCTGAATGAATTCTTTGATCTCCTGCAGAGTTTGACCTGATTTTTGATTTTTGCCATAACAATACAGCATAAAGAGGGAGAAATTTAATTTAGGTGATGGTTTCAGATATTTCCATGCATGGTTGGCTTGCTTCTAGGTCAGAAATATCATGGCAGAAGGGTCATGGTAGACCAAAGTTTCTGAGTTCATGGTTCCAGGGAGAGATCTGTTGTTCCAATGCACACCCCCAGTAACCCACCTTCTGCAACTGGACCCCATGTCTCAGCAGCAGCCCAGTCAGATATAAAAACCTGTGGCCTGATTCATTGACGTGTGCAGCACTCCAGTTGCTCAGTGACTTCCCCAGGAGTCTCTGAATTACATCAAGTTGAGAATTAGGATTAACTGGCAGAACAATAATATTGTAAGAGTGTCAAGAATCAAACCCAGACAAAGTGGCCCCAGGTCTGTGTACTTAAGGACTAAATTATATTTATTTGTTTTACATTTTTTTTGTACTGAGGTTTGTTTAATTAGCTGGTTGGTTGACATTTGCTAGCTGGTTTGATTTGCTTTAAAGGGAGAACAGCAGAGAGGTCATGCTGTTATGCTCGGTTCATGAACACTTCCATCTGAGAACAGTTTGTTGTGCAAGGAGAAGCCATTGGCAAACTGTTGCTTCCATTGACAATCCCACGTTGGGCAGTGAGCATGACTGCAGCCATCTCCCTCTCATGAACACAAATGCTCTTGTCTTTCCCAGAATCGTGGGATGTGTTCTTTGTGAACCAAGGTACCATAGCATAATCTCATCTTCGCATGATAATTGTAGCAATCCTATCATGCTCTCAAGAAAATCAGAGTCTAGGATAGGGTACTAATTTCAAAATCTTACAAATTTGAGGGCAGAGGAAATGCCCTGGAAAGAGGCCAAAAAGTTATCAACAGCTATGAATATATAAGATTGAGAGCAGTACAGTATTTCTTGATCTTTCTACTACAATGTTTATCTTACATAAAGTAGTATGAGCAAAAGTCTTTAGAGTTTAAAATATTACAAAAAACAGGCAATCCTAGAATCTTTCCTAAGACTTAAACACAGTGACAGGTGCTCCCCCTGTATCTTCCTTGGAACATTCAGCCACAGCATTTATATTCCTGGTCATGTTCAGGCCATGGTGGTTCTTTATACAACTGACACTTCAATGTCCACAATGGCACATGTGGATTCTGACCTTTCTCCTAAAGTTTGAAGGCAGATACCTTTAAAAGAGCAATCTTTTAAAAACTGCAGATCGATCTTTATGATAACATGCAATGAATTGTAGGATGTCAAAGTGTCTCAGAGAAAGTTTAGGTCTTTTGAAGATCAGGAGAAATGATAGCAGATATAGGGTTGTAAATAAAAATATAATTTTCTTTGTTCTATGGAGACAAAACCTTTGTTTAGAATGAACATTGTAATTTATGGACAAGTGAAAAGTAACATTGTGGGGCTGGGGATATAGCTCAGTGGAATAAGTGCCTGCCTAGTAGGCGCAGGGTCCTGAGTTCAATCCCCAGTACCGCCAAAAAAAGAACAAAAAAAAAAAAGAAAAGAAAAGTAACATTGTGATTTGTTGGAACAAACTGCAAGCCTAACCAAGTACTACAGAGTGATTCATGTTTTATATACATTTAATTACAAAATCAATAAGAAATATTCAACCTCTATTACCAGCAAGCCAAGAACAAGTAAAAGAATAAGAATTCACTTGAAAGGTTTTGACAACTTTGAAAGAATATATTGTAGTAAAAATGGAAAAGTGCTATATGAATAAAGTTACATTTCTGGCCTCAAAATGGAGAGAGACTTGCTCTAGAAACCCACCAAGAATTAGTAGTCAAACAAGAAAAAAATTCCCGAATATTACAATTTTCATAAGCCTTTCTTGTTGTTATATTTACACCATATTTTCTCTGGCTGAAATTGTTCTAACTCAGCCAGGGATAAGACTAAGAGACTCAAGAGAGGGAAAATAGGAAATAACAATTTTATATAAAGGAAATAAAGAAATGATTTATTTCTTTTGACAGCATGTCTACTTTCTGCATGGAAGTGAGTTCCTATTTTAGAAGGGTTTTTTCACACAGAAAAAATGCCAAATATTCATATAGCAGAAAGATACCTTGCAATCTTTTTTCATTATAAATAAACATTATGACTGGTTCATATTTGTAGTGCCACCCTGAAAAACGTAACCCAGACTAAAATTTTTCAGAATAACAAAAATAGGCTTCAAATTGGCTTCAACAAAACTGTCATGAAACTTTATCAAAAACTGCTTTTCTAATAAATACCTAGATACATTATTTTGGAAGAAGGGGGTCTTATTGACAATTACCTCCCCCAGAATTCATATATGGTTATTTACTTTACACTGAACTATTTTGTTTATTCCTAAAAGTACATAGGTTGTAGATGGTAATGATAATATATGTACTAATTATAAAATAATTGAGATCAATAACAATTTTTAGTGATTATGGAAATCCCATTAAGTCATTGGTTTGCACATTTTAGAAATACTTCCCCAAGGGAAATATGATGGAGAACATTCGTGCTATGTAAATCTGTGTGAAAGTAGAGTGAATTTATAAGCTGGTGAGAATATGAATCACTGCTCAGTGTGGTTAGATAGGTAAATTAATTCTCAAACATAGACTTCAGAATTCTTATAAATGGAGTACAATGGATTTTTGTTTTTAAAATAGAAATAATTGAAAAATTTATATTGAATTTAATCAATCATTGTCAGCACTTTAATTTTTTCACATAAACTACTATTGATTTTCTTTTGCAATAAACCAAGTAGGCTTCACTTTAATAGCAAAAGAAGTCCTTTTGTCTCAAGTAATAGAAATATACACATGTGCAATCACATTTTTATCAAGAAAATTAAATTCAATAACATTATACAATTCACTATTTGATGTGCAATGTTCTTTTATTTCACACATGCTTCTTGCATGTGTATATGAGTGGGCACTAGATATGAAAGCTAAGGAGAGTATTTGGAAATACTATTGCTTATGATAGCATTTACACTATTCTTTCATCTTAACTTTAAGATTCTTTGGTGTCTTGGTGATCACACACCAGGAAATTGGAGCAGGATCGGCCTGCTGTGTATAACTTTCTAAGCCAAATTACTGATGGATGAATGCATTAAATGTTTATTCTTATGGAATATTATCAGTGGATTAATAGCAGGATATAAAAATTAACATTAAGGTAATATTATAATAATATATTGTATTAAAACCTGTGCTTTTCAGAAACCAATGTGATCTCCAATTTCCTAAAGAAATGTAAGGGGTACAGAGAGCTCAGGCTTAGTCCAAGAGCAGCGATGGAGAGTGCGTTTACTGGGAATGGACAGCAGTATATGAGCCACATTTGAATTTTCTTTGATTTTTGGTTATTATTTTTTTAACCTAACACACATACATCATTATTTCATCCATGGAGTCATTCTCCATTCAGTGTTTGCCTAGAGTCCTATCCAATACTGGATAGAATCCTCTGTGGGGTACTCTGTCTGCTCTTATGAAGCTTATAAGATAGCAAAAGAAAATAAGAATGAATTCATAAACAAATAAGCAGTGGTTGCTCCAAGAGGTCATAGTCGGCGTGGTCAGGGGAGGATATATTTAATATTACATCTGAAGGAGGCACAGGGCAGGGAGCAAAGTGTCAGGAAGGAAATGGGATGGTTCTATGGTGAAAATGTAGCTTAGGCAAAAATTCTGGGTTGAGGTGAAGTATGACTTTGAAGAATTTAAGTTGTCCCAGGTGGCTGGCTCAAGACATTGAGAGCAGGGGTGGCCTTGGCTGAGCCTGACAAAGTAAGTGAGACATAGTTAACCAAGATCTAATGGGAGTGTGAAGCATTTTTATATTTGTCTGATAATGACTAACCAATAAAAATAGGAAACAAAATTTGACATGTTTCACTTTAAATGTCAATAAGATTAAGGGTGTTACAGTGTAGGGAGAGTGTTAGATATAAATTTCAAAGCAATAAATGGTCTGCCCCACATTGGTACTGAAGTGTCCTTATCCCTCTCTTCCTGGGTCACCCAAACTAGCACTCTTGACCTATGAAAATTTTTTTCAATCTTTCTTACTCCTTGCTTCCCCACAACGGAACATCTATATTCTTTTCACCCTCTCTGAAAGACTTCTCCTCAGATTATCCACGTTTTCAGCCTTTCAGTCTTCTTGAATTCTTACCTTACTAAAGAGTCTCACCTCACCAATGAAATGGCCAATCCCTGCCATCAACTACTTACCTTCATTAAATAGCTTTATCTTTCTCGGTATCAGTTAGTAATATCATACCCATTCATTATTTATGTGTTTGTTATTCTACAAAATTATTATCCCCATTGGGCAGGACTATATCTGCTCCACCCCTCTGCTGTGTAGCGGCATTGAAGAACTACACCTGGTATGTATTTGGTGCTCACTAAATAATTTCTCTGTGAAGAATGAATCAGTGACTTGAATTAATACCATGTGCTCTTCCTCAATGACATCAGTGAAAACATGACAGTCATTGTCCTCAAGGCCTTAATGTTATATTAAATGGAGAGAGGCTTTTCTACTTTATTAAATCATGATATAGAAATTACCCTGAGTTGGGAGTGCCTGACTATACATACGTATGTTAGGGTACCCCTCTTAACCAAACTCCCACCCTTTACAGGCCCTGAATTCTCTCTTCCTTATCTGACTTACTTTAGTGGCTAATTCAGTCACTTATTAATCCAGAAAATACATGTTTACTAAATTCATCTATACTTAAAATTAGACACAAATGCAAAGGTTTCAGCTCATGAGAAAATGCCATAAGGTGGTAAAATAGTCATGTTAAGCTATTTAAATAGCATATGATAAGAGTAAAAGAGACATATAAGAAACCTTGTAATGCACCAAGAATATAAAATAACATTTTTAAGAAGAGATTAGGAGAAATTTCTCAAAGGAGTGTTTTTTTTAAGTGAGTGAGAATGGAGCGGTAAGATTTTACAGAAAGATAAAGTGAGAAAAATGTTCCAGTCTGGGAGATAGAGTTTTACAGTTACAAAAGTACAAGGAGGAAGGATTAGTCCAGGTCGAGAGATGTTCAGAAAGTTGGTGTTTCATTGAGGCTTGTAAAGGAAGCAGGTCTGAAAAGCTAAGTTACAAGAAGATAATAAATGATCTTTTCAGTAAAAGAAATGATAGTTTATAAATCTGCCTACTTCTAAATAAGCACCACTACAGTATGCCTTTGCTGCTGTAGCATGAACATACTTACATCCTATGAAACTGAATCTAGTGCCGTAGTGAGTTTGGCTTAAGACACGTAAGAAATACAACCTGAAAGGTCGATACTAGAGTCTCATGTTTGACATGCACAAGTGAAAAGAGTTGAGAAGAAATAATTTCAGAAATATCTAAATGAGTGCATCGTTAATGTGCCAATGATTTTTTTTTTTTTTTTCAGTACTGGGGATTGAACTCAGGACCCTGTGCTTGCTAGGCAAGCGCTTATTCCACTGAGCTATATCCCCAGCCCAATGATTTTGAAACTTGTATCTCATTTCCCTCTTCCCAAGTCCCATGTTCCTAATATTTTGCCATCCAGAAGTCAAAATTGTAGCAAAAATAGCCTGCTCCAAACGAAAATCATTTTCTTTTTGCAACACTGATCTCTCCACCTGGATAGCTCAGGTCAGACAGACCTCACCTTCTGCAATGAGAAGGCGGATCAAGCACAAACGTGTCTCTGCCCCCCGCACTCCCTCGTGATGAGCGAGAAGGCTGCCTTGTGGCTGCAGTCCCCCAGCACATCGAACTTGGAATTTCAAAACAAGGAAAGTATCAGCTTTATCACAATTACCAACTTGGAAGCAAGCACGGTGCTCCTCAATAAATCAATAAACTGGTCTAGCCACACAATAGGGCATCATTTCGAGATATATACAAATGAGCAATCAAGTCATGGAAGATACATAGAGGAAATTTGAATGCTTGTCACTAAGTGAAAGAAGCCAACTTGAAGAGACTCCACATTTTGAGATTCCAATTATATAATTTCATGGAAAAGACAGTACGCTAGAGGGGATAACACAGATTGAGGCCGGCAATCGAGCGCAGCGGCACACGCTCACCTGATAAGCTCGAGGTCCTGATTTTGATTCCCGGTACCAAAAAAAAAAAAAAAAAAAAAAAAAAAAGCGGTGATTGAGATGGATGCAAGGATGAGTGCGTGCAGCACAGAAAATTTTTACGACAGTGAAAATATTCTGTATAACAGTGTAACGGTGGACCATGTCATCATACTTTCATTAAAATCTGTAGAAGTTTCAACATAAAGTGCGACTGTTAAGCTATAGATATTGTTTAATCTTTGTGCCTCAGTAAAGCCTTATCTGTTGTAAGAAGTGTAAGACACAAATGTTAATAATAAAGCACACTGAAGTAAACAGGATTCAATGCAGGTACTCTGTAATTTCTGTTCAAGTTTTCTGTAACCTTAAAACTGCTCTATAAATAAAATTTATTAATTTAAAACGATGAAAGTTTCAAAATCTTGGTAAAGAGAATAGCCAAGAGAATATAAGAAAATAAAAAGATCTGGGAAAATAAACAAAAAAGACATGAGCAAATTAATTATGGAAAAGCAAAATCATGTGGGGAATAAAACACTAGGTTTATATCAAAAGGGATAAAAACTTAATAAAACATATTTTATTTTGCTTGTTAAAATTAGTTGATAGTAACAGGAAGTGGCTGGAGACTAGAATTCTTCTGGGACTGAACTTGGAGATGATGAATTACACCCAGCACCTGGAGCTTAATTTATTCGTTATTATGTCTTCTCCTAAGCAAACGTCCATTCAGGAGACAGCATGAGATTAATAAATGGTGCCATCTCGCCGTTGAATGGCTCATACATCATCAGTGAATATTAACTACTAATAGGTTGAAACCCCAAATTTTCTTAACATACATTGTGAGTGCCTGAAAAAAAAATATATTTAACCTTCTTTCTTTCCAGGTCTTTTACAGAATTTTAAAAAATGCTTATTTGTCAACATATTGGAGAGACAAGATATATATTTAAAATCTTCTTTTGTATATTGGATCTGAATAATTCCCTTTTAAAAATGCTGGAATTCAAACACCTAGAGAATTAAAGAATAGAAATTGAAATGGTGAGCAATAGCAATGTTCTTTTCATTTGGTGCTGTGAGGGAAAAGAAGGCTTATGATGTGCACCACGAGTGAGTGGATAGGAATGGTCATAAAACTCCACATGCTTATTTACTGCTTTCAGAATTTAAGGGTAGTTACGGTGAGTGGGTGCTGAAACCTCAACCAGTCATACTTTGAGGAGATGTCAAGTAATTTCCTGGGTTTTGAACCTTTAACTAATATATATATATATATATATATATATATATATATTTTTTTTTTTTTTTTTTTTTTTTTTTTTTTTTTTTTTTTTTTTTTTTTTTTTTTTTTTTTTTTGTACCAGGAATTGACCTTCTGCTTGCCGGGCAGGCGCTTGTACCGCTGAGCTATCCCCCTGGCCGCTGAACCCTTAACTGATGTTAACAAGACCTAGAAGACAAGCTGGCTACAGCTGCATCTCTGATGTTATCTTTCCCCGTCTGATGGCCTTAATAATCATACTGTCACTCATTTGGAATAAATCTATTAATTACTCCCTAGCAAAAATGTAACTGAGATTAACTTTAAGTTTTTAGAAAGAAGCACTAATTCTGTTCATGATCACTACACATCATAAGGAAACAGATCTAGTAACAAGGTGCTGTTCGCTTTCAACTTAAGTGGCCACTGCTCATTTTCTTTTCTGCTCGTTGGGTGCTGATGAGGGGCTCCAAGACCTCACTCATCCGGAGTGAGTGATCTCTCACTAATCTGCATTCTCAGTTCACTGCAATTTTTAAATAATTCAAATGAACATCATTTGTATCACTGGATGAATGTAAGTATCTTTTGAAGAAATTCTTTCCTCAGGATGATTTTTGCTCAACAGGATGTACTGAATTTACACTCAAACAATTTACTCAATTGTATTTTTTAAAATACATGACTAATGTTTACATACCCAGCAATACAAAATCAAGCAAAACATACAGGTTTTTCTCTCATAGTAGTTCATATTGTATTTTAATTGTTTATTCCATTGAGATAAAAAATTTCTCTACTGTAGAATGAGAAACTATATCCTTCATAAAAAAATCTATCTCAGCATATCCCAGAACATTTGATCTAACAAAGCTAATATTATTACCTAGCGAAGTTTCAAGTTTCAGGAATTACAAAGGCATAAAACTTTTATATGCTTCAATTATGTGTACATCACAGCTCACCTTGAAGAAATTTAGACTCTCAACAAGATTCTGTCAATTTATTTGGTCATTAGACTAGATTGTAAAGCGACTGATATTAAAGACATAGATTTCTTAGAGCTTACAACATGAGGACTTGAACTCACTATTGACTTTCCTAATTCTCTTATTTGATTTAATGGACTTATGAGTGGATAGTTGTACAAAACTGTTTGACTTCTTTCCCTGCACAAACTTCTACTATAGCAATAATGAATTCAGGAAAAAGAAAAAGCAACAACTTGAAAGTTCTGTGCACAGGCTCCCTAGGTATAGTAAGCTCCACATTGCAGGAACATCAAGCCTCATTAACTAAACAGCAGTACCTATAGTTTGAATCTCTATGAAAAATGTTAATGATGAGTGAATAGTCACTATCTAAAGCAATAAGGAAAAGATCCAAGACATACTGGCTGATTCTTGCCATAGATTCTTTTCCTTCAAACTTTTGATTGCTAGTATAAAACTTACATCACTCTGGGTATTCAATGAAAATATATTATTTGATACTAAATGTGTGAAAATTTTATGTCATGAACTAAAAAATGGATTGAAAATTGGCGTCCAAGGGTTTGTAAAATCTTCAGAAATGAGTTTGCCCCTTCTTTTTCATGGAGGTCCAGCATACAATTTCTCTTTACCGGGTTCCAGGCACTCTTCCTTCTCAGTACATACTTGATATGATTTAACATAACCCTCATCACAATTTTAAATTAGGTACCAATTCTCCTAGTTTTATGCATATGGAAGGTATAGAAAGAGAAACTGAATAACCGTGTATAGTCACAGAATTAGTAAGTAAATTAAGAAAGCATAAAAATGGTAAAATATTTAACCACTACGTTCTCTAAAATTTTGCTCTGTTATTGATTTATTTCATAAATACAGAAGAAATGAATCACAGGTGTAAAGGTACATTTTGATAATATAGTACAAAACAATAGCCACAGTTGCAATGATGTTTTATTAACTGGTATTGGCAATGTAAGTCTTTTTGATGAGCAAAGGAAAAAGCATAATGTATTACATGCAGAAGAGTGGTTTAAACTATTCTTCATTCTACTGTCAATGGCGTGTTAATAACAGAGAAGTGCTCAATGTATTCACCAAAATGTCAAAAGACCTGAAGCATCCAGAAACAGTTGTACAGAGCATGTTCTGCACTTGTATGATGCAATAATCCAGGTGTAATTACCAAATAGATTATACATTTATAAAATGTAGTGGGATTGTTTCTTGTGCATCTTCAGCTGTGGAGAACTATAGGGGTCTTTGTGCAGAAAAGTAGAATTTCAGATATTATTTGTAGCTTGGACAAAAATATACTGATTTTCATGAAACAGAAAAAATGATCTAATGACTGGAGAACTCAGAAACATGTAGATAAAAGCTGGTTATTCAATAAAAAATGTCTAAAACTATATGCTTTAACATTTAAAATGTGTGAACAACGATTAAAGCGGAACTATATAGAGAAAAATTAATGTAAGAAGATGGAAATAATTCATTCATATTTATAATAAGTCCTTGACTGCTGAATGAGGTCCATTCAGAGTGAACAAAGTTCAGATTTGTTTGTAAATTTGGCGAAGTGAGTCATACATGCTTGTGATGCAAATACACACTGTAAAGCATATAAAACCCAAGAACACACCAAGTACTGTAAGTAAGCTATTTTTTTATACTTTTTTACTTATAAGCACATTAAACACACTGCAGTCAAACTGTGAGCTATTTCTACAATTTGTTCCTAAATGTTCCTAAAATGAGGCCTGTTTGTATCTATGGAAGTTTATAACTCAAATGTTGGTAAGTTGGGGACTTACTGCTCATTAACTAATATGAATATATGTCCATAAATAGATGCCAGGTAATTAGAATAACAATAGAACCAACCAAGAAAGGGAGGGCTCAGAAAAGAGAGCAAGGAGGGGTGCTAAAAGGCACCGGAACACAGCGGTGACACGGGGAAACTGCAGGCAACAGGTGAAACACAGCGCAACGGAAAAATCCCCAGGTCTAACTAATGATAATGCAGTCTTCCTCTGCTCAGATAAGCACGATGCTAACCTAGGACATAGAACAGTTCAAAATGCCTTCCTATGTGTTATACATTATGTTTATTTAAAAAAACCAGAAATGTGATTTAAGGCAGTTAGATTGTAAGTGTATACTAATGTATGAACTTAAATACTAAAGGATAACAAAATTACAGAGAAAAACTGAAATAATGAGGAGACTGAGTATTAATTATAAAATTAAAACCAACAAAACAGCTATATTTACTCATTGTCATTTATATGTACAACGGAAATATTGTTCAGTTATATCATAAAATGACAAAAGTTAGTTGAAATAGGGGTGATCAGAACCTATCTGATCTTGAAAAAAGGAAGGGCAATACACACACACACACACACACACACACACACACAAGATAGATAATTGTACTGCTAGTTTCTATTGGTTTATTGAAAGGAACAGTCAACGTCTAACTGTTTGACCATTCTTGCATACCTATATCTGGTAATCTGAGAACTGCTCTGCAGACAACAATAAGTACAACAACCACTGGTGATGTCCTGTCATCCTGTTTTAAAATTCTGTATTGTTTTAATAGTTCTTGTGTTGTTCCATTTTTTTCTTTGTTATTGTAGTTTTGCTTTTGTTCTTTTCTCTTTAAAATAAAGAAATGGATTTTATAGCTCGGAGATCAACTGTAGAATTGGTGCCAGAGGCACCCCTGTGTGCATCTAGGAATTGCCAGGGTCAAATCTGAGAGTCAAGAATACTGTGAATGTTTATAAGTATAAAAATATTGACTTATTGGAATGCAAAGTCAGTGACAAATTCCTCACTTCTGATGTTGTGATGTGCACTGTTTTAATAGAGCCAAAGTATTGAAAGAACCATAGCTGTGATGTTTACAGGTGTCAGGGTACCTGATACCCCAAGCAGGAGCAAGTGCAGATCAAGCCTTGTTTGCCCAATTATTGATTAATGAATTATTGAAAATTATAAGATTTAGGTGGTAGGTGCCACCACGATCTGCTGCTTCTGTCACGCACTATGAAGAAATTGGCATCAAGGATGATGGCCTAGAAAACTTGCATTTTAGACCTAAGATGACATCAAGGGTATCACAGGTGAGTGCTACTGCACAGCAAAAGGGAGTCTAACTTAGTTTTAAAGATCTTGATAATCTTTTGATATAAAAGGAAACATTATGGACAAATTTTAATGAAGATAGATATAAAGTTTGTGGTTTTAAAACAGTTGTGTAATGAAAGGAAAAGACATTAAAAGAGATAATATATTAAGAAGAGATATTATAAACAAAATATACTATGACTTGATTATCTAAATATTGGCCAATACCTTGCTTTGATTTAAAAACCTATAAAATAAGTGACCTTTATAACTAACATTAAAGAGCTATTGTTGCAATTTTCTTTTTACATAGTTGAATAACTTACATTAACAATACACTAAATATTCTTTACATAATAAGTTATTAAATAAAATTTGTTATGAAGAAATAAACAATATATTTGGAGAAAACTTCAGAAAAAGGTTAATTATAATGTAGAAAAAAATAAAAAGGATAATTACAAATTCCTAACAACACCTGAAAAACCATAATCTGCTAATCTGAACTAACAAAATTATTTTATAAGAAATTTTATCTGAGATGAACTCACTTAAATGTTCCAAAATATTGTTTATTTTGTTTTGTTTTCTATGGATCCTGGAACTTCCCCATCTTTAAGGATATTATCAGAAACCTCCATAATTAACAAAATATTCCCTTCATAATTCCCCCTTAACCACTGCACAAGTTTTGTTGAATGCCACACACTTGGATGTTAAACACCTTCCCACTTTACCCATTATCTCTACTTTCCTCACCAAAATCTTGACGGAAACAACTGATGACATGAACATACCGAATTTGAGGAAGAACTTTCAGCATGCTCAGCCACCTGTCCAGTAGAGTAAACTGATAATCGGCATGTGCAAGACTAATCAACAAGATGGCAAGTTCAGGGGAGGTATGACTATGAATTGAGATGGGAATTGAAGTAGTTTTTGTTGCTGTTGTTGCTTTTGACTAAAGTGAGGAAAAAATAGGAGTGGGGGATTAGATAATGATACTAGAGCACTGATGGAAGAGAAAGAAGAGGTAGAAGAAGCTACTCACTGCTCTCGATGGGGCGCGCGCACACACACACACACACACACACGGGGAGGGCTCAGTCAGAGATATGGAGAATCATACACAGTAAGGGACTAAAGAAAAACTTTACATGGATAGAACCACACAAAAATGTAGGTAGAGTGAGAATGAAATTTCAATCCAGTTTTAGGAGAATTCCAAAGATAAAGTATGCGTTATGAAAAATGTATGAAATAAAATGAAGACAGAGTAAGAAGAAAAGCAAGAAAAGCTTCAACACAAGATAAGAAAATATAGATAACAAAAAGGAGACAATTCGCAAAGTGCAGCATCCCAGTGAAAGGTCAGGTAAATCCAGGGTTCTCTTTGAAAGCCTAACGGAATAAACTAAGATGGGGAAAAATTCCAGCTGTATGTGGGTACAGGCCAAGCCGCTGTGGAGTTGCTTGGACTGAGAAGTGAAGTACAGACACTGAGGATGTAAATAATTTCATACTCTATCTTGATTCAGAGATATGAGAAAGGGAAAGATTGAAGTGGGATATTGAAGTTATGTACTCTTTCACTGCCTTTTTACATTTATGATTTTTTCCTTGCAAAATTAATATAGGTACAGGTAAAAAAAAAAGGTAGAAAACATTAGATTAAAATTACTGATGAATTAATTAATTATGTATGTGATATGAATAGTGTTTTTTTACTATCAGTTAATATTTAGGTACAAAATAATATTAGTTTTCTTTAGTTAAGCCTGTATATGGAAGCATAGCGAGTATGGTTTTCAAAGCATTTTCAAAAAGTTGAGTTTTGACATTTTTTTCTTTGATAAATGGCACTTGTCCGCTCTACTTGGGAGACATTTGATTATCCACAGACTTAAGAGCCAAAGATAATAAATGGACTGCATTTCCTTGGAAGAAAAAGTAGAAAAATTGCCAAAAAAATTAAAACTGGGGAGGAGGCAAAGTGGATCACAAATTTGTGGGGCTACATTCCTAGAGCACTTGCAAATTGTGAAAGCCCGTGAATTCCAGATACGATCAGAAAAATAGACATAAATGCCTGTTTTTATAGTTTAAATCTTAGATAGGCTATGTCTCCACAGTCATGTAATTTAATATAATAAAATACTGCATTAATAAAGGCTTGGAAGATCTATTTAGTGGAAAAATTTTAGCAGCATCTTAGCGATCTTAGGGCTTCAAGAACAAAATCGAGAACACTCGAGGTAGCTCCACGAGACAGCAACCTGTTATGATGCAGGGACGCTTGTGCGTCTGCCAGATGAGAGCCAGAGGGGCAGCAGCCAATCAGCAGCAGAGACATGAATCACCGTCTTGGACTGACTACTTGCAAACCTCCTGCCAGAAAAATAACTGCTGAGATTATCTGTGGTTTGGACAAAATTGCAGAGATTTCCACGAACAATCATCAGTCAAGTTCTAAGGAAAAATCCACGAACCACTGAGTACATGAATTCTGAGCTGCCACTTCACAGGCATCCAGAAACAGGTTTCACTAAATAGGTCATCAGCTAAGACATTCAATTTTCATATGAAGACTCATAAAGGGTAACTTTCGCTGTGAAGGACTTTAATAATCAAGAAGAAAAGTTGGCCTAGCTGTTAGAAACGAGTTAGCTTTCTTCCCGTCCCCCCTGTCGCCAACAGTGAGCTCATAAACACAGTAGACTTGGCACCAGAAGTGGAGGTTAACTGGAGTCAGCACACTAAACCTCTGCTCCCAATGGCACCCTGGCTGTGTTCTAGGGGCATAAACCAATAGTGGGTCATCGATGCTGCAACACTCCCTGGGGCGATTGAGTAGATTGATAACACGTGGATTATCTTATACTGTGGAAGAGACAGAATTTTGTTGCAATTAGAATAAGCATTTTCTTTGGATATAAATTTGCCTATGTGCAATATTTCTGCCGAAACTATCATGCACTGATTTTCAACATGTCTTACCTACAAAGATGTTAATACCTATAGCATTGCCTCAGATTAAGAAATTCAACCCATGTATGCGCGCACACACACGCAGAAATTGTGCTGCTGGATTCATACTCCTGGAATTCACTACTCAGCGTGTTTCTGCCTGTCTTCAATCACTTACTGGTGCAATAAGATATTATTTTAAAGATAAAATTCAATTAAAGCGATGTTAAGGCAATGTTTTCCAGACCTTGGTAGGATCTGAATCAATGACAATATAGGACTCCATTTCTTTCACAGCAGTAGTCTGAGATCCAGAAATGAAAGGCCAGAAATTGGAGTACGTTCACTCTCTGTTGCCCCTAAAGACACATTCGATGTATTTTCTTTGTGGCTCTGTGACCTTATTCTCTGCTGGGCTGTACATCTTAGTTCCAGAGAGAGATATGTATCCACCAGAAGAAAAAAGCATTATTCTATAGAACTGGTACTGCAGAGCACGCGCAGCCACTTTCGGGTCTTCCTGTATCTGAATGAAGAGCTAAATAAGACGGCACTGTCTTTTGGAGAGACTTCAGCCTACCAAGGGGAAATCTGACTACTACTCTAATGAGGAATATGTGGTTAACATCCTGGAGCATCTCACCTTACCACTCCCTTTGAACGGCAACAATGAAAAACAATTTCAGTCAAGCAAGTGTACTAACAACCAGACCATCAGGAATAAAGGTTTAGGGAATCTCCCCATGCAGAGCCAAACCTGAGGAAGTGCTTGCTGAGGCAAATAGACTGCGGGAGGAACAATGGCAGAAGGTAGCTTCAAATGACTGCTAACCCATGTCACCACATACGGAAATAAGGATTATAATCGCCGTGAGTACCCTCTCCTTGTTTTGTGACGCATGTGTTCAGGGTTCTATAAGATAACTTACTTTATTCCATCTTTTATCAAACAATATGAATTATTTTAAATCATAATATTTAAATTGTGCTAATTTTACATCATGATATTTGAATTATAGGAAATCAAAAAGGATAAACATTACTATAGAATTTTCTCTCCTTTCCTTAGAAAGAGATTAACTTGTTTTCAGTTGTTCACAGCAAAGGCCATGGATATAGCTCAGTGGCACAGTGCCTGGCTGGCAAGTGTGAGGCTATGAGTTTGATTCCCAGTATCAGAAAATAAAAAGAAATTGTTGTGCACAGCACAGCTGTATTATATTAGGAAGTTGTTGCTGTATCTATTTTGAGGTTAAGTATGACTTAAAGACGTGACTATGAAAACCAGGTTGTCAAAAGTTAAACTTGTGACTGCTAATTTTCTTTGCCAACTAGATAGGCCACTAGGTATCTCCATACTTGGTTAAACATTTTTCTGGGTCTGTTTGTGAGGGTGTTTCTATGAAATTAACACACTGGTGCTGAGTCAAAAATAGTTGGCCTTATTTAATCACATGAAGGCCTGAATACAATAAAAAATGCTGAGTTATGGGGGATGTGTTCTCCCTGACTTCATGATTTTTTCTTGCTGTTGGACTTGTGGACATGAGATTTTTCATGAATTTTGAGCCTCTCCGTCTCCATCCTGGAACACACCAGTCACTCTGCTAGTTTCAGGAGTTTAGACTTAGTGTAGAGGTGCACTGTTGGCTCTCATGTGTCGACAGCTTGCCAAATGCAGATTCTAGGACTTTTCGGCCTTCATAACCTTGCAATTCCATTCCATGTGTCTGTACTTCTATCCACAATGCCAGCTGCCAGCTAACATCTATCGGTCTATCTCTCCTTCCATCTATCTATGTCTTCCATCATCTCTCTGTCTATCTAACACCTATCTATCCTTCAGTTCTGCTCCTCCGGATATTCATCACTTCATCATTTCAGAATCCCACGTCTCTAATTTGTATATATCATTTTATGCATTAGCCATCATCACCCCTGTTTTATTCATGATAGTAATTTAAACAAGTTAAAAAGTTTTATAAGGGAAGGGGAAGGGAAAAATGGAAAGGGAATGTAAAAAATAACTAAGATGCATTATATGCCAAGATGTATACATACTGACTCCTTACAAGAAATGCAATCGTTAGGTACTGCGAACATGTACTACTAAAAGTTTTTAAAGTATATACTGGTGATTAGATAGATAGATAAAGATATCTATGTACAGATGCAGTATCTTTACATACAGATATACTGTATAGGATTAGAGGAGCTTTGTACACAGATATACAGTATGTGTGTGTGTGTATGTCAATGCTTTCATCAGCTATGAGGAGACTTGGAGCCCCAGTCTGCCTAATACAGAACGTTTCCTGCGGAGTGTACTTACAAAGTACTTCTTGAAATAACCACTGCATTTTTCTTACTGGTATCCACAAATAATGATTGAATTTCTGAACCATTAAAAGTACAATTTTGAGGCTCCTGACTAGTACAATCCCTACTCTTCATTACAATAACAAACTGGTTGCATAAAGAAAATTAGTATGGTTGCTCCTGCAATATAATTCAGAGCCATCAATTCATTTTGGGTCATGAAGCCTGTTGCTGTGTCTAAAGAATTTCAAAACGCTCTTCATATGGCGATGTCTGTCATAAGAGCTACATTACCCATCTCTGAAATGAGACTACTTTAGTTTATGCTCTGCTCCCAGACAAATACCTGGTATTTTTGTGAATGCCCAAATTTTGCTGAAAAGTTTATATTCGCACAGGGTAAACAAGGCTTACCTATAAGTACTCTGAGAAAATACTGTTTACTTAAGGTCACTGATTCAAAATCAAAGTGACTTTGGGTAGACGTGAACATTTTCATGGTCATAGAAAAGAGGAAAGATGATATGTTTGTGTACTTAAAGTGAGAAAAGTCTGGCACAAAACATTTATTCTTTTTTAACAAAAAGGGCACGTTAGGAAGAGCAGAAAGTGATACATTAAAATTTACCTCAAAAACAACTTCTGTCAGAAAGACATCTTCATAGACAAGTGAAAAGCAGAAATACAGAAATTTTGAGCATGCAAGAGGGGCTGTTTAGGTTCTCCTTCTTGGTCTGGACTGTTCTAGGGAGATTTCATTAGACAGCCCTCAACGTGAGCAGTTCCACCAAGGCCCATCCTAAATGTTAGGTGAATTTGCACTTAGAAAAATGTTCACTTTGTAGGACAGATTTGAATTTGAAAAATCATTTAGAAAAAATTATACAAACCTCAAAAGCAAACAGTGAATTGCTTATGAGTGTGAATCACAGAGTAGATAATTCTACAAGCTTTTAAAAATATGTCATAATATGTCATAATTGCATAAGTATTATACAAATAAAAAAACAAAATTTTAATGCTAGGAAATTAGGTAATATATCCTCATTAATTTTTTAAGTTCTTCAAAACAAAATGATTATTATTTTAAGAGGTAAATTCTTAAAATGTAGCAGTATTTATTTTTCTTTTTTGTGTGTGCATGTTTGGTAATACCCAACTTCTAGAAAGAAACCAGCATTTTTAAAAAATTAGTTTTATTGATACACTTTAGATAGGCAAAATAATAGTATTCATCATGTGGAATTTATACCTGTACATGGTATATCTTGATTCTTCTTTTCCTCTTCCTACCCCTCCTCTCAACTCTGTTCCCCTTCCTTATTTATGATGCTTTGAAGAACAAAACTCACATTCTTACACAGTATTTTTGGACATAGGAAGATAATATACATTCTCTGGAGGCAGTTTGGTATGATTGTCAAATACTTTCCATTATGTATTTTTAGAGAAATAAAGGGCAATCTGCTCATAAACATATTTATGAATGTATAATACCAAAGTTTATGAATCTATAAAAATAAAGACATATATTTTTAATAAAAATGATTGATTAAATAGATTGTGGGTATAATTTGGGAACATATTTTACAAGTTAATTCTAAAGAAATGTCAAAATGATAACACTGACAGATTTTCAAAGTAAATTTCCAAAGAGTGTTAAATTTAAAAATAACACTTCAAACAATAAAATGTTATGGAAGATACTGTAAATCTGACATTAGATTCTCAATATGCTATGTACATGTGTATATGTCAAGATAATACATAAAATATACTTACATATCACACATACATACACATGAGTAAATAGTTCATATAATAATTTGAGTACCTTCTAATTTAAAAAGTTGATTACTTAAATAATTTAAAGTGTCCATGGCTAGAAAAATGCAGATTTAAATTTTTCATATATTTTACAAACACCAGAAAAATAGTAGCTATAAAAAAGTATGTATTTATATATATGTAGCAAAATGTATTATGTTTTTAAAACTTGGAAGAACTCAAATAAAAACATGAAAATGTAACCACTCTGAATTTGTACAGATGTTAAATATTATGTAATATATCGCACATTTTCTCATACTTATTTAAAGAAAAGGTCTTAAAAAAGCAATCATTTTATTTCCCCCTTTCTGATTTTCTTTACAGTCAATCTGATTTCATTACACGAATGTACACTAATATGAAAATCTGCAAATACTCTCCATAGTTTAGTAAGGTTTAATCTCCATGAATAGTAAGGAATTCCATTTACAGTAATTTTTATAGCTGTGAATGACCTAAAAGTACATGCATTGTACAGATTTTAAGATGGTATAAGTGCTGGAAAATAAGCACCATGCAGAGCCTTTCTCCTCAGGTGTTTATGCTATGGTTCCAATCATGAATTAGCTCATTTTTCCTGCTGTGCTCATGAGGTCACTGCTGCAGAGGGAGACCTGCCTTGGTCCTATTCATACTCACTTCAATCTCACTTGGCATTTGGGGGACTGACAGAATAAAGCAGCGTATTGTTTAAACTTAAAGCATCACTTCAACCTTTTTTCCATAAGTTCATTATGCTCTTCCCTACCATTTCTATGCAGTAAAAGAGCATTGGATTTTGCATTGAAATTGTGCTTATCCTGTGTTTACATATGGAGCTGACTTAGTGAAATTGGACAGTGAAATTTCTAAATACTAATCATTAGAAGGTATGATGGCTGAATATCCTCTTAAATTTTTGGATGTTCTTTCTAAGCAAAATCATTGCTATCTGTAGGCAGAAACAGGCCGAGGTGTGAATCAAGAAAGATCAGGAGCAGAATTCTGGGCCCACTATATTTACTTTCTAGATAGATTCTATGCGTATATTTGAACTTATGCATATCTGAAAATAGACAATTATAAACAAGATATGAAATGTTTCTAAAAGTGTATAGTTGCTTATGTTGTTTATTTTGTCTTCTCTGGGACACTCTTTCACTTTCATTTTATCTTGTACAATCTACGCTTTATGAATTGGATTTATGATTTTAAAATTCCCTACAGTCTTGATCATTTTATCAAAATGTGTAATAATCAAAGTTATAAAGAAGTAAAAAAGCCGCGGTCCCATGAACAGGATTGAGTGCCACATTGTAATTATCTTTCTCCCACCTTGGTTGGTCCAGGTTACTAGAAAAAGATGGGATTAAATCATGGATTTTAAATTCTTGCTCAGTAGAAAAAAAGAGGAACATTGGCAAATGGTATTAAGGGAGGTAAACACACTCACACACACACACACACACACACACACACACACACACACTCAAAGGCAGTAGAATGTTTGAGCAGAGATAGTAACCTTAAATATAAGCCAAATGGCTACAACAGAATTTCTACAATGGCCCAAAATGTCAATAGTACTTCACATTTATAGGTCCTTAGCAGAACTGTGAGTTGAAAAAGAAAAGAATTAGGAATCCAGTAAGACATTAAGGAGAACAATTACATGCTCATTTCATGCTTTAAAGCACATAACAAATACAATAATTCTATAAAGTCAGAGTAAAGAGACAAGCTAATATTGCAACACAATGAGTTGCTATTTATCCATTTATTTTGTGGTGCTGGGAATGGAAACCTAGGTTTATGCTTTCTAGGAAAGCATTCTCCCACTAGGCTACATGTGCACTGTATAAAAGAAGATTTTTAAAGGTACGATTACAAAGATGATAACTGCAAGTAAATAAAAATACATCAAAGTGACAGATAAGGAATAATTGATACTCTTTTAGCTAGACTTCACAGATAATTAAAATGCTATTTTAAAATACTTCCAGTTCACTTTTTTTTTTTTTTTTGCTTTCCTGCCTTTCTTTTTAAAAATTAAGTATATTAGTACATTTGTATTGGTACATGATATATTTCTTCCCCTTTTTTCCCAGTCCACTCTCCTCCCTTCAATCCCTCCTCTGCTCCTTGTGTATAACAGTTGGTTTCCACTTTATCCTATCTTTCAATCATGTTTCCCTTTTCCTTTCCTTCCTCTCCCACTTCTCCCATCCTAGAGTCACACGTTTACTCTTGAAAGGAAAAAAACAGTCAAAGCGCCAAGCAAGTCATCTAGTCTACTTTCAAAAATTCTATACTCACTGCCAACCTTTTCAAGGTTGTGACTGTTAAATCAAGTTAGCCTTTGTAGCAATGCTGCTGAGAGTAGTTCAGCATTACTAACCTTATTTTCACGATGGTTTCTACATTTCCCATCATTCTTTTGGTAAAGCTGATTTGAGCTTATGAACCCAGACTACCAGGGCTGTAATTGTGGGTATTTAGACATGTTGCCTTATTCTGCACTAAGAAAATATTTAGGTGGTCTCTTATATTATGTAAATTACTTGAAAACTTGGGTGAGTATTCTTTGAGTTACTTAGTAAAGGAAAAAAGGAATGCAAAAGAAAAGAGAAAGAAGAGAAAAAATAAAGAAGGAAGAAAAGGAGGGAAGGAAGGAGGGAAACCAGGCCTGTTGATGGAGGCCTATAATCCCAGCACTCTAAGAGGCTGGCACAAAAAAATTTCAAGTTCGAGCCCATCCTGTGCATTTCAGCAATTTAATGAGACCATGTATCAAACTTTAAAAAATAGAAAAAAAGATTGGTCATGTTACAGTTTGAAGGTCTTGAGTTTAATCCCTGGTACTGAGAAAAAGAAGGAGAGGGAGTAGGAGAAGGAGAAAGAGGAGAAGGAGGAGGAAAAAGGAGGAGGAGGAGAACAGTGTCTCGGTTACTTTTTTCTTCTTGCTGAGACAAAATAACCAACACCCAAAATGAAGAAAAGTAAGGTTTATTTACCTTACAGTTTGTGGACGTTTCAGTCCATACTTGGCTGCTTCAGAGGCAGAGAGGCACACGGCAGAGGGCAAACTTCATGGCAGCAGAGCACAGCAAAAACAACCAGAGCTAAAGGGAGGAATGGCTGCAAGCAGCCTCCTTTTCTCCCCTACATTGTAAACAGCCTACCCCCACCCAGGGGGCGTGTAGCTCTCACATAATCCCCATGCCTCCTCTTCCACAAGCTCAGGATGTGTACAAAGTAAGCACCCTGGCTTCCTGCTGAGTCACTCAGCCAAACCTTTAGACTCCCCAAGTTGACACAATGTATCAGCCATAACAAACAGTAGCACACATGTACATTCTAGAATATTTAATTTTTTCACTATAATGGTTTTGCATAACCTTATCATGGGTGTATATTTGAGAGGGATTGCTTTAACTAAAAAGAGAAAGAATAGAAAACACTAAGTTGGAGAAAAGGAAGGAGGGACAAAAGAAGGAGGCAGCAAGTGACGGAGGAAGGGATTAAACAAGAACGCCTTGCTTCCAACGTGACACACTGTGTCAATTATTCTGTCTGTGATGGACCCAATGTATTGCTGCTAAGGTATTCAAAGCAGTTTAAAAAGAAGTAATGATGAAATACCACTGAACAAAGCCAGGGCTTTGTATTACATTTTATTAAGTTCTAGGTAAATCTTATACTAAAGTTAATAAATTAATTGAAGTTAAAATGTACAAATTTAGAATTCCAATCCTGTAGCGGCACCCAGATTATTTTACCACTCCATAAAATTTAGTTGCTTTGGATTTTTTATAAATTCATGTGAAGAATTTATGCTTGAAATGATTGCGTTTTTAAAAAATATCAATGTCTGCCTTTTGAAATGACTCCTTTATTTGTCTAGAGATGTCGTTAGAAGAGTAGTTCTCACATTTGATTACTAAATCCACATATATATATATACAATGAACAAATCTTGATAAAAAAGGTGTATGGTAGTTTAGTAAATAATCCTATTACCGTATTTCCTATAACTCATATAAAATGTACATTTGTCTCTACTTGAATCAATGTAAATTTTATTTTCACGATTAAGTGGATATGAAAGATTTGAGGACATTATGATGAAAGTCGGCATCATCAGCAAAAGACAAATGCTTTGGGAGTGTTTATATTGGACGGGTTTGATTTCTGAGAGAAAAAGATCAACTCTGCTCTGTTCGGATTATTCAGGATAGAATTGTGTTGTACAATATTTTCAGTTATATTCTAAAAATATGAACCAAGTTTGAATGCAGCAACCTGTGCAAGGGTAAATGAAAACACAAATATCCCGTGGTCACATGCTAAAACAACATAGGCATCACAGATGTTCACAGACAATGCAAAATGATGTTGTGCAATTCACACTGAAAGTCATCTGATGCGCTATTGAAATTATTACCCAGATATCATTCACAAAGATGAATATAACTGATGTGTAGTACAGTCTCTCAGCCTCTGTCTTGAGTTTTATTTTCTTTGTTTAATTTAAACTTCATACAGAATTCTAACTTGCATATATGGCTAAAACCATACCAGAGGACTGCTTATTCCACATGGTCCTGCTGGTGAAAATTGCTTAGTCATCTCTTGGCGGTTCATGAGGAGGCTCCCTTTGGTACACCAGATACAATTTAAATGATTTTCACTCTTCCAAATTGGTACACAATTAGAAGCTTTTAGTACTTCTATGTTTTATATTTCAGGTTTTAAGTTAGGTATATATGTACTTCTATAAGACTATACACGTGGCTCACACAGTTGCAACACATTTTCATAAATTCCTCTCTGCCATAGAAAAGTGGTGAAATCTAGAACACTACATATCACTCCTCACAGCTGAGCTTCTCAAAGAGCTTGTTCTGTATTGTTATAATTACCATTCCCTGATGCTTTTGAGACAAGTTCTGGCCTATGTTCATAAAGTACATTTTTATCTATTCTTAAAAATCCCTGAATTAGAAATAAACTCCTATTTTGATGTGAGAATTCAGAAAGTGGAAAATTAGGTATATTGTTTGAGATTGAAAATCTTCACAGTTAACCTGATCAAACATTTTTCCTGAATTTTGCCTATTAAAGTCAAGAAATTACATTTTTATATATTTCACTTTTCTTGCTTTTATGTTCTACATTCACTAAAGGTGACTAATTACAGCTTTTTATCTGCATATCCTTTTAAACTCTTAGAGCCTTTAGTCTCAGTGCCATGATTTAAATTTTATTTTTGATTTTTAGTGTAATTCATCCTTTACATCATCTTTTTTATTTCTTAAGGTCTATATTTTTCTACATTTTATATAGATCATTATATTTACACATTATTAGCTTTTCTGCAATAAATTATGAACATTCTAGAAAATTATTGTATTTTCTCTTAAACTGAAAGTTTTTTCACAGTTTATATTATATTTTAATTTTCTCTTTTGATTTTATTTAAGGTTTTAGTTTTTTGATGCTAGGTAAAAAACATATCTAAACATTTTTGGGGTTGTAGGATCAACATTAGAACTCAGCATTCAAGTAGAACTTATTAATTATCCACGTTTAGAATGACAACTACAGCAAAATATGTTCAAGGGAAACAGAAAATCCATCCTCTCTGGTGAAGAGACATATTTATACATATAAAATATAACATAACATAATCATTGGAACAGGGGAATTAAAGTGTTTCTAGTTAGAGTGCAAATTGTAATTATGCAGAATGCTGGAGGCTGCAAAGTATGTAATTTACCTTCAATTTGTAAAAATTATAAGAAATACAAACTCCTGTGTATTTATAGAAATATTAATGGTTTCCTAAGGACTGAGTGGGATGGGAACGATGACTATGTAGGACAGGAGGAAACAAGAGGGGTGATATATAACTTCAGTACTGTTATATATATATGTGTGTGTGTGTGTGTGTGTGTGTGTGTGTGTGTGTATACACACACACACACACACACACACTTTAAACATATGCAATTGCTTAATATCTGTAATGCCACAATAGCATTGATTGAGAAAACTAAATTATGTACAATGTGATTCATATGATTTTATTTATTCATTCATGTAAAGTTAATTCTACATTCTCTCTTAATGAGGCAAAATAACTTATATTTATGAAAAAAGTTTCAGAGATTTTTAATTAAATAAATGTTCCAAATGGTATTTTTTTTTGCTCTGGGGTATGTTCCTAACCTTTCACTATTTGTCAAGTGAAGCAGCACTAAAATATGCATCTGGTTTCGGATAGTCTCAAGCACATTTTTTTCACTATCAGGTGTTAGGTATTGATTACCTCACAAAATCTTTTTTATTAATTCTAACAAAATGATATATCTTACCAAATCTAATACAGTATTCACAAAAATTATCATATCAAGAAGTTAAAGGGTCAAGAAAGATACCTGTATTAATGATAAACTTCCAAAATTTATTAGTTCGTCAGGTAGCTACTAATACCCATTGTCATTTTAAAGCTAAGGCTCGTGACTAAATTTTAATAAGGTTTTAAAATGTAATCATGCAATCTGCAGCAGCATGTGCTGGCATCTACCTGAGGAACTCTTTTGCAGAGTGCTGCCATTGGAACAGCAGGGAGCTAAGTTCCCGCCGAAGTGTCTCTAAGCGTTTCAGGCTCAATGAGTCAAGACTAAATAAAACTCAGCTTCTATGAAAACAAACACCTGCCAGATAAACCTAATGTGTGATTAACCATTAGCAGTCCTGCCCATCTCCTTCGTACCTTTAGATCTTAGTAAATGCAAAATGACTGTAACAATCCAAGCTGGGATATTCTGCTTCAAAGAATATACTCTCCTTTGTATATATCGTATTTTCGAAGAGAAAAAAGGATTAGAGAAATTCTAATCAGAATACAAGTGGAGAAAATAATGAAAAGTTGTAGAAAATAACATTCTGATTAATCTATGATTTACAAAAGTATACTCAGGGAGCCACTGCTGTCATTTTACCTCTGATACTAGAATATTACTAAAGGTTATCGATAAAACATTGATTGCACCACACCACTTTACTAGACTTGCGGTTTATACACATAATGTGCTTCTTCACCTCCGGCCCAGTAGCAGTGTTGGAGCAGCTTAACTTGGACTGCACCTTTACACACCATAAGCCATAAGCTCAAGCTACAAACTGTAAATGTTTCCTGCTTAAAAGATAATTTATCTCATATATTTTAGTATAGTGATGTGAAGTTGCCTAACAAGTAGATAACAGTTTTCATTTGTTCCCCAGTTCTCTTATGTCCTCAAATAATGTGATACAGGATGTTACAAATTTACCTGGGCAATGAAGACCCACTGTTTTATAAGAGCGAGTCTATCTGCTTGCCCAACACTATCTTGTCTTGGGACAAAGAAATTAAACCATCAAAGGAATTATAACTTGACACTGCATAATAGGGTCTAAAGAAAGTATAACAATCTCCTAGAGCTATTACCAACAAAAGAGGATTTCTGGTAAATATTACTTATACCAGACTATCTGTGTAGTTTAATAGAAAATGTGCAGGATGTTCTCCACAAATCTGAAAACAAAAATTGGCTTTAGTCAGTCAAGAAGGAATGGGACAGGATGATACACTGCTTCCTAATACTATCATATTACCTAAAATTTCTCTTAGTCTCGGGTATCAATTCCAGATTTAAAAAAGCAATGAATAGCCTTCAAAAAATTATGCTCCTAAAAGTTGAAAGTTAAATTCATTTCAGCATCTGGGGAGATTTTTGGTTGTTTGTTTTGAGACAGGGCTTCATTATGTAGCCAAGGCTGGCCTCAGACTCACAGTGATCCTCCTGTTTCAGCCTCTCAAGTGCTGGAATTACAGGTGTACACCACCATGCACAGCATCTAGAGTGTTTTAAAATGAAAAAGTCACAAAGGAAAAAGAACCATAGAATATCATCAGTATTATTGCTAACAAGTGGGAGCTCCCAGAGGAAATCTTTCCAGGCTCCTGGT
This sequence comes from Dinomys branickii, assembly GCA_004027595.1. Lineage (NCBI taxonomy): Eukaryota > Metazoa > Chordata > Mammalia > Rodentia > Dinomyidae > Dinomys > Dinomys branickii. Next base: position 178,932 of record PVLD010000176.1, on the reverse strand, counting down.
GTGCTGACAAAAGGAATTGGACAAGGTACAGAAAAGGTAGTAGGAAAGTACACTTATTGAAAGGAAAGAAGTACATTCTGCAGAGGGAGAACAAGCTGTAAACAAACTCACAGTGGCCCTGAGATGAAGGAAAGGGACCTTTTGTATTTGGAGTTCCTGAATTGGCTTTTCCCTTTTGAAAATTCAGTATTGGGGCAGTTGGCCTGTCACGACCTCCCTAGCCCTGGCACCAGATATAAACAGCCCTCTCAAAAGACTTACTTGGTTTCACACCATGTGTGAATGAGAATAGCGTTCTCTGGTTGCATGTGTAGTGCTTAGGAGCTCAAGAGTCATGGTGGATCTCGTGTTCAGCAGGTGTTTCTTGAGTCTCCATGACTTTAACACATTTTTCACAGTTGTTTGACTGGTTTTTCCCAGTCCTGATCTCCTACCTCTTTCCGTCTGTGAGACACAATCCCCATAATTCTTAGTGGAATACTGAGGGAGTGGAGGCCTCACTTCCTATTGTTACTTCCTGCTGAAAGGAGTTGTAGGCCCTATTGACTGGGGATTATGTGTCCCCTGACTACCTTGAGATATAGTGGTTCACTGATTTTGTTTGAAAAAGCATGTAAGAAGACAGTGAGAAGAGTTAGTGCCTGCAGAAATTTGTTGAGCTTTTTGCTCAGCAGGGGAAAGTTCAGTGAAGTTGTCAGGAGAGTCTTAGCCTGTGGTCTGGATCATATTCTGATGAGGCAGCTTTCGAAACTTTAAGTGGACACATTCTGCTATTGAGTTGAGGAGGCAAGGATGCAATAGAAAAGGACCGGGATACCCAACAGAGGGAGGAACCCAATGATTTTTGAAGGACATATGCTAAAGAGCGCTAAGCACCTTGAGTAATACATCAGAATATATAATGGCCCATGTTAAAAGGGAACATATGACAGATTCAGCAATTAGAGAAATTGTATCCTTATGTAATTGTTTGAGAGAAATGAATTAATGAGTTTTCCTCCCATAATCCCCGTGGAGAGGAACGCAAGGTGAAGGGCATTAAACTACCAAAATCCTAAGAGTCATGTTTATGGCAGGGTTATCCACAGCATGCATCCTATTGAAACAGAAGTTCCCAGGCAGGTGCCCATGTAAGCTATGTCATTTCAAGGATGATGAATGACTCCATTTCTCTGTGCACAGAGAAGAGCTGGGGTCTTGTTTTTTGAAGTGGAATCTCAGATCTTCCCGAGCTTAACAAAAGTAGCTTATTTTTTAAGCAAAGAAATAATTAACAAAACAATTAGAAATGATACAGAATTTCACAAAAAAATGATAGGAATTAACAATGGATGCTACATTGCATATTGTTGTCTTCAAATTAGTTGTTCAGATCACCAGAAGATATCTACATTTTTGCTTTTGAAATGTGGGATTCTTTGCCTCAGGTAGGAGTTCAGGTAGAGAAATGATCAATGAAAAGGACTCTTTCCATTTTGGTTTTCATCGGTCCACAGGAGTCCCTTCCTTCCAAATTTCAATGAGCACTTGGTCTCCTGGGTAGACACTAAGTAATGACCCTGGACCAGGAACTGGCAAGACTGTTTGCACACAGTTGGATAGCTTGCTGCACTTGGCCCATGTTAATAAAATACTGAAGAGCCTTTGTGGTCTCTGATTTGGTTGTTGTTCACAATTGTGACATCACAAAGCTAACAGATTATTCATAATCCCTGTTCAGCTTAACTTTCAAGAAGGCCAAGAATGACTACTTTTTCCCCAAGACCCCTCAGAATGAGAATCTCAGGAAGAAAAAACCCCAACCTTCAGCTTCTGTGGCCTTCTACTGATGGATCCAAGAAGCAAGTACAAAAGACAAAAACTATCTACAAATTCATGCTCTGGTGTAGGGGAGGGACAGAGATAATTCAGGATCGTTGGCTCTTAGCAATCTTTGGAGCCAATACTCAGAAGTCTCTTGGCAAAGCTTTGGAGAAGGTTGCTTGCGGGTCTGCATGGCTTTTTTGTTTGTCTCAGTCTAGAGGACCGAGGTTTCCATGCAGAATGGAGATGTTACTTTATTACAAAAACCTTTGGCAGGATTGAAGAATTGCTTCCTATTTTAACAGTAAATCTAGGAAAGGTGCAAGACACTATAAGACAATTAAAAACTCATGGTTGAGCATTTGACTATCAAACTAATATGTCAAAGGAGAAGCAAAGAAGCTCTGACTAGGGCTCTCTTCAACCCCAATTATACTTATGGTAGTGGAGGGTTTTCCAGAGAAGAAAATTAAAGTTAATCCTCTGTACCTTGAACAAACCGTATTTACTTATCCATGATACCCAGGGTCAGTTGGGCTCCTTATAGGAGACAGAGATGTCTACAAACAGGGTTGCTGCAGTGTTCCCTAGGCCTCCATTCCTCCACATCAGTGGAAAGTATGGAGTTTGGCCTAGTGCTCCTATGGAAGCAGGGACAGTAAATCTTCTCCCTACATTTAAAACAGGAACTGTTCTTTTCCTGGCCCTGGGTTTTCCCTTGGATAATATGTGTGCACTTAAATCACTGCTGGTGATGAGAGCCATGACTGTGTCACAGCTTTCTTCTCAGCTTCCTGCCTTTTTTAGCTTCCTCCAGATCTCAGTTATTGAACACAGAAAAGGTTGTGTCTAGTGACCTGGCAGCTGGGGTCTAAGGAAACAATTGAAATTTTGTAACTTGTGAAAACATCTGACACTAATTGACTAATGAAGTGCTGTCCCATTAATGCCTGTTCTTTATTAAAAGATGAATCAAAGGTTTTATATTTACAATAAGCTTATTCTAATCAGTTTTGAAGGACAGCTGAAACTTCCTATTTGTCCTGTGTAATATCTTTCACTTTTCAAAGCTGAGATTTTCTAATACATTTTTCTATAACTCTGGTAACACTGGCCCCATTTTTAGATCTCATCTCTTCCATCTGCTGTATTAAAGTCTCTACTTGGTTCCCTTGGAGAACTACTAACCTATGTGGGACAATTTCCTCCTTTTTCTGAGCATATTGCACATCTGCTTATCTAAGATGCTTTGATTTTTATCTGGAAAAGAGCAAGTGGCCAAGACATATTGAAAATCTAGTCATGAGAGGTCAAAGGCAAGGATCAAAATTTGAAAGCAATCTGCTAGGCTCTTTTGAAAACCAGCCTAAATGTTCTTTGCACTATTCAATATCTTCCACTCATGAGGAACTTAGACTGGAGAACAGTACCTGCCTTTACTCCTGAGAACTCTCATAGGGAAAAGATGAGCTGGGAGTTGGAAGAGTAAGAAACTGAAATGTATCCTGCATGGTTTTCAGCTGTCTAAGGAGCACAAAGGGGTCTGTGTATTTCTGAGACTCTCTTGGGAATTTGCTACTGAAGGAATGTCAAGTTTTTTGGAGAGGGTGGGACTGATTTAGTGGCCTAAGGATTATATGGAGCAGGTTGTGGAGAACACCCAGTGTGGTTTATTTCATTAAATAAACAAGGGAGACCCATATCTTCCTGTAAGAGTGATGGGGGTTGGAGGAGGCAATTATCAATGATATCAGGGTCCTCTTCAGGCACTTCTTTAAGCATCATATCTCTTGGCCTTTTTAGAGTGATGGCTTCTGATTCAGAATCACAAAAGCCTGAACATAAGGGAATTTAGGTCATTCTCCTTCCCCTTAAAGAAAAGAACTAATTAAAGAGTAGTATTGTAACTTAGACTACCATGTTGCACCCATCTCTCACCATTTCCAAATTCATTTGGGGGCCAAAGAATTGCAATAGAAGATAAATCATTTTTCTTTCAAGTTGTGAGGTTCAAGTTATTTCCAAATTTTAAGGATACAGCCTAACGGTAAGGATTTAGTGTCAGCAGAATGTTTCCCATGACACTTCGTGGAGCCTGTGGTGGGGGAGATTTGAGGTCCTTCTGAAAACTTCCCCACAGAAGTTGAGCTTTAAGGTCTCCTTCTAGAAATGTAGGACTCTCAGGGTGTGCAAGGGACTCTTGTGCTCTTTATTTCCTTGTGATCTCTTCATCGTTTGTGTTTTACTTTTCCTTAAATACCAGGATTGGGCCCTACGGGAAGCAGTCTCCTCCTATTTATTTGATAATAAATGATTTTAGTAACATTTTTTAAGGCAGTAAAGATAGATGTCTAATCCTTACCCTTTAAGAGAAAACCTTGGAAAGTTCCAAGTACAAAATTCTAAGTAGGACTTGTATCTATGGACTAAAATATTGGCGTTCTACTTTTGCATATTCACAGTCAGTTGGCTTGAGCTTCATCATCTGTTCTCTTTGTTCTGTTGAGGCCCTCAACCAAACATTACATTACCTGGATTTTTGTTAGAAAAGAGGTGAAATGTTCATCTTTCCCCCAAAAGTTGAGACCACAGCTTTTTTTTTTTTATCATAGTAGACCCAAAGGGAGGCAGGGTGAGGTGGTTGCTACTCAAGCACCAGACCCAATAACTGATACCTCTCCGCCAAAAAGAATAAGAGAGTTGAACAGTGCATTGGCAAAAACAGCGCTATGGAAGAGAAAAACATGTTAAACTTTAGGCTGCACAAAAATGAGAAAGTTAAGAATGAAAAAGTAAAACACATTTTCCCTCACAAAGTGGCCTGACCTCCTGGCTGCTTTCTACAGAATGTAATTGGATGGTGGGTCCCAGGGGAGTAACTTCTTGATTCTTGCTATCCTGAGCAGGTTACTGGATAAGATGCAGACAAGGTAATGAGGATCTGCATTTATTGATGGTGGAAAAGAAGTATGTTTTTCAGAGTGAGCCAGCCTCTTGAAGAGAATTACCATGGAGTAGAATGAAGGAAAGTGATCCTTTGTGTCCAGAATTCCTGAAATTGTTTCTGTTTTATGCAATTGAGGAATTAGGACAGCTGACCTATCAAATCTCACTTGGCCTGACACCAGACTCTAACTACTCTGTCAAAAAACTGGTGCGCCTTTCTGTTCCATGTAAATGAAAAATTAAAATAGCACTTTTCTGATGACTTGAATGTACAGTACTCTGGAGCTACAAAGTCATGCCTCATCTTGCGTTCTGTGATTCTCCCCTGGGTCTTCTACACTTTCACACATTCTGTGGAGTTGTTGGAATGGTTTTCCTACACCCTAGTGTCCTACATAAATATTAAAATGAGTTGGAAAATTGTTCTAAGTAGGCTGAGAAGGTAGCAGGCAAATTTTATTTCCATGTCTTCCATTCAAGGAAGAAATCTTACATTCTTTTTATCTTCCTTATTTTTCCTTTCTGTTTGTCCTCAGTACTTGGCTTAGTCATCTTGAATTTCCATGTTACATCTTAGTATCTGACCTTCAATTTTACCTTTCCCCAACACGTTGTTCATACAGTTTCCAATATACCTCTGAGTAACAATGATATACAAAACAATTGATTTTTTTGTTTTAGTTCCTTTAAAAAGTCTATGATTAGTTTTTTTGTTGTTTTATATAATGAATGTCATTGAAATGACTGAAAATAAAAGTGTAAAAGGAAAACTGATAGAATATATTTACCTTCATTTTACCTTCAATGTACCATATATTTGTGTAATAAAAACTGTAAACGGCTGTTGGTTTAGGAGTCTGAAATTATTTTGAAACCAGCAATAATGTTTACAACTGTATGTTTGCTAAGTGAAATCCAATTCCTCATGTAGGTAACCTAATTACAAGGAAAATGATTACAAATGCACATGACTTCAAATTAATATAAACTTTATAATGTTGGTATATTCTTCATTGCTCATGCTACATGTCTTTCTGTGCCATTTAAAATATTTTATGATTAATTCTTTATTATTTCATATTTATTTGCTTGAAAGTTAACTTAAAAGTGTGACAATTACATTTTTCATAAGAAAAGCATGTACGTACAAAGTATAAACAAATTGTTTCAGCTTGCTATGATTTGAAAAAAGAGTTCCATAGGAAAAATGGTTTGTAGTAGATTTATAATGGACATTTACAAAGTAAATTTCTTAGTAACTTTTGAGATTTTAAGGACATTTCATGTGTTTTTATCAAATTTTCCACTCTCTGAAAGGAAGTTAATAGGTATATTTTACCTCACCATTTTAAAATTGTTTTGGAATTGAATTTTACTACTTGCTTTTATAGGTTTGAAATAGAACCTCAAAACTTGTACGTTACATAGAAATGACCAGCTAATGTGATTATCCAAGTAACCTATCATTCTTCAGCTCAGTTACCTATTATAAATATTGTGTAAAAGTAAACTGTTTTCTATAAATGAATTAGTGAGGAATTTTAAGTGATTCTCAAACTAGTTTAATCTGCTTTACAAAAAGAGTTAAGATTCTTTTTCTCAAAAATTGTTTTTGAGTTTTAGTGAAGGAAGGGATAAGAAAGGAGGGAAGAAAGGAGTTACAAAAGCCTTATTTCCTTCTTGTAAAATCTTGGTGCGTAAAAGGGTCCCCCAATCTTCAAAAGTAGGAAGGAGCAAATTAGGAGCAACCAGAAGCAGAGACTACAGTGCAATCATTTTTAAGGTATGCAGAACAGCAGCAGGTCAGCATGAAGTCTGCAGAAAGACAGAGGCAGCAGTGCCAGGCAAAGGTGGGAGTGGCCTACAGAAACTACCCTTCCTTCCGGTGCTACAATCTGAAGGGTGGTCCTCCTGCTGGAGTCTACTAGAGCATAACACTGAGCATTAGATAACTTTCAACTTCTTAACACCTATTTATTATCTCTTCCCATTTTCACAACTTCCTTTGCATTTCTACATAGGTTAATCCTTCTTTTGGTACTTTAAATAGTCAGATTTCTCACTTGTATGACCAATGCTAAGACCCTCAGTGATTCTGACTACAAATCTAAGATTTTTTTTCTTTCTGCTTTGGTTTGAAAAGTGCTTTATATACTAATTACCTTGCATGTGTTGTGTTTTGCCTTGAACTCTAGATGCCTGTAGAGGACTAAAGTTTCAATATTAACAGATACTATATAATCACTATTTATCAAATCTACACATACATATTCTGAAAGGAAATTTAAACATAGACATTAAAACATCATATCTAATTAAGTGGTGTATAATTTAAAGAAAGGTATCTTGAGAGATTTTGTACTCTATAAAAGGCTCAAAATCATACTACTTGATAGAAGATTTTGCATACATTTCTTTTAAATAATGCAGAAATTCTTCCCTCTTGTCTTGGTTACTTTTCTCTCATTGCTGGGACAAGATATCTGACACCCCAAATTAAGGAAGGAAACATTTATTTAGCTCACAGTTTGTGGAAGTTTTAGTCCATACTTGGCTCCAAGGCAGAGTGGCACATGTCAGAGGGTAACTGTTCATGGCTGCAGAACAGCAAAGCAACAAGAGCAAAAGGAAGGAAGGGTGGCAGCAGCCTCTTTTCCTCCCTTCCACTGTGTGCAAACTATACCCAGGGCAGGTGTAGCACTCACATCCATAACTCCAACATTGTGTCATGAATCAAACATAGTTCTAGAAGCCTGCTCCATGACTGTATGACGCTTTAGAGGGACATGCAGACACAGACCATGACACCTCCATTTTATAATTCTGCAGCTACAATTCTAACATGTTGTATTCCTCAAATGGTCATTCATATTTCCACCAAGCAAAGTCTCAAGATCTTTATGAAATTAAATCTACTGTAAAAGATGACAATTTCTTGTTATTGTGAATATAGAAAATTCTCTATATTTTTTGTAAAAATTTCTTCTCTGTCTGCACCCTTGAACACTCTCCTTCATGTATGCCAGACCTAAACTTTGTGGGTCGTAGCAAATTTTGCTGTTTGGATTTTAAAATCTTTCTTCTTTGTAGGTTCTTCTTGAAACCCAGCTGTTATTCTTTGAACCATCCAAGACTACCAAATGAAACTTCATTGAAAGGAAATTAAATCCTTGACAAAACAGTGAAAAGATCTCCATTGGATACTCTGGGTGATTACAATTGCTGTACGGTAGCAGTCAAAACCATATGGAACAATATCAGGAGCTGATCAGGCTCTCACTCTTATGGACAAGTATACAGAAAAGGTTTAAAGACAAATGCGGTTATTCTTTTTTGGTCCAAGGAAGGTCAGAATCCTATAGGAGCTAAGATCATCAGTCTTCCAGATCATTTCTTGGGTTTCTACATATTGACGGGGTGCAGGAAGTGAGAGGTATGAAAGACCGCAAAAGAAGTTAGAACAAAGGCAGCAAATCTTTTCAATTAAGAGAATTGTATGATCTCTTATTGCTCTGGAACAGAGAGTGTCAGCCCGCAGCTGTGGCATTAGCTTGTGTTTAGAGGCTGTGAATATGAGCTTTTTCATCAGGGCCAGATGTTCCTTCACTCAGCAATTTAACTCTATACAGCATGGTCTCCAATAATTCCTCCTTTTTGTTCTTATAACCATAGTAGTTGAAACATTGTAACTAAACATTATAAACACTGGATAGGTCTAGTCATTGTCGGTTTTGGTGCTCTTTATAGAAGACCAGAAACAGAAACAAAAGACACAACCATATTAATATAGTCAATCTTGTGTAGAATCCAAAATGTGTCTGGTGGCACCAGACTTCATCATAGGTTTGGAGACCTCTTCTCTCAATGTCTGTACATTCTGAGATGGCACCTAACATGGTGTTTAATGACCTGTTAACGCACAAGCATACCTTATCTCCACATTTATTAACTGTACTGGGCCATCCTTTCCTGTTTGTACATCTCTTTATAGGAGCTGTGTTCTAGGCATGTTCGTTGATGTGTCATTTTTGCCAATAAATTTCTGATGGAGTGTATTTATTTTCTGCAAGCAGATTTAAGAAAAAACATTAAATAGAAAGATGCAATCATGGTGGTGGACGTTGACTGTATTCCCCATTTTTGTTTATGTAATTGAATTTGAAGAGATACATGTGCTTTTTCTTTTAAGGCTGGTCTTTAATAAATGTGTCTTTGGCCATAATGTCTTATGTGTTGAAGGCCTACCCCTGTCTAATTGCCTGTAATATTTATAACTAACTTAGATGTCTATGATTTTTTTCCCTCTAAAAGCTATCCCCAACTGCAGTTAGGAGAGATGGGGCATAGTTTCTCACCCGTTCTGAGCTATGAAGGGTCAATGTACAGGAGACCACAGTTAGAGGCCTTTCCAGAGAGTTAATCTAATGGGCCTCACATAGAAGTCCTGTTGTGGTTTAGCACTTATAAATTCTCCTTACAATGTCAATTGGTAGATTCTAGTGAAAGAAATGTAGTATATTTATTGTTGGTTATGTCTGTATGAGCACTTGAAGATTGGTAGCCTCTAGGAAAAATAATAAACATATTTTTTGAGAAATTACAGTATGTATAATCAGTGAATGAACACTAGACTGGACAAACAGGTTTCGTAAAGATCCAAAGCGAGAAACTTTTTATGGGACTAGAACAGTGATTGTCACACCCTGTCTCTTAGAGCTCTCTTCTGATGGAGTCTGATGTTTTATCATAAGCCTTATAAGTTTAAGCAGATTTTTGTTAGAGAATTTAAGGATTCTTTAGCTTTCATAGATTTTACAGCAGTTTATTTTTAATTACCTATAACAGTGGACTAGTGTAGCTGGAAACTATCAGAAGGTATTAGCAACTGGAGCTCCTTTTTTATATCTAGCTTATTATTATTATATTGTTTTATATATGCTTTTGTTATACATTTCTACTGGATGTTCAAGAACAACGTGAGACCTATGATAATTAAAATTATCCTCTTGTCTTTTGAGGTTGTTTAAGTTTCCTCAGGCATTACTCTAGAACCATGTACAGGCACCCCTTAGCTTCTCTGTCAGGGTCAGCCATCAGGATGGATTTACATGACCAATTACTTTCTAAGAAAGCTTGAGAGGCTTTTTTCTTTAGTGACCCCACTTAGGTACACTATACACTATTGAGTCCCATCCTCTGTGACCAATCATTCTCACTGGACAGGAGGTTGGGTGACTTATCAAGGATGAAGGCTGTCAGACAGAAAAGTTCCTTGTGTCCTGGGTCCTCAATGATCTCAGAGATTTGGGGCCACAATATTGCCTGTCCTCTTAACCCAGTTAACTTTCTAGTTCTGGCCTCTAAACTTTAGTTGTTGAACACCCTGAAGAGATCAGTGATGTTAATGTTGCAATGAGAGAAGTGAGGGTTTTTTTTTAACTGAATATCAAGCCTTTTAAAATAGAAAATGTGACAGAGGACTGTTATTTCTTACCAACCAGGGTTTTCATGATAGCTGAATCCCTATAGAATGTTAAGAGATAATATTTATATGGTTTTACACAGAAAACTTGAGATCACAAGCTGCACATATTTTAGCATGATGATCATGATCATGTTATTTTAGTAACACAGTTAAATGTCCATCCGATCATGGAATAGAGTGAGACATGTGGCATACATGTTACATAAGAATTTTAGCAGCTATTATTTGTTTGGTAGCATCATGTTGATCTGAAAAATATCTTTTATCGTAAGTAGCTGGGGCACAAGAGAAAGGCAGATATCTGAGTCTGAAAGAAAGAGGTTATTCTTAGAAACAATTTTAATTTTACTTCTTAGAAGACCAGTACACCCAGAAGGCATGAATATATTTAGTACACCATAAAATTAGCAACAATGAATGTTATAGGCATATAGAAACCTCTGTCTCTTAATTTAATTTTGTACCAAGAGCATCTTTTAATATGAAATCCTTATTGTTTTACCAATAGAAAACTTAACCTTTTGACAAGGACCAGTGTAAACATATCACAGTAATATATTTAACAGCATTTATTGAGGTGTTTCCATAAGGCTGTGGAGATTACCAGGGCCCTCTTAATGAACAAAGACTGGAATAAGATTATTTCAAGCTGCTGCTCCTTTATTCACCAAGAGGAATCTTGTCTAATAGTTCTCTTAGGTCTATCTTTTTTTTTTTTCAGTCCTAGGCATTGAACTCAGGACCTTTCACTTGCCAGGTAGGCTCTTATGTCACTGAGCTATATTTCCTGCCCTTAGTTCTCCTAGGTCGAAAGTATCCTCCTTTAATTATTTTAACATATTTTAATGACCTATGAGAATCATACCAGAGCAATTAATACATTATTTTTGACCAATGATACATTTTCAATTTATTGTGCAGGAAATAGTATGTGTTGCATTTGTAAAATCAATCAAAATGTTACCATCACCAGACAACTGAGACTCTTGCCTCTCAAGCCCATTTTCCAGACACAAACTTACAGGCTCGGAGGACATCTCCCTTGCACTAAGCCAGTCAGTCTCCCTCTTGTTTAACTATGCACATCCAACTGTGACTGTTCTCCTGGTGGAAAATGACACCTGCATCTGTCTGAGATAGAGAACCTCAACTGTAAAGTCTTGAAAACTCTCTTCCCAGAGGTATACTCACCTCTGGGCCTGGACATCAACCATGATCACGTGTCATAGAAAGCACAAACAGGCATCCAGACACAAGTCAGCCTGACAGACTGCTAATCACCTTGGGAAAAGTCTCCATGCCATCAACACAGCCTCCATTAAGAGTTGCTCCCATTATCCCCTTCACCTGGGAAAATGTTGAGATAAAAATGACCTCACTTGGACTGAATTGGCATAAGGAGGTCAAAAACTCTCCAACTTTGGCTCTGCACATGTGTCCTGAATGACAAGAAAGCCATCCTAGTAATAAAAACAAACCCACAATGCCTCTGAGAGGCTCTCAGATTCAACCCAAGATAGAAAAACTTTATCCCGTTCTTCCTGAGAAGTCTGAGTCTGATCTTCCTCCCCCTTCCATTCTACCACTGCCGATTCTGTTTCCTAGACTGTAGCCTCCTGCTCCTTCAGATTAATTCACTTTAACTCAATTGCCATAAGTGATTAAGGACTCTTCCACCTGGACTCCACACTTGTGTATGCATCTGATAAAATGAGACAACTGTCATCAACTCCTCTCACTATTTAATGCTGAAAAATGTGGCTATATTTTAGATGGAGCCCGAGTCTGGTTAAAGTCAAAAGTTCCTGCCACTGTAGTTGATCCTGATGCTTGGTTGAACACAGTCCTCCCCCAAGCATGTTCAAACTGGGAGTGTAATGCAACAGAGGGCCGTGAAGCCTTGGATCAGGACCTCACTGCTCTCCTGGCAGACCTCAGAGAGGGAGGCAAGAAGCCAGTAAACATGTTTAAAGTTACGGAAGTCGCCCACTGGAGCCCCCACTGAGCATTTCTGCCAAAGCAAATGCTGTGAGATTGATGGACACTTTATCAAACATGAATTCCTGTACATGTGTAAGGGTCCTATACCTCTTCTTTTACCCCTTCCTCACTCACACTTGGGTCCACTGTCCCAGACCTCTGAGTGAATCCAGGAGAAAATAGTGCCTACATCAGCCTGCAATGCCTGGTAGTCATAACTCTGAAATTTTGAGAGACTCATTTTCAGATGTATCAACCAAGGACTTACCCCTGGGACTGGCTGTCAATTATGCTTCCTTTGTCATCAAGCTTCCAAGGCAACCCCACCTACATCATGCAGTAGACTTTTGTTGCCAGTAAAGCCAGTGCAAGACGTCCAAGCTGCCAATGCCACCTCAGTTGTCCTCCACATACATTGCGTCAGTCTTCTGGCACCCTCAACCTACTGCTACACTTGCCTGGACCCACAAAATGCCTTCTTCCACTTTCACTTGGGTTCTGTCAAACAACTCGTCATCACAAAGACCCAAATTCTGAACTCAAGGGTTAATTGATCTGGAACAAACCTCCCAGAGATTCAAAAACTTGTTTCATCTTCACTGCATTTCTGACTGATGACACCCAAACTGCCTGCTGGAAAGGCACAACAGCTCTGCTGCAAGCAATATCTGGCAGACACTGGTTCCATGTTTAACAGCCACTGTACTTCAAATCAAGAAAGCTGACAAGCTCACCTTAGGCCAAGACCTAGTAGTTCAGGTGCCACATGCTGTACTTGGATCAACTATTTTATAAAGATGTCCTTACAGATGCAAAGCACACCCTGTTCACAGATGGAAGTAGCTCTGTTAAAAATAAAGTCCTATAGGCTAGATATGCTCTGGTTACATTGAACAAAATTATTTTTGCCCAAACTCTCCTGCAGGGATAATCTGCAAAACCAATTGATATTTGAAAAAACCTGCCATCAGTAATGCAAAATAATCATGTCTGGAAGTCTGAGACCCCTCTGGGGATCGAATTGCCTGAAACATCAACCCCAGCCGGAAAAACTTTACCCAGTATTCCCAGAAGTTCAGAGCCAGACCTACCCCCACCATTTTTCTGCAAGCTGAAACTGCATCGCTGACACCCATACCCCCGAAGCTGGCAACCCCCTTCAGATGGGGTAGCTGACGCTGCTGATACAGTCAGCTCAGGCTTCAGTGTCTGTGTCACTGGCCCTAACTTCCTTCGTTATAGTGGGCTATCACCATTTAAAGACACAGAAATAAGACTTAAAAATACATACAGCTTGTAATCAGTTAAAAGACCAGTTATGTCTGTGGACGTTCCTGCACACACCCAAAAATCAGGCACATATTAACTATCTCTATGCAGTTCAGAAATCCAGCCTTAGATCTGCCAAAATATTTACCTGGACAGCTCTTCTGAGTCTCACTTTGAAGAGACAATGCACACTGACCAGTCCATGTACAACTGAAGCCCGAGGGCCAGTCAGGGCTTTGCTCCATACCTGCTCCTCTTGATGTCTGTGTCTTTTCAGGCTGCTTCCTCCAGTCCTTGCTGCCTTACTCCTTGCTAGCTGTTGTCTATTGCCTTAAGATGTATGAATTGTTGCCCCAAGAGAATAAAACATTCAAGCAAACACTTGACCAAGATCTAATGAATGTCCAAGACACATTGGTCACTCTCCTATGAACTCACTCGCTACCTTGCCAGGCTAAAGTTACAGAACACACAGGCCTCAATTCTAGTTGGGCCTTGTCTCAGGAGATCACTAGTAGTATGTCCAGCAAAGATTTGCTGAGGAAAATAAGAGGGGGAAATGTACTAGAAAATGCCCCTCCCAGCCAGTATACTTCAGTGTCTTACTTGTCCAGGTAGTTCCTGCTCCAGAGTCAAGTGCTCCTTTCTCTTAGAAATAGTTGGCTACTGTGATGCACAGGTGGACATTAAGATGCACGTTGCGGCCAGTTGACACGCCATTCTGCCTCTGTCCTCCTTGTTTAACCCATATGAGCCCTAGACTGCCAGAGACTAGGACCTGATATTTTGGGAGTGATCCTGATTGGTGCCCAACAAATCTGCTTCAAATCCTGGGGTCATTTTGGCGTTTTTACTATCTGTTGCATAGGGAATGGATGGAGAACAAAAGACCATAAAAGAAATCAGAACAAAGGCAGTAGATCTTGCTAATTAGGAGAACTATTTCCTGTTTGATTTTGACAGTCTTATTCCTCTATAATAGTGAGTGTCAGCCCTGAAGCTTCAGCATTATCTTGTCTTTAGAGGCTTTGAGTATGACCTTTGCAACATGAACAATGGTCCCTTTGTTCAGCATCTTAACCCATGCCACCCACTCTCCTATAGAGCACATGCAATTACTCAATGAGATCATGACAGAAAATCATTATTCTAAAGCACTAAGGAATAAAATAGTTATCCCTGAACTGAAACAAGTTCTTAGCCAGCTTTGATTTTTTTATAAATCAATAGGAAAATAAAACTATTTTCATAGTTACTGTTGTGGTTTGTGTCCGCACGTCCCCCCAATCCTCATGCAGTTATGGGGTGGCTTTTAGAGTTTATGACTGACCCATGATCCAATGCTGGGATTATGGGTGTGAGAGCTGTACCCACCCTAGGGCGGATAGTTTGTATATGTAAGGGAGAGAAGGAGGCTGCTGCTGCCATTCCTCCCTGCTTTCACTTGTTGCTTTGCTGTGTACCGCTGCTATGATCTGTTGCCCTCTGCCATGTGCCACTCTGCCTCAGAACCAGCCAAGTATGGACTGAAACCTCCACAAACTGTAAGCGAAATAAACCTTTCCTTCCTTCATTTTGGGTGTTGGGTATTTTGTCTAAGCAACACGAAAAAAGAAACCAAGACAGTTACCCATGTATTTTCTTATCATTTTTCATTTATTTTTCTGAAACCATGTTTTCTCCAGTGTCACTTTTATTTACTCCTAAGAGCACCTGCCATTCTTTTATTCTGCTGTCAATTATCAAAAATCTTCTCATCTCTTTTATGTGAGACTTATACATTTTTGCATTTCCAAATTTTTAAAATAATAAAAACAAGTCAATAGAAATTAAAATACACTTGTTATGATTTTTGAAGTATAAGCATTATATCACACGATGACACAGTGAAGCACCATGTACACTCCTGCCTTCTTGTTCTTCCCATCACACATAAAGACAACTAAATATTAATTTATGAAAGTAGAGAATCATGAAATTCATACAAACGTTATCACGCTGGCCGGGCGTGGTGGCACATGACTGTAACCCCAGCATTCGTGATACTAAGGCAGGAGGATCCTTGCTAGTTTGAGATTAGCCTGGACTACAAAGTGAGCACAAAGTTTGCCTCAACTGTGTAGTGAGACATTGTCTCAAAAGGACAAAAATAAACAAACAAACAAACAAACAAACAAATAAAAAAGCTAAGTTATCACACTAAAAATGATATATGTAGAAAAATATGAAATGCTGTATTTACTAATGTGGATATTGGTTCTTTAAAGCTTATTCTGGATCCCTAGCATTGATCTTTTACACCAATATGGAAGAAAATCTTCTAAAACACAAAACCAAAGAAAAATTTCAAAACATTACCTCTACCTTCAGTATGAGTCTCTGTCTGAAACTTCTGCTCTGCTGAATGCTTCTCCTCATGCCTTTATATTCCATTATACAGCTTGTTCCGTGAAGATATTTGACTATGGAAAACATTTAAAGTATGTCATTTTACCTCCATGATAAAGATCAGATCTGGAGATCATAAAGAAAAATTTTGGTTTTTAAAAAAATGAGGCTTCATATTTTCCCACCAGTGACCAGTTAAATGTTTATAGCTTATACTTCTTGTAGTTTTATAATTTCATTATCACAGCATGTCCCCCGTGTACTAAATGAAATGCATTGTTTTCAATCTGAATAAATTTTTCTCTAATTACTTTTTACTTTTTACCTGTTTTAATTGAATGATGCATTATCAACACTATGTTGACATCTCCAGTTTGCACCTGCAGCTGTCATTTTTCTAACAGCATTTCATTAGTTCTTCAAGTTGCTTAGTGACTCTACTAAATTATCCTAGCACATTTATTGAAAATATTTGGAGATACAAGATGTTTGATTATGAAATCAGAGATATAAGACACAATTATTTTGCCTTTAATACCACAAATCTATTTGCTTTCAGAATTAAGTAATATCAACACACAGATTTATTATTATCTACTCAGAGAAATAGTCCAGTAAATCAATTTTATAGGCTATAGAAAATTTTAGTTGAAGTTCATTAAGTAAATCAAATGTATTTCATCAATTCAGATAATTACATGCCAACATTATCTCTAAACCACATGTATTTTCTAAGTAAAATTTTCTCTTCTTCAATTAAATAATATAGTTTTTGATGGCTATAATTCATATTATCTATTATTTTTAACCCTATTGAGTGTTTTCTAAAATTTAGTAATTTCAACATTATAGGATCATTTGTGTATTCATTTGGTCATTATTTATGCTACAAGCATCTTCCTATGAAGAAATAAAATTATCTTGGCCCTAAGAGAAATAATGTAAAGTGGAAAGGTGATATATTATTAGACAATTTTGCAAATTAAGTGTCCAAATGCTAAAATGCAAAGCTTAATATCACCTATATACTACACTTTAATTTATTTGCATTTCCTTGAATCATGAAATCAAAGTAATACAATATTTTCCTTAAAAATACATCAAATGAAATTAATTAATATTGTAAAGCAAATTTTCTTTATGAAATATAGCATTCTGATGCCTTAGAATTTACTATATTTATGAACAGTATCTTTTTTATGAGTGTTTCCTTCATATTTGCTGTTGGTTTGCCTCAGTATATTGACTTTGTATAGGATACAAATTATTTTATCCAGGAAGAATAAGTTAAGCATTCTCGTGTTTTTCTAATTCTATCACACATCATTAATATTATTTGATTTTATAAGAATTAGAATTATCATATTTATTGAATTGTAAAATTAAAGAATAATTGTCAGTGTAACATTTTTAAAGTTTACAGTAATTTTTATAACACACGTAAATTACCTCATTACATGCAACATATAAAATAGAAATATTAAATACTTTATGCAGGCACACACATATGTTCTTTTTAAATAAGGTATTTATTGTAATATGTCACATACACATATGCGATTATATTCTATAAAAGCAACCATAACTTAAAGAAACTTTTTTTATTTTAAAGAGAAAAAACAATGAAAACAAGATGCAAAATTTCAAAACAAGATAGTAAGAGAGTAACAGTGGTTAGTTCATAATTGTTGTCTTCAAAGTAGTTGCTCAGATTACAAAACACAGGCCTGAAAAATTGAGCAAATGATATAAGCACAATCCTTTGTTTCAGTGAACTAACATTTTATATATATTCATATATAGTGTATATAAATTATGTATTTATATTTATATATATAATATTTTACTTGTCTTACTTTTCTCATTTCATTCATCATAGGTTTCCTTTCCTTCTGAACAGTTTCTTCCAATTTCACAAAATCTATTATACATTTTGGATCTTATTTACTCTTTCAGCTTCTTTCACTAGGGAGACAATATGATGTTGCACCTGTGAGTCTGATTTATTTCATTCGTGAGTATGGTCTTAAGTGGCCTCCATTTATCTATAAAAGTCTCAAGTTTATTCTTTTCATAGTTGAGTAGAAGTAATTGAGTTGCACCAGTCTACACTCCCAACAGTTGAGAAGGTTCCTTTATCGCCACAGCCCCTCTACCGTTTGTTATTCACTCCGTTTGATGATAGCCATTCTTTCTGGGAGGAGATGGACCCTCAGTGTTGTTTCAAAGATGTTGAACACTTTTTACATATATTTATTTCCTATGTGCATTTCTTCATCTGAGAAGTGCATATTCATCTCAGATGCCCATTTGTGGATTGAGCCTTTAAATTTGGGGTTCTGGTTTTTTCAATTTTTTATGTGTTCTAGATATAAGTCCTTTGTCTGAGGGACAGATGGCTAAATTGTTTTCCCACTCTGTGGTTGTCTTTTCACTCTCTTGGTGATTTCTTTTGATGTACAAAAGCTTTTTAATAAAATGAAATTCCAGTTGTTGGCTCTTTGGAATATTTCCCATGCAGTTTGTCTTTTCTTAGTGGAGTGTCTGCCTACACCTGTCTTTAAGATTTCCAAATATTTTCTCTTCCATTAGATAGTGTTTCTGTTTTAATATTTAGATCTTTGATTTATTCAGGAATACAGAATGACCACAAATAAACAACATAATGTTGCACATCAGGCATCTAGAAAAAGAGGAGAACGACAAAAACAAATGTCATACAAGGGAGGAAATTATAAAGATTAGAGCAGAAATTAATACAATGTTGACTAAGTAAACAACAAAAGAATTAAGGAAATGGAGAATTGGTTCTGTGAAAGAATAAATAAAATTGACAAATGCTTAGCTAAGCTTGTCATAAAAAGAAATAACTGCCTCAAGCTCATGTACTGAGGAATGAAAAGTGTGAAATCTCTATAGATCCTGTAGAAATTCAGAACATCATCAACACCTACTTCAAAAATCTTTACTTTCATAGCTCAGAAAACACTGAACAAATGGATAGATTCCTAGATCCTTATGAATAATCAATCTGACTCAAGAAGATATAAAAATACTGACTAATCTCAGTATCATTTAATGAAACTGAAAATGTAATTAAAAATTTACCAGCAAGGGAAAGTCCAGGTAATGATAGATTCACTGTTGAATTCCACAAGACATTTAGAAATAATTCAATGGCAATACTCCACAAACACCTTAATGAAAATGAAGGGGAAGCAGTACTCCCTCACTCATTCCTAGAGGTAATTATTACCAGAAACTACATTCTTTTAATTACTAATAAATGAATACAAGTGATAGAGGTAGACATCCTTGTCTGTTCAGGATATTAACATTCAGAGTTTCACACCTTTGTATTGATAGCTATAGAGACTGTATAGTTAGATTTAACCTTGTTGGACATCCTATTTTCTGCAGCTTTGAATAGCAATTGATGCTGGATTTTGTTAAATCATTTTTCTAGTACTACTGAGACAAATATATGCTAAATTTGTGTATAAAATTTCATATTTTGTGGCTAACTAGATAATTCTATTTTTCATACATATAATTTTCCAAATACTTTTTGTCAATTTCCTATGAACTTATTTTTATGAGTTGACCTTGTATTCAGAACATTGCTAAGTCAATTATTAGGTATAGTAGGGGTTTTTGTGTGTGTGCCACATCATTTTCAACTTAAACATTCATATATGTAAAGTAAGTAAATTTTCCTTTTTTATCAATTGTTACATATTTTTAAGTATTTTTCTGGCTTTCTTACACTGGCTTTAATCCCTACGACAATAATAGAAGTAGTGGGCTGGGGATATAGCTCAGTGGAATAAGCGCCTGCCTAGCAAGCGCAGGGTCCTGAGTTCGATCCCCAGTACCGCAAAAAAAAAAAAAAAAAAAAAAAAAATAGAAGTAGTGAGTTAAGCATACTTGTATACAGTGATTTCTAAAAAAATTAGTTTATCATGCTGCATAATGTTGTGTCAGAGATGTCCTTTATCATATTTAAAGGAGGTATTTTCAACCTATAGGACACTTAAGTCAATCATCAAAAATTAATGATGGAATTCATGAAATGCTTTTTCAGCATATACTGAAAGGATTGTAATATATTTGTTATTTTTTCAATATGATAAAAGTTATTAATTTTGAAATATTAATCAGCTATCCCATTCAGTTAATAAACCCAAATGGCCATAATATGCATTTCTTCATTTGGATTAAACATCTTAATATTTTATTTAGAAATTTTACTTCTGTATTTTGAAACACAGTGGTGTTTAGTTGCTCTTATAATTACTCATCCAATTTATATATCTAGGCAGTCCTGATATTTCAGAATAACTTTAAAACCATTTCCTTTATTGGAACATATCTGTACAAATTTGGGCTGAATTGGTATTATTTAGTACTTGTTATATAATGTTAGTACTTTGATCTGAGTCTGCAGTTTGATGTGTGTGATTTAAGTAAATTTAAACTTCTTTAATATAAGGTTTATCAGATTTTAGCTTCCATATGTAATTTTGGAATTTGTATTTTAGCTAAGTGATTAAAAAGTATTGTTTTAACTTATTCATAATAATATTTATTTTATTATGCAAAAATTAATATTATTGTATTATATTCTGCTATTTGTCTAATTTTCGTCATTGACATTTATTTAGATATTAGTAATTTGCAGTCCATTTTTTCAGTGTTCATACTTTGAATTTTACCAATTTCAATCAATTTTTGTAAACAATCATTTGGTTTTATTGATTTCCCTAATTTTAATTTATTTTACATTTTCATTATTTCTACTTATTCAATCTAATAATTTCATATTTAATTAGTTAATTTCAGTAGCTGAGTTTAAGTATCATTTAAAATGGGGGACAAATCTATGAATTTTAAATACTTTCTTGGCTAATATTCAACTTTAGTGACTCAAAATTGTTTTAACTGCTGCTTAGTCGATTTTACAAGAATTAAAAATTATTTTTTATTTTCAGTTATTCACATATCTTCAAATATTCCCTTTTATTTCTTATTTGATCATGGGTTATAAAGAAACCTGTTATTATCAAATATTTTAAATTTTATTTTATTTTGTTCACAGAATAAACATATTTTCTTATTTGAATCCTTTAAAATATGTTATGTTTCATGGCCCATAATATAATATGCCTTGGTAAATATTCTGTAATCTTGAGAAAGATAGATATCAGAAATTTATTCTGTAGTTATGAAATAGACTATGTAATGAATATCAATTAGGATAAACTCATTTTTACAGTTGTGCATTTTCTGTCATTAATAATTTTCTCTACATATTTTGTCAATTACTGAGAGAAGGGTGTTGGAATCTTCAAATACTTCAGGGCTTTACTACATCTGCTTGAAAATTTAGCTGCCTTTTGTTTCATATTTTCTAAACTTCTGTTACGTAAATGTCAGTCAAGTTTAATATTTCATACTCTGAAGAATGAACTATTATTATAAAATAATCTTCAGAAATATTTTAAATTGATGAAGATCTTCTTTATATGTATGTTGCATTTAGTTATGTTTTACATTTTTATCAATTTTACAATTTCTACATTTATACTTATACCATTTATAATTAAACCCACCATTGATTTGGTTGGATGTAAATCTTTTGGTTGTCTATTTGTTCCACTTTGTTTCATCCCTTCTGTAGTTTTAGCTCTTTTACGCTTCTTTAACATCAGTTCTGTGTTTTTATGTTCATTCCTGATCTCCTTTGGAAAATTAAGAGCTATAATTCTTAAATCACTCATGATTGCTTTGTGATTCATAGCATATACCTTCATGTTTTTATTTGATATGTTTCTTCAAGAATCATCTAAGAATCTTGCAATAATATGCATCTAATTCTCTCTGTGTTCATATTTGTGCTATTATTCTCCTATGCTTTGCCTTTACCCATGTATCATCCCTGTACTACATTGTCAAAGTTGTTTTTCAGATCATCTTATCAGGTATGTACATAATCAAAAGTGTACAATATTTTCTTCTCTGTGAAAGAATAACATTGTTTTTAATGTGGATTTGTAAGCAAATTCTATCAGCTATTGAACGCATGAAAAAGTGTTTATTTTGTATTAGTTTTGAGATACCCATTCTCTTGCTATAGGATTGTAGGAAAAGATTTTTCTTTTGGTCTATGATTCCTATTCCTTTTGATTGCATTCATTCAAATGAGAAATCTGTTGCCTTTTTTGACCTTGTTCCTCTCTTTGTAGCATTTTCTGTCTCTCTTAATGCTTTGAAGATTTTCTTTTATCACTCGCTGATACACAATAATTCCATTACGATGAGACCTGATCCTATTTCTTCTATTTGCGTGTGTGTGTGTGTGTGTGTGTGTGTGTGTGTGTGTGTGGTTGGATCTTGTTAACAGTATTGAATCTTTGGTCTTGTAGTTTTCATTATATTTGCAAAACTCCTAGCCATGTTTTTCTTCAAACACTTTCTCCCTCAGATACAGCTTTATTGGAATTCCAATTACATTTATATTAGGCTGTAACAATGTTGTCCCATAGATAACTAATGATGTGTTAAATTTGTTTCATTCTATATTGAATGGTTTTTACCACAGCTTCAACTGAAAAATTTCCAAATTCACTAATTCCTTCTTTCTCAACAGTTAAAATATTGTTAATCATACTCAACATATTTGTCCGTTGCACATGAGTATTTTTCTGTTAGGTGAATGAGAAGATAGGTAGATATATATTAAATACTCCAATTACATAACAATTTTATAATAGTAATACTTATTTCCTTAAATTATAATTTTATATCTATTTTATTCTGGCTTGATTTGGATAGACTGGCTTCCTTCTTCATGAGAGTTGACATGTTCTAACTTTTCACATGTCAAATAAATTGTTAGAAATGTGTTTTACTTTGGTTGGTGATGAGAATTTTGTATTGTACACCAATAAAGGCTTTTAAATTTGGTTCAGGAATGTAGGTAATGGAAATTGTTTGATACTCTGATCATTGCTTTTAAGTGAATTTCTTTCTGCAGTTCTAGAACAAAGATTAGACAAATTCTAATTGCTTCTCATGACTGAGGCAATACTTTTTCTGTGTTTTACTGAATTTTCCATGAATCTGCAATATTTTCAGTCTGGGTCAGAAGCTATTTTCTTTCCTATGTAAACATAATGCAACACCTCTGTAGGTTTTTCAAGTACTTTCTACTATGCTATTTTCCACATACTGTGTTAATGCTCTGGTCATGAGTCAAAGAAAGAAATCTTTCGCAAATCATTAGAATTCTATCTTTACTTAGCTCTATTCTGTCATACTCTTAGTTTGGAAGCATTATTTCTTGGTTTTACAAAGCTTTCATTTCCGTCCTCTAAATTCAGAGACATTATTGGGCTGTCCTTGTTCTTTCTATCTATGAATTTAATTTTGAAAGCTCTTTCCATGAGGAAACGTTGTTTTATGTTGCCTGCTCTATAGTATTTTACACCTTGTTTACATTTATTGTGTATGTCTTTAGTATAAGTTAAATCCACTCATTATCTTGTCCAAAGGTAGAATTACCTATATTTACATTTAGTAAAAAATTAGTATCATATTTAAGAATATCAATGGTACATTCTACTTCTGAGAATAATTTTTTAAAAATACATTTCTGGTAAAGATTTGTAAATATCTTTGTGCCTCTTAATCTTTGCAATGTATCTCAGAGGTATTATGCATTGTACTCCTAGTCCACCACAATAAATTGCATACAGTAATAAAAAGAGGCACTAGAAGTTGTGATTTTCCAGTGCAAATAAAAATTATATTTAAACTTCCATGAAGATGGCAGAGTAGTGAGCAGCAGAGGAGCAGTGTCTCTGAGAGTAGGAGTTCAGGCACTGGCATATAGCAACACGAGGAAGAAGAGGAGTGCAATTCATTCCTGGGACCCAGCAAAGAACTGAAGCAAGAATTGCAGCCTATCATTAGAGCTGTGCTTGCTATTATTGTTACTACTTTTATTATTGATTGTTGTACTTTAACCAAGGTGACGTCGTTGTTCTAGTCAGCTGTTCTTCCTTGTATGCCGCGGGAGACAGCTGGGGGGGGGCGTCACAAATTATAATACAGGGCAGAGCCAAAGAACAGGGACTAGGCCAAACAGGCAGGAAAATCGTCTTTCCAATAAACTTCAAAGGTAATACCTTATGACAGAGCAAATACCCAGAAGGCAGATGCACCTGGGAAACATCTTTAAGAAGAAGTCGTTTTCTAGGGATTCTGGATATCAGCAATGATGACACCTATGATAAATCTTTACAAGCATCAATGAAGGAATTAAACTAAAGAAAACAGAAAGCGAAAGGACATGGAAGGAAGATGCAATACCCAACTTGTAGCGTGTCAAAAGTAACCCCAGGGGCCAATGGGATGGAAAAATTTGAGTCATCGACCTACACGCTTTGAAATGGTAACAACAGAAGTAACAAGTCCCATGAAAGAGGCTTAAGAAAAAATCATATTAGAAATAATTGTTCAGATATGTAGAGATGATGCTGCTGATGAAGAATATTGTTACTGAATCTAGAGGTAACACAGATAAAAAGAAAAATAGAGGAGCTTAGGAAAATGATGAAACCATAAATACCAAACATAGGAAACACATGAATCCAGAAAACAGATGCAAACAAATGTCCAGAAGATTCAAAATTCTATTAAAATTATGAGCAGCAGGATGAACAAATGTCAGGACAGTGTATCAGATCTAGAAGACAGGATTGTGCTTTGTGATCATGAACAGAAAGAATTTTTTAATAAGATAGCAATGGACAATGAAAAAATGACCAAAAACTGCTAGATGATGCAAAGTAGAATGACATAAGATTAATCTGAGTCAGTGAGAAAGCAGAAGATGACACAAACAACATTAAAAGAAAGTTGTTCACAGTAATGATGGCAGAAACCTTCACAAGCACAAGTAAAGACTTTGGCATACATGAATTGAGGCATGTGGAACACAAATTAGCCATGATTATACAAAAACATCTACTCCAAGCCAAACAATAGTAGAAATTCCAAAAATTCAGTACAAGAACACTATATTAAAATCTGTTAGTTAAAAGAAAAACATCACCTATAAAAAAAAGTGCATCAGAATTACAGCAGACTTCACAAAACAAACCTGTAAGTCATGAAGAGCTTAAAGTATTTCAAGTCTTAAAAGAAAATGATCTCTAGCCAAGGATGATGTACTTCATAAAATTATCTCTCAAAATTAATGGAGAAATAAGGCACTTCCATGACAAAAATCATCTAATAAAATTCATGATCATCAAACCAGCATTACAAAATATTCTAAACAATATTCTACAAAGAGATAATGAAGACTATAACTCCACAAACCCCAAGAGAGTAAATTCACTATTTAAGGCAAGCAATTAGAAAGATGAAAATAGAAAGAATAAATAAAAAGAAAATAGCATGACAAGTTTACATCATCATATCAACTATTACTATCAATGCAAGTGATTTTTATTCACCAATCAAAAGAATCAAACCAGCAGAATTGACCAAGAAACAAAATCCAACACTATGTTGCCTATCACAAACACATATAACTCCAAAAAAATTCATATGATGAAAGTCAGTGTTGAAAACAATACTGCACATGATACAAACCAGAAAAAGAAAGCAAGGATAGCCATTCTGTTTACAGACAAAATGGATTTCACGTCATGACTGATCAAGAGAGACAAAGATGATCAATATATTCATGTGAAGAGAACAATCCAAGGGGATATGATAACAAATATACACACACACACACACACACACACACACACACACACACACACATACTTACACACATATATATATAGTATAATAGAACGAAATACCAGCTCACCCAACAATGAGTAACAAAGATGAATGGACTTGAAAATCAAATAAGAACTAATGCAGTAGTAACGGGGGCCTCAATATTCCCACTGCTACAACAGGACAGATCAACTAGACAAAATATAAACACAGAAATTTTGATCTAAATCCAATTTTTGAACAAATGGACTTAGTACATGTGTACAGGATGCCAGTCCACATCAGAATACATATTCTTTTTAGCTGCACATGAGATATTCTCCAAAATAGACCATGTACTAGCTCCAAAAACATGCTTAAATAAATGCAAATGGACTGAAATTATCTGATGCATGTTATCAGACATCAGTATATTGAAATTGGAAATCAGTGGCAAAATAGTGACAAAAACTTAATAACACTATGGTATTTAAATAACACCCTCCTCAACAATCAATGGATCACATACAAAATTTCAAAAACTCTACAACTAAACAATATTGCTAATGCAACACACCAGAGCTCATGAGATGCAACGAAAGCAGTCCTACTAGGAAAATTCACAGTGGTGAATTCCTCATTAAGAAAAGCACAATGAATTCAGATACATAACCTCATTTTGAACCTCAGTTTCTTGAAAGAGAATAAGAAGTCCATTCCAAAGCTCATATGAGGGAATAAATTACACAGATTAAAGGAGATATTAATTCAGCTGAGGCTAAGCAAGCAATTTGAGCTATCAATGAATCTCAGAGATGTTTCTTAGAAAGGTCAAGTAAAATTGGACCATTTCTTAGCAAAAACTATCAAAGCGAGAAAGAAAGGTTCAAGTTCAGGCAGCTGTGAAGAAATGGGTGAACTCAAAGCAGATCTTGCAAGAATCTGGAAGACCATCAATACCTACTACTAAACACAGAAAAACCACAGGTTCTTAGTTACATCTGAATGACAAAAGGTGAATCAAGAAGATATAAAGATTTGAAATAAATTAAATATCAGTTAATGAAACTGATGTAATTCAAAACTGACTGTTATGGTGTGTGATTTTGCAAGGGGAACAATGCAATATAGGACACATATTGTATAAGGTTGTTTATAATAGGCACCCAAAGAATCATATGCAAAAAGAGAGTCCATGAAATCTGTTCACACACTAAAGAACAAAGAAGCCATCTGAGGGCCTCGATCATACAGTAATGTCCTGCATGAGTCCAGCTGAAGACCTAGAGCCCATGAAATTGCCTCCCACAAGTCCAACTAGAGTCCTAGAGCCCACAGAAATGTCTCATGCAGGCCTCTTTGATGGATCTCTACTGAGAAGGCCCAAAGGTCAGTGGTGGAACCTAGAAAGTCTGTGCCAGTGGGATGAAGGATCTGTGCTAGCAGGCTGAGAGATCTGCACTGGAGCCCAGAAGCAACGCTCGGAAGAACCAGAGCTCCCTTGAAGGGTACCACAGCCATCCTCAGCAACAGTGAGGTCCCAACCTGCTCAAATGATAAGGAAAACAGAATTCCCATCAGGAACGTCAATGAGACAATTTTTCCAGGATACTGAGTAGTGCACCATCTTCCCCTCTAGAGCCAGGAAGCAGGGCTCAAAGTGAAGACCAGAGCTCCCCGAAAGTGAACCTTAGTCATTTTCACTGACTTCCAGGCTCCTTCTGCAATGAGAACAGCCATGTTTATCAGGAAAATGAGCATGACAAGGTCCTCCAGCATAATAGCCCATAGGAACCAGAAGCTCCCTAACAGCTTCCCAACAGCTTCTAACAGCCTGTAACAGCACCCAACAACTTCTAAACGTATTCCTCTCCAGTTCTGCCTCTTATACTGCCAGCAACAATCTTCAGGAGGTTCTCCCACACCCAGCACCATACTGGTTCAGTTCCATTAGGTGTTACAAGTTGATCCCCAGTTATCAATCCACCACAGTCCACCACTAGTAAACTAGACAACCATAAATATTTCCTTAAATTACAGTCTCTAATGGCAGATTTGTGAAAAGTTAACATGTCTTGGTTTACTCAGACTTACAGTCCTATAAAAATTACATACATTCAATTCTTATTTTTGCGCCAATTCTCACACTATAACCAAAATATTTAAAGGGTGACCAAAATTCAAGGTTAAAACACAATAATTTGACTAATTAACCTTATTACAAACATATTCAAAAATGACATTAAAACATATTAAAAGAACTATTACAATCATAGTCTTTACTTCCCATTAATATTTAAAAAGGCAAGGCAAGACTAAAAAACAGGGACCTCCTACAATTTAAACACTGTTATCTTCAGGTGAAAGGTTTCAGTTCATTTTTACATCATCCTGTTCTTAATCACATTCTCCGCTATTTCATCCTTGTAATCCAAAATGCATTAGAGACTACCCTCAGGCCAAATGTTTCATATCTCCTTAGTGGCACTTCACTCTTAATTTCAAACATAGATCTGGCCAAAAGCTCTTAATTGTAACCATGAAATGTGACCATCTGCCATGTGCCACTCTGCCTTGGTGCCATCTGAGTATGGAGAAACCTCCACAAACTGTGAGGTACGTGAAATGTTATATCCTTAATTTGGGGCATAAGGTATTTTGATGACTTTTCTGAGCAACAAAAGAAAAATAACCAAGATAGAATTTGGTACCAGGAGAGGGGTTATCATGTGATGATGTCTGACCATGTGGTTCAAAAGCCTTTGGAAATGGCTTGTAGGAAGTGTGTGGAAAAGTTCAGAGATTTTGCCTGCAAGAGCAGAGCTGGAATATCATAGGGTGTTCCGTGTGGGTGATTCTGGTCAGAACTCAGGAGGCCAGAAGGATAATTCCTGTGATTGAGATTAAGGATGTTGGACTGATTAATCTGGCAGAAGAAATTTCAAGGCAGTCTAATGTTGGGGCAGTGGCATGGCAATTGTTGTGGGTGTTTATCCAGATTTATGTTGCCAATCAAGAACAAAGTTCCAATAAGGATGATTTAAAACATTGTTAGTTTGGGCAGAAAAGAAGCTCCAGTACAGCTATGGCCTACAAAGATAGATCTGTGGAGATATTGACTGATGAGAAGAAACAGAACATATAATGGTCCAAGGGTATCACAAGAAACAGCAAGTCTAGTATCACTACTTTTTTTCAATATAGTTCTGGAAACATTAGTCAGAAAAATCAGAAAAGAGAAAAAAAAGGAATAAAGACAGGAAAAGAAGTTAAATTATCATTATTTAGAGGTGATATGATATTATACATAGAAGACTCCCCAAAACTTCACCAAAAGACTTCTAAATTTAAAATCCACATTCAATAGCATAACTACCTACAAGGATCAATAGCATTCTTGAACAGAATAAACTCACTGAGCAGGAAACTAGAAAATGCACACCTTTTATAATAACATGAAAGAAAATACCTAGGAATCAATCTTACTAAAAAAGCAAAAGACCTATATATTGAAAATTACAGTACTCTCAAGAAAGAGATTGCAGAGTATATTAGAAATGTGAAGTTATTCCTTTATTATGTAGAGGAATCAATATAGTGAAAAATGCCATACTTCTAAAATTGATATACAGATTCAAAGTTATCTTCATCAAAATACCAAGAACATACTTCCCAGAATTAGAAAAATTTCTTTAAATCTTTGGAACCAAAACACATAGAATAACAATTGCAATTCTGAGCCACACAGGAAAGGCAAGTGCCATCACAAACCCTGACTTGAAATTAAACTACAAAGCTACCACAGTAAAAAACAATAAATAAAATAATTGTACTAACAAAATATAGACCAAAGAGGAATGAAATAGACTATAAGATGAAGAAACAGTTCCACTTAGCCACCTTATAGTTCACTGTCCAAAAAAGTTCGCAGGAAGGAAGTTAGATTCTTTAACAAGTGATTCTGGAAAAACTGGTTTTCCACATGCCAAACACTGAGAGTAGATCAATAATTTCACCATGCACTAAACTATAATCAAAATAGGTAAAAAGTAGATCACAGATATAATATTAGAAGAGAAACACTAAATTGACTGGAAGCTAGACTAGGTAGCACTCTTGAAGACACAGGTGCAGCCAGGGAATTTATTAACAAGTCCTAGATCACATAGCATATATCACAATGATGGGCAAATGTAATCCACCTTATTAAAAATTTTTTGCACATAACATAACCACAATTAGGGTGAACGGACAATCCACAGGGTGGGAAATAACTTTGCTACCTGTACCTCAGACAAAGGACTAATATCTAGAAAATATAAAGAACTGAAAAAGCAGAACCTCCCAAAATTAAAGAGCCAACCCTAAAATGGGCACGAATAGACATTTCTGATGAAGAAATAAAAATGACAAATAAATACATGAAAAATATTCAACCTCGCTAGTCATTGAAGAGATGCAAATTAATACAACCCTGAGATGCCTTCTCAATCCAGAAAGAATGGCTGTCATCAACAAATCAACCAATAGCAAATGATGGTGAAGCTGTGGAGATAAATGAACCCTTCTCCACTATTAGTAGGAGTGTAGACTAGTGCAATCCCTATGGAAAACACTGTGGCAATTCTTCAAAACACTACCCCTAAAGGTGCCATTTGACCCAGCTATTTGCCTTCTTGGTAACTTCGTGAAAGAATTGGAAGCTTCATAGCACAGCAATACATCCATATCCATGTTTATAACAGCAGTTTGCCAAAGCTACATTTGGAAACAGCTAAAATGCCCATCAACCCATGAATGCATAAAGGTCATTTGTTTCATTTTGAACAGTGGAGTCCTTCTCTGCTATAAGGGTAGGTAAACTGTAGACATTTCTAGGTAAATGGATGTGCCTTGAGATCATTCTCTTAAATGAAGTAAATCAGATGCACATGTTTAAATATTACATTGTTTCTCTGGTGTGAAAAACAGAAAGGGTAAATAAGGACCAAGATATATAAAGATATTTTGAAATAAGAGCAGAATGTTCAAATGGGAATGTCATCTTGTTAAGGGGGAGAGGCAAAGGAAGGAAGGGAAAGGAAAAAAACAAATGAAAGAAAAATAATTCAAAAATCCTTTTGTAAAGAAAGTGAGGTAAGGGAGGGGAAGGAATGAGAAGAAAAAGAATCAAAGTATGTCATGCACAGCTACAAAATCCCTATAGTGAATGTATGCAATAATTAATGGAAAATTACATTTGTAGTATAATATACTCTATTTAGTCTGTAAAATATTGTCTAAAACATGCCTCAATTAAAAAATTATTGCTTAAAATATTAAAAATTTCTGAGTCTAGGGCTACTCCTAATGTTTTTGCTGGGGTAGCATGCTGATAGTTGTTGGCTGATCAGAGTGTTAGTTCCTGAAGCCTGGGTGGTTGTGACAACTTGTTATAAAATGACAATAAAGTTTGCCACCACCTTGATTGTTCTTTTAAGGAAATATTTCTCTCTACTGAATGAATCTCATGGTAGAATTTTATGATAGTATTTTCACAATATATAACAATTCTTTCAAATCTTAATACACTGTTCTCATATTATGGGTTAAATTCACAAACTGTAATAGCAGCAGGGACTTTGGGAGCTATCACAATGGTAGTTTAACAATTCAATAATTGCAGCCTCTGTATTTCACACAGCAAATATCTGCAACACATATTTAAGATGTTATTATGCTTGTTTCAAATATTGTATAACATTTTAAAGTAGAAAGGTAATATTTAGATGAATTAAAATACTCAACAATTAAGACAGACACATTTTACTTTATCGTTGTGAAAAATCTTGAAATTATCTTATCATGCTTTGTACTACACTTAATTACAGAAATACAAGTTAGGATACATATGATAATTAAAAGCAACAAAAATATACATCGTGAAAATAGTATCCAATGCTTAATAATTATTTAGCAGAAATAAATACTAGTGATCTTTTAAAAGAAATTAACTATTTCCACTTTTTGTGAAACATCTATAATGCACATATCAATATTTTTCTTTTTCTAAAATTTCCTACTCCAAGTTTTCCTTTCCATGAACAGTTAATTGTGTGCTTATTCTATGTCAGGTACCATGGAAACTAAACATTTATGGATAATAAATAAAATTTGTACAATCCAGTTATTTTATAACTTTACTATTATTAGTTCTGTATACCATGCAAAAGAACAGCATGCTCTTTATTGGTGATATGAATAGACCATATGAAATGCTGCACTGTAATTAAAACCACATTCATTAAAGTGCTAACAAGAAAACGACTCTATCTTGTAAGGAAGACGAATAAGTTTGCGTTGGTCCTGCTTCATTTCTTCTCTGAGTATCTGCCTCCCTCAGCCAGTGAGGAGGAAGGCTCCCAGACATGAGTTACCAGTGTCAAGTGCCCAGGAAGAACCGTGTGCTGAGGAATTTGAAGGTAGACAACACAACAATGAACCAAGCAAATAATTCACCTAAAAAACACAAACCATAACTGTAAGAGAAGAAATTGCATCATCAGTGGGAAAAGCAGCACCAACAAAATTATGTTTCTAGGTACTTTAGCTATAATATGGGGGACAGAAATGTGTGACAAATATGTAATATAGACATGTATTATTATGACAATGTAAATAATTTCTGAAGTATTATGTTTAGCTTCTTATGTTACTTGAAGTTACACTTAAAGTGATAACAATTAATGGTGCAATATACAGATAGATTTAAAGATACATATTGATTTGCTTCTAATATTGCCTTTACATTAAAAATTAGCTTCCGGGGGGTGGGGATATAGCTCAGTGGAATAAGCACCTGTCTGGCAAGTGCAAGGTCATGAGTTCAATGCTCAGTACCACAAAATAAAATAAAATAGAGATAAAAATTGGGTTTTGAGTGATAATTAAAAGTTTTAATTGCCAACCAGTTATCATTAAAACTAAAATAAGCCATAAATGAATAGCATTTAAAAGCTAAACAATTTGAAACTTTCTGTGACTGCAGTTATAGTCTCCAACCAAGGGATGATGTGGAAATTATGGTTTGGTAACCAAGTTTTTACACAATGAATCAAGAAGATGAGGTGTCTGTCTTTAACATCTGTTGAAACACGTCATCATAAGCGTTTGCTTTAAAGGCAGTATATATAAAGACAGGGTTTGATGCAAGTCAGTTTTGCCCTAATTTTAATGATAGCTAAATGAAGTACTTCACTGAATTAACTTCTATAACTACAGATAATAAATAATTATTTTTTCAAAATATGTCACAAAATTTAAAACCTTTCCAAAGTACACTATTTTAATACACATAGTTCCATCTTTTCCATGCATTAGAGTTTAAATGTTATCAAAATCAACATGTATTAAAGTGTTTATTAAATATAAAACTATCTTCTTGACCATTTGGTGTTAAAATTTCATGACCATATTATACTTAGCATAATAAGTATAATATGGTCAAGTAACCATTTGATACAGTAACAGTTATTAAGAAGTTACTATGGGAAAATCCTTAAATAAAATTTGGTAGACAGGACATACACATTTTTCATAATCATTTGCCATATAATGAGCTAAGTTTACTATCAAACTCAGATTTGGAGACAGAAACTCATATGCAATATTTTTCTGTGTGTGTTCAGATAAGAGAAAGTTTGTTTCCTGAAAGATTATATTGTCAGCTACTACTTAAAGTTGACCTTGAAAGACAATCAGGACACCGTTATGTGGAGAATGCAAAAGATGAATGAAAAAATAATTGAACATAGACGTAAAAAGCCTAAAATAGTGTCTCCCTTGTATAGAAAAATCGGAGTAAGAGTTACCTTATCTCAGACAACATGAGACTTTAAAGGAAACATTGAGATAATTTGATACATTTTTCTGTGTGGTAAGTGAAGGACTGATTAAGCAACACATGTATCAAATCATCTTTCCAAAAATTAAAAATAAATGAATCAAAAAACCTGAAATGTGTTTGTTATTTAATTACAGAAAAGCAATGACTACTACTAGTATGTTGAATACATATTTAGTAAAATGAAGAACAAAGGAAGAGATGTATTTATTAATGTATATTATTTTATCAATATATTTAAAACATTGTAAGAGTTTTCTGAGGGGTATCATGCAATGGCCATAGAATTGTAAGTATTGGATAAAACTTCAAATAAAAATAAATGTAATAAACATGATTCATGGATAATATCTTTGTTTCTTTTTATATTTGCCTGAGAACTTAATTTTGAACGTGAATTTGAATTTACACATAACCCACAAGAATTTTTAAGGCTGATTCATCTCACTTTGGCAACAAAAGTTTCACTACCCCACTATTATTCTAATATCTTTTTCTGAAAGAATTCCATTTTGAAATACCGAGGACTGTGTCTGAACTCTATTCTTTTCTGTTCATTTATTCATTTATGAATAACACACATTGTATATGCAAGTATTATTCCAGAGAATGAAGAGAAGGTACTTTTTTGCACAAACAAACGTATGCATTTATCCAAACAAGAACAAAGAATAATGTCATTAAAATCATACATAAACAAACATTCAGACTATTAGTATATGGCACAGAGGCAAAAGCAATCTAATGTGAAACACAGAAGCTAGAAGGGAGGCAAACAACAGCTGCTTCCACACGATAACTGTGTGCAAGGTGGCGACACTGATTCAGCATGAAATTCGCCAGC
The DNA here is from genome assembly GCA_004027595.1 of Dinomys branickii. Lineage (NCBI taxonomy): Eukaryota > Metazoa > Chordata > Mammalia > Rodentia > Dinomyidae > Dinomys > Dinomys branickii. Next base: position 144,555 of record PVLD010000176.1, on the reverse strand, counting down.
GAAACCCTCCCAGCCCCCATTATCTAGCGGGACTTTGACAATGATGAAAATATTCAACATGTGCTCTTTCTAACCTGGCATCCATTAGTCATATGTGCTGACTGGCATTAGAAATATGCGTATTTAACTGAGGCATAAAATTTTAATTGCATTTATTTGGATTCAAATTGTCTCGTGCGAGTGGTGGCTGCTCTGTGGAAGTGGTACAGCACTGGGCTGGCCACAGAATAACCTGGAATGGCAGCATCACATGTGTGCGAAAGAACAGGAAACATGCAGAGTAATCTAAGCCACGCTGAAGAATCTTCTGTCCTGACAGAGGTGGTCACTGATGGTTATGACATTAATTTCACTGGGGTGCATGATATATAAAATATTGATAGGCTTTGTCTCTTAGTAGTCACGATTCCTTTTCAGGAACAGAAATCAGTTCTTTTAAGCAGGAAAGAAGTCGATATATGTAGATAGATTTACCGCACAGCCTGTAAAGTTTACATTTCTTATGGTTTTAAGGCTCTGGGAGAAGGATTTGCATTCTGTTCGCTTGGTCAGCTCCTTAAAAATTTTCCAAATAGGCATTTTAAATGCTTGTTAACTACTGCTGCCCCTGGCAATCCTCCCCTTCATCATAGCTGCAGAGTTATCTATGGAAAAGCTGAATGTGGAATGCATGGGTTTAGCTTTAGTGGGATACATTTCTATTTTAACTCCAAGTTAAATTAGTGTTAATTCTTCAAGTTTAGGTATGACTTCTAGGAATAGTTCTGTGACTCTCCTACAAAAGTGTTGATTTACACTGTGACAGTGGAAGGGTCACTATTCACATCAATGGTAATATGTACCACAGCGTTTCTCACTAAGAGAACACCGCTTAGAACATGAAACACGGGGTGAGGGTTATAGAGACAAAAGGCTTTAAAACATTGTGTGTAAATATATAAGTGACTTGTTTCTCATCAATTCCTGCACAGAAGTGATTCCATGTGAAAAAATATACTAAATAACACCATATGCATAATCGAGAGATATGTATATTATGATTCAGTATATGTTGTGAAATATATTCACATTAAATATGCATATGCATTAGATACATTCAATGTAAAATTTTAGGAACTGCCATACAATAGAGTTTATCAGAATTTAAGAATTTCTGTCTTTGAAGGACACAAGAACACAGTATTATTTAAATAACAAGTCCGTCCTTATATGATATCATGGATTGTCCATAGAATTCTCATAACTAAAAGAAATATTCAAACAATGAGCTAGATAGAGAAATAGTCTAATTTCTTTGTAGAAATTATTTATATTAAAATTATTTATATTATTTATTATATATTATTAATTATTTATATTTATTTATTTTAAAATTTATTTGTATATTAAAAGATGATCAAAGTGTGTGTCCACAAAATAAATGATGGAATATATTGTGGAGGTAGATTATTTAGAAAGTTTAAAAGGATGCTAGTATTCTATATCTTATGATGTCATTATGGTTCATAAATTTAAAATATACAATTATTTTCTCCCTTTCCACATATGTACTTTCATTCTAAAATTCATATCTGCATTTTTTTGCTTTTTCTTAATAAATCTCTTAAATTATTAACATCTTGCTTTTTAATAAACTTACATGAACCGATGAATAAAATAAGTAAGTTAATTATGTCTACTTAGGATTGGAAGTTTAGTCTGTATTGTTTTGATTTCAGGGAAAGACGCCTAGCAAAAGTCCCCAGAAATGTCCAAAATGTAAGGAAGCGCTCCAGGTGGTACAACTGTATTTGCAGATAATCTTTTGATACTGTGCTGCATATGTGACCGTTAAGAACACACTTCTCAAGTCCCCTCAGACTGAATGTGTTCTTGATGCAGTTCAAACGTATACAAATAAAAAAAATCAATGAAAGGCATTGGCGTGGAAAGAAAGAGAGCTCATTTACTTGAGTGAAGTCCAGGCTTCAATACGCTCTCAGTCCCAGCTTTGCCCCTTTCAGAATGGACATATGACAATGATCCTTGAACTCTGCTGCACAAAAACCTACTTCGTGACCTGGTTCAGTAGTAGAGACTAACAGCAGCAGGATCTTCTCAATGAACTTTGAATTTTCTTTGGACAGCTCAGTGTCCAAACTGGGCTCTAAACCAGGACAGTCAGCCATAAAGACTCAGAAAACTTTTCAACTTTACAGCCTCCACGGCTTCAAAAATACACTGGAAACTGAAACTGTTGGATAATCTAACCTTCACCTATTTTAAAACATATCCTGCTACAAAAATATTTCAATTTCTTCCTTATTATAATATACATGGAGGACCCCAAAAACTCCACAAGAAAAAACTCCACAAGAATAACAGCAAACTTTTGACATCATGCTTTCTTCTACTTCAGTCCATAGCGATAGCTCTGATATATTTTGCGCAAAAAGGCTCTGAAAAAAATTTCTAAACTTTTCTGTTCTACTTCCACATGTCTGAGATATTCCTAATTCTCCTCTAATTTTCCTTGGATGTCCCTTGCTCTATTTAAATTTTTTTGTGCCAGATGCTAATCTACCATTCTGTACAAAATTCAGTGTCAAACTCTTGCTGTGATTTTGCTCAAACTCCCTGTAGCATTTGGTAGTTAATTTCTCCCTTCTCTGAACTCATCTCTCCTTTCCTATTGGTCGCATTTCCACAGTGTTCCCGTTGCACCATGTGCCCCAGTTATTCATATATATCTTCGTAAGATTTTCCGGTTGTTGGAAAGAATGCACACACAGTCTGTCTTTTTTAAGTTACACTTTTACACTGAGTATATATTTAATCATTTCTTGCAGTTACTTTTTCTTTTGAATATTTTAATTTAATTATCAAAATATTAATCATTCATATCTGAGGGAGACCTTTTTTTTTTTTTTTGCAGTACTGGGGATCGAACTCAGGACCCTGCGCTTGCTAGGCAGGCGCTTATTCCACTGAGCTATATCCCCAGCCCCAGGGAGACCTTTTTGTATTAGGCGGTACAGGTTCTCATAACAAAATACTATGCTGCATCTTAATCTGTACAAATTTATTTTCTCATGGTTGTGAAGTGAGAAAACCAAAATCAAAAGTCTAGGAACAATATGTCTTGAGTTATAGAGGTCTGTCATTTCATTGCATCCTTACGTTGACTTCTCCATCTTCAAAGTGGGGAGAGAAAGAGCTGGAACAGGAGACACAAAGAATTATGGTCTCTCTTTTCCTGTAAGAATGATAGTCCTACCTAAATAGGGTTCCACCTTTCATTCTCACTTAGCACTTACTTCTTCCTCATAGATGTACTTCCAGCTACAGTCAAATTTTCACTTATGGAGTCATCAGATGAATTCATAGGATGCAGTGAGTCCTCACTACTTATGTTTTATATATAAAACCTGCTTTCTGAAAGTAGTAGTATAGATTGTCATATGCACAGGATTTTTTCTTCTGCCAAAGAAAAAACTGTTGACTAATTTTCCTCCTATTATTTTCTACATACAGTGAACATTTACTGAGTGTAAAGGTTAGGGAAATGAAATTAGGCAGTTTTGTGCTTTTGGCATATTATTATTATTATTATTATTATTATTAATTACTCTTTATACCATCTGAACACTCTGCCTACTAGGAGTCTTTCAAAGGCCACTGTAACCCATGTTTTCTACTTAATATGCTCACAATAAAATAACTTTGAAGTGTGATTATATTCTATATTCCTAAATCTACTTGGGAATAGAACCATCTGCCTATCAACTTCTCTAAAATTTATCCAATACTATTTGAACTATTGGGGGGCTTTCCCTGTTTGATGAGTGGTTCCAATGAATCAATGTAAATGAGTAATGGTAGAATGCAGGGGTAAATAAGGACATCAACTGTCCTTGTAGACACACTCTTCCATATTTGTCATGAGAATCAGAAGTTAGATGATATTATTGGTTCATTTCTTAAATATTCTCGAAAGGCTCAGGTATTGAAGCATTTGGACCCAGCTGAAGGCGATTCTAGGAGGTAGTAAAACTGGTAGGGAGTATGTAAGGAGTTATGTTAATTTGGGGAGTAACCTTGAGGGGGACATTGGGACCTGAGACTCCTCTCTCTTTCCTGCTTGATCCTCATGAGGTGGGGATCCCCACCTGATGTTTACCTTCCGCCATGATGTTCTGCATTGCCACAGAGCCAAACGCCATGGAGCCAGAGGATCATAGATTGAAACCTCTGATACTGAGTCAAAATAAAACCTTCCTCCTCGCAGAAGTTCATGCTCTCAGGTGTTTTGTGGTGGTGACAGAAGCCTAACACAGTTCCATGTCTCCTCCCACCATTCCTTAACTTGTCTGCCAGGATGATTGTCCTTCCTTGGGGCTGCACTGGCAGTAGTCTGCTATGCTCTAGATCCCATGCATTTGAATTATGGGCTTCAGTCCGACTCAGGCCCTAATTTACACTGGGATTTATCCCAAAGTCTGCATATAATTGAATCTGACTTATTTCTATTGTCCTTCTGACGTTTTTTACCTGTAGGATAGCTTCTGCCTTTCAGATAATTTGGCTTTTTTTATTCTGCTCGAGAATCTACCCATTCACTTTCAGTTATTTTCTTCAAGAACATAAATACTGACCGTTTTGATCTTCAACTGACACCGTATTTAGCTTGCTTTGTTCTTTCTTAAAAGGGAAAAGAAGAGCAATATCCAATTCTTCAAAGACTCCAGCCTGTGGATATCATCATATACTGTGTTTTAAATGTTAAAAGATGGACTAAAAATTTCCTCTTTCCTTTATTCTATCATTTCAATGTAAATTTTGAAAAGCTGAGAAATAACAAGAATAATGTAATATGTGAATTGCTATTGTGAGTCAAAATAATAAAGTTATTTTATAATAATAGCTTGGTATGTATTGTAAATTTCACCCACGATATTAATATGTGCAATATTAAATTCCAGGATATCTTGGAAATTCAAGAAAGGTACGTACAAAAGCAAAACTGTCATATCCAGCTATCTACATTGTTAAAGTAGAAATCAAAGACCCCATAGCAAAAATATACCACAAGGGGCCGGGGATATAGCTCAGTGGAATAAGCACCTGCCTAGCAAGGGCAGGGTCCTGAGTTCGATCCCCAGTACCGCCAAAAAAAAAAAAAAAAAAAACCCACAAATTTTTGACAGGGTTCAGCTGAAGGGAAAGATTTATTATGTGTAAAAGAAATTCATCAATTATGCATAAATTTGAGAGCTGGTGACTTTGCTCATTCTGGGTTTCTATGTACTAATTTATACATGGTATGACATACTCAGTGAATACACGGGTACATTATGATATAATTGAGAAATTTTAGAGTCTCTGTATCCATGTATACAATAAATGTTACAACATGATACTTAGGACAGTGAGACTGGGAAAGATTTAGACTGTCATCAAAAGACTAATTTAATATACACATGAGCATAAATGTTCTAAAATTACAGAACAATTTATATTTTAATTGTAATTCACTTTCTTGCTTGTGCGGGTCATGTGGTATGTAAAGAGGTTCTGATATATATTATATACCTTTTGACAATACTAGAGAAAGCTCACAGAAAAAGAATTAACTACAAAATAGGTTTCTTTCTCTGTGTTTCAATTAGATTCATCATTATGTTTACCTCAAACTATGACATACTCTCTCAACAAAATAGTTTTCATTCCATTAAAAAATGTAATTTTTCAAAAAATTCTAACCTAACTTTGCCTCAATCAGCCAGACTATGATGTTTACTCACTTGGAATTACAGAAGTTATATAAAGGTTGTCCTTCTTCATGTAAAAATATAGCAGCCATTTGCACTCTTTCAACAATAAGGGTTATTTAAATAGAGGCTTTATAAATTTTCCATATAAACAAATAATTTTTAAAATATATAAGTATGTTATGAAAATTTTAGCATTTTGAAAATATTATAAAGAGTAACTAGAAAAACCTGGAATGAAATAACCAAAATTTTATTTTTACTGGTATCGTTAGAGAGATTATGATCCCTGTGTTTTTCTTAAAAATATCTAAGTAGTGTATGAGTGACAGCCATTATAATTTTGGTAGCTCCCAAACTCCTTGCTTTCCACTTTACTATCTTCTATTTAATTTCTTTTATTTTAAAGATGAAAGAACAAAAACATTAACATACAGACATCCATTCACAAAATAACACAAGAAAAATACAAGCAACAATGAATTACAGGAAATTAACCATGGTTGTTGTATTACATATTGATAACTTCAAAGTGGTTACTCAGTAAAACAAATGTAGACATGTAAGATTGATCAAATAATTAATCATTAACTTCCTTTCAATAAAGTGATAGAAGTCAGTAATACAACTATGTTCGCTGTCCTGTACATATATATATATATATATATATATATATATATATATATATACATAAAGGCATAAGAGCAGGGAATGCTTTCTTTTCTCTTTACCCTGCATACTTGAAAGTGTATCCAGCAGCATGTCACAGGTACTGTGTTGCTCCTGTGAAGATTGCCTTCTCCTTTGAAATAGCTCCTTAATCTTTCAGGAACAATTCTCTTTCCATCTCACAATTCATTTTTCACATTCGAACACTTCAATACTCCTGCAATGAACCTTCTATCATGCCATGTCCTGTCTCAAGTATAGTTAGTTATCTCCTCTTGCCGACAGGGTAAACTGCACTTCTAGCCGGACATGCAAAGATTTCAAAAATGAAGACTAAATGACCATCTTAGATTCTCTAAACTTTAAATCATATTATCCACTCAGGCTAAAACTTTGGGTCATTTCTTTAAAATAACCCTTTTGTATTTCCCATCTCCAATAGGTACAATGGTCTCAGTTTTCCACTTACTGCATCTCTGAGCAGTATTTCAGCACCTGGACATTTTAAAAAGTAGCATTTAAAAAATATTGATTTGCTTTTCTGATGCTACATAATATGTAGTTTCCATAAGTTTCTAACCAAGGGATAATGTACTTAACTGATCTCTCTGTACCACTGTTGCTTTTAATAATCTCATCATAATATCTTGTTTTAAATATTGTAAGGGTATAAATCTCATCTTTAAACACATACCATCAATAATATAGAAATATTTAGATTTATCTCATCCCTTTTCCCACTTTTTGATGCTGTTTCTAGAATTCTGCTTTTCTGGCTGCATTTGGTTACTCTTTCTTGACTACTTTGATGTCCTCAATTCAAAACTTGTAACTCTCATGGTCACTTTGACCTTCAGGAAAAGCCAGAAGTCGCAGGTGCAAGGTCCAGTGAGCAAGGTGGACGAAAGCAGACCCTGGAGTTCTGTGGGCTGCTTTTCTGTTGAATGGCACTGGACAGCAACACTCAATGTATTTTTTAAAATCACAACTGTTAAAATTAGTCATGAAAGAGAATTGCCAGGCTTCCAAAGAAGGTCAAAAATGACATAATAGTGATTCCCAAGTGAGGAATATTTTGAGGGGAAATAATGGAAATGTGTCTTTTATTGTAGTAAACAAAATAATTCACTGGTATTTTGGTCATATCTCATGGCTACAACTCCTTGTTAGACACTCATTAAATTTAGTCATTAATCTATATCTTACCCCCTAAATTAATAGAAGAAAATCATTTGTAAATACTTATTATTTCTTATACATGAAAACTTTAAACAGGGTTAATTGCCTTATTATTTTAAGGAAACCTAAATTTTGGTCAGCAAGGCTACAATATGTGAAGAAGTTATGCTGCTTGAGATAGAAACAGCTTCCCCCTCACCCAGCACATACCTAGAAGCACAAGTCAGAATTTACACCCCTCAACCTTCAGCAGAGTTCATAGTCCATCCAAGGACTTCATATTTCAATCCCACCTTCTTCTAATTTACTGTCTCAGCCTTGTGAGACTGAGACAACACATAAAGAAAGAGCTCAAGGACAGAAAATCCCTTCCTAACTTTGCTTCTTTGGCTGTTGTGTTCTGGTTTAGTTGCTATGTGCCGCCCAGAGCATGCTGTCGTTAGGGGGTACTGGGGACTTGGTCATCTTTGGTAGATTCCACCACCTGTGAGTTCAGCAGCTGAGTGCGCTGTTGGGAGTGGGAGCCTGGTTAGGAGAGGGGTTTCCCGAGCATTGTGACCCGGAAGGGGGTGACGTCCTTCCTCCACTCCTGCTTGCTTGGTCTTAGCTCCCCAGCTCCCAGGACCTGCACACCCTCCTCCAAGGCAGGCCTTTCTGTAGTGTCTTTTCTGTTTTGAACCTACCGACCATGGAATGAAATTTCTGAAACTGTGAGTCAGGAAATCAAACAAACAAACAAAAATCCTCTCCTCTAAGTTATGTGTAGAAGCTATTGAAAGGAAGGTTGTGTCTGCAAAACCTCCTAGACATAGGAAAAGCTCAGGACTTAAGCACCAGGCTCCAATAGTGCCTCCCGTATTCTCACGGAACTACATTCTCAGCCTGAGTTTCATGTATTTATAACAGTTTTGGAGTTAGCAGGTGTGTCAGGTCTCCCTGAATTTAACAAATTTAGTCAGATTTTACTAAATATTCACTGTACAACACACACAAAATTGTGAGAACACAAAAGTAAAAAAAAACCAGAAAACTTATTTACTAAGCATGTAGGAAAATACAGAATTTTTTGTTCTATCTACTACAACTTTGAATAAAATACTATGATAATGGTCAAAATAAAAGCCAGATAAATGACTGAGGTAATTTTCTTTTGAAAAAGGAATATTTATAACCCTTCTCCTCATCATCATTGAAACTGAGGAAGGAGATAAAAAAATAATAATTACACATTAATATAAAATATTTACTTCATTATTTTTAATTTAGTACAATAATGAAAGGATTATATTAATAAACATAATTTCAAGTAATCAAACTGAATTATTTTTATATGTAGCACTAATATAGGAGACATAAAACAGAGAAAGAGAAGCTGATATATAACAATATGCAAGGATATAACAAATAATGCTCTCACTAAAAGAATTATACCATTGGCTTACAGTTAAGTTATAAAACAACAGGCAAAGTACATAGCCCACATATTTATACCCTGGGAATATATATTTTTTTTATTTAAAAAAAAAAATAAAAGTACAAAAACATATCAATTAGCATAAAAAGTAGTACAATCACAACTGATCTATAGACAAGGTGACATGGTCTCAAGAGTGGTTATTGCTTTATCCATTGATATCTTCGAAGTGTAATTATATGAACCCATATACAGACATGCAAAATTGGTCAGACCATTAATCCTCTCAACAACAGAAAAACACAAAAACCAAACATCCAAAGACAGAAAATAAAACAGGCAAACAACAACAACAACAACAACAACAACAAAACCACCAATAGTTGCTGCTTTGCATATTGATATCTTCGAAGTGTGTGTTCAGGATAATACATACAGACATACAATATTGATCAAATAATCCATCATCAATTATTCCTTAGCATTAAGTGATATAATACAATAGTAGAACCATGTTAGCGCTCCTGCATATATGTATATTCATATATACATACATACATTTCTATCTTTTTCTTTTCTCCTTTCCCTCGTCCCATCTGTTCTTTGTTTTTGAACAGATTTCCTTCATGTCTCTTAGTTTATATTCCCACGCTCGGGTTCTTACACCAGTGATACAATGCGTTGCCTGCACATGTATCGCTGATTTATTTCACTTATGAGTATGGACTCCAGTTTTGACCACTTGCCTACAAAGTTCTCAAAACTGTC
>PVLD010000176.1:54194-134675 GCA_004027595.1 Dinomys branickii | reverse complement strand
CCTGGGAATATATTTTAGAGCCAAACTGTTGTATAATATTTTCACTAGAAAAAATGTTTAAAAGTTGAGAATTTAATTTGCATTTACTAATTGTCTCCCAATGCTGAGAAGAATTGTTTTACTCTATACTTTGCTATTCAGTCAAAACTGTCAGTAAAGCCTGAAGCTCTCACAAGTGTGTACTACAGTAGCACAGCAGTTTTTGCTCATGGAGAGCCTGGTTGAGACCATGGCTTGCATGGTTCATCTTAGCGTATTTAGTGATTCACCAGGTGTTCTCATTATGAGGCGAGGCAGCAAGATGCACGCAGGTCATCTTCTATGTTTACGGTAAAGGAAGGAATGGGACAACGTATTAAATTATACTGTACATTACATAAAACTTTGTACTAAGTAAGTGATTTATTTCCTGGAGCAAATGGAGTTTTATAAAACAGGAAAATTATTAGATAATACAAAAAATACACAATTAAAAATCACAGGTTATGGTTTGGATCGTGTTTAGATTTTAATGGTAAAACTCAAATACCAAAAGGCACTTGAGAAAGAGTTTTAGAAATTTAAAGATGAACTCATTTTAGTCAATGGACTTGTGACTAGGGAACAATACACATTTAAATATATTCTTGGGGTGGAATGCAGCTGGAATTTATAGTACTCCAGAAATTTGTGTAGGGTGGGAAACAGAAAAAAGAAATGAAACACAACAGCTAAAGTGTTGATAATTGTGGAAGCTGATGACTGAGAGTTCGTTATGTTCATTATTTTTATATACTTTCAATGCTTCATTTCAAAAGATATGCGATACAAACAACACAAATCTAATTCAAATAAAAGAGCAAAAATCATTCTTAGTACCTGTAACATTTCTCAGATGGTCAAGTTGTTCCTCTATTTCGTGCCATACGTTTGAGAAGTGTTAATCATTATCACTGAGAATGCATTTACCTCTTTATCCTTTTAAAATCTGTAGTTCTAAGAATCCAGTTCTATGCATGTGCTTAGGAAGAGGAAATCACCATGTCTGTTCAATGTGCCATTTTAAACTAGAGGTTCTTGAGTCCTTTGCAAATGTTAACTTAGGCAATCTAACATTGTTAGGCATATATTGTTTCGCAAACTTTCACCATCTTTGTTCCTCTTCTCTCCCTTCTCCTCTTTGCTCCTTCCTACCTTGTCCTCCTCCTCTCCTCTCCTTTTCCCTCCCCTCTTTCTCCTCTCCTACCCTCTTTGACCCTCTTGCCGATCAAGGCAGTATCAATCGGCACAAGGACACAACAGTGTAACTCAAATAATCCCAGGACAGTTTATCACAAAGTAAGACCCAACTCAGGGCTCTATTGTAACTTTCCTATGATCTGATGTGGAAGTTTTGAAATTATAAATAAAAGCAGTTTTTTCTAGGCTGGACAGACCTTTGCTTTTCATCTGACACTATGTGCCCATTAATAGAGTGTAGAACATGTTGCAAGTGGTCCTGCTTCTTCAAAACTTTGGAGAACTTTTCCATACATGTGGTAACCCAACAACTTCCCTTCTGGTGAACACTGAAGAATTTCCCTTATATTCAATTTTCATTTGTATCTTAGACAAATATATAATAAATATCTTGATTATCTATTTCTTATTTAAGCTATTTCATTGCAAAATCTTGAGACTTTACACATGTATTCATCATTTTTTTCAAATTCTGTGCTTGGTTTGTTTTAAATGTATCTACTTTTTTATTAGTACATCTTTGTAGTATATGACATTTACAGTCACCTTAGGGAGCAGGTACATGTACGTAATAAATTTGTTTCCATTTTTAATCCCTTTCCCTCCCTCCTCCCCTCCCTCTCCTGCTTTAATCTGCTTTTCCCAATTTTACTTTTTGTGACATTATTAACCTTCACTTCTGTTAATGATTTTTAAAAGTTTAGTTGAACAATACTATCACCTTGAATTTTCTCTTAACCTTTTAATTATATTAAATCTCCCATGTTCTTTACATCTTCTTAATATACCCAAAACCTTCCTACTTATTTTAACCTCAAACAAATGAGCAATACAAATTAGTTCCAAAGAAGGGCTTCCCATTTGTTGCACTGCTTTTATGGGCAGCATCACACAAGATTTTGCAATATTAATATCAGTACATGTCTCACTGCTTTGATAATCATATCTAATATTTATTAGGAACACTTAATGCCTGACACTTTGGTAATCACTTTGCACATATTAATCTATTTTAATTTTCATATTAATTCTAGGGATTATTTTTATTTTCCATTTAAAGATGAGGAAATTTAATAGAAAGATTAATTAACTTGCCTTAAGCTGCCTAGTTATAGGGCTTCAGAAGCAAGCTATGAATCCGACCAGTCAGAGTTAGATTACATGACATCATAAGAAGATTTCTGTTATCTTGCTGAAATTAAGCAACAGAATATTTAGTTTCTATCATTATTCTGAAATGCTAAGGTGACTACTCTAACACTTAATTCATATATGATTTTTGGAGATATTTTTACCATTAAAAGGTAGGAACATGCATGTGCATTTAAATTGGAATTAAAAGATATTTTTCAGGCTAATTCTCTTTGGAATAATTTTGTCATGCTTTAGCTAAAAATTCTAATTATAAAGTTGATGCATTTGCTATTAAAGTGAAACTAAAAATAATAACTGAAATATGAAACATTGTACGTGTAATGAACATCACAGGAATTACCTTTACATAGAGGTAAAAATAAAACAGATTCCATGGTATGTCACAAAATCAAGGCAAATTGCTTGAAGCGGCTTCATAATGTGTTGGTTAAAGTGAAATATTGCTATTTTTTCATATTCTCAAATAGAAATTAGCCATAAAGTAAAAGACAACAGAATATAGTTAAGGTAAAAGTTCTGTTTCTTGTGACAACCCTCCATTAAAATAGGAAAAGTATTATAATATGGATGCAAAGATAGTTATATCCTTGATAAACCTAAAAGTACTTCAACCTTAGACAAATATATATGTACTTATTAATTTTGCAATGTAAAGAAATAACAGAGAGTTATAAAGTTAATGTATCATTTAAAAAGAATTTAAGCACCAATTATATATTTTGAAATGAACTTACAGTTCCAAAATTTAAAAAAAAAGTGGTAAGTAAGAAACTCGAATTTGCCATTTACAAATAAGTGCAAAAAACAGATTTGACTATTTACTAGAAGTCATGGAAACGCAGTATAATTTTAGTGTTCTTGTTTTCTGAATAATAAATGGATGACAAAATCTGTGCAAATTCAAAATTTAGGAGATACATTAAATTTCATAAAATTTAAAATCAGAAAATTATGCAAACAGTCTTTTTGTCAGTGAAGATTCATTATAATATTGGAGGTTAGAATTTGTTGCTTCAAACTATTTAGTAGAATATCAATAATATCCTCTCAAGGCTATTTTTTTGATTCCCAGAGGTATAATATTGATAGTCTTAAGCATGGAAAAAATGACAATATCCTTTTCCAAAACCAGAGAAAATATACATTGTCAGTCACTTGGGCCTATACATCTGTACTTCAAATCTTTGCCAAAAGAGGGCGAATCAAATCTATGGACCATTAAATAGTCTTGTCTCCAATAAATTGTTGTCAGACCACCAATGAAACAATCTGTTTATTTAAGAAGCAGTGCCTGGTAATGCAGACTGACAAATTTACTACAGTGAGGAAGAAAATAGATTATGAATATTCTGTGACTTTTAATGTCAATGTAATATAGTATTAAATATACAAAATTTGAATTCTTAATTCACATCATATTCACATTCACATCAACACAATGTTGAACATTTGCAAATATTCATGAGTTTCAAAAAAGGTGATAGAATGGCTTCAATGTTACTAGTAAGCTGAATTTAATTTTATACAAGCGTAAGGAAAAATTTTTTAAAGTACTTATTTTGATCTTTGTAAATACATGGTCATGTTGCTTGGTTGCTCTCTTTTTGCGCAGTTCCTTCAATGTATTAATTTAGAAATGTATGTTTTGTACATATATATTGTTTATATCATTTAGCATTACATTTTTCAGTTTGAGCCTAGGCAAGAAAAATAATCATAAGTGACTAACAAATATAGATATTTTCTTCAAAGTATATAAATAAAGTTAAAGTTGTTTGTCAAGTACAGACACATCTGAGCTATATTTCAAGATCCACTCCAGATTGCCATAATAAAGCAAATATCACAATAAAGGAAGGCACATGATCTTTTTGTTTTTCAGTGCACATAAGACCACTAATTGCGCAGGAGCATTATGTCCTTATATATCTCAATAAAGCTTTTTGTTAAAACTGTTAACGATAATATGAGTTAGCAGAGAATCATAATCTCACTGGTGAAGGGCTGAAATAAAAAGTCAAGGACAGAGAGGGCACCTCAGTGGTAGACATGGCTTAAAACCTATATACAGTGTTTCTGGGTTCTATCATAAGTACATCAATCAGATAATCACTCAATACAAATACTGAGATGAGCATAGTCTAAGCCAGTAAAACAAAATCCAGTCATGAAAAATGCCATCCAAATAGTATCCTTAGTATAGCTTCCAGAAGAGGTAGCAATCTACAGACACAGAAAATTGACCGCTATTGTTTAAGACACCTCTTAGATGTTTTGTGGATTTAGAGGATTCAATAAAGTAAGGGGCTTTTTTGAAGTAATTAAAATATTCTTGAAGTAACTGTAGTTATTACTGCACATAGCTATGGACATGGTAAAAAATTGTGTTTTATCCTTTAAAAAGCAATAATACACAGTATGGGAATCATTTCAATCACATATTCAAAAATTATATGTTTGGATTCAGAATATGTTCCCAATCTACAGAATAGGCAAAAGAAATGCTTTTGATCTGATAAAAACATTACTAGTTTTATGTTTTTTATTTTTAAGACTGAAGAACCCAGAATAACACAGAAACAATACAGAAACTACCAAGTTATAGAGAAGATGGTAGGCACTGGATGCTGTATAACTTAATGTTATCTTCATATTTGTTACAACAAAATCAATAAAGGAAATACCTAATTACAGAGGAGAAAATAGGGAACCATCACTGGATGCTATACTACATAGTGTTGTCTTTGCATTTTAACACAAAAACAATAAAGGAAATACCAGATTACAAAGAAAATAGTAAGGAGTTACCACTGGATGTTGTATCACATAATGTTATCTTCGTTTTTATTACTCATTTATATGGATGATGATTCGTTCAATTAATCAATTTTCTCCACTTCACCACCATTGTTCTACCACCCTATCAGTGGTCTTCCCACTGGTAATAACTGCACTTTTGGTTTATTTACTCCCTCATACTCTTACTTTAGGCAGAGACTTGGCTGCTTCTAAATATGCTGTATATTACGTGGGTGTACACAAATTGCTATGGCGGGAGGTGGAGAAGCAGTCCTGGAGCCTGAGAGACAACAACATACTCTACACAGCAGACCCAAGAAAATCCTCCAATTCTTTCCGAGAACTAATCACTAAACTTAGTACATACCATGGACTACCATGGTAAGCACAGGTGGAGGAGACCTCACACCACTTGTGCCCAGCATCTTAAGTGCACCCAATGCCCACCAAGATTGAGTGGTGGGATTAGGTGAAGACGTGGAACTAGGGTGTAGACCTGCCTCTCCAGCTGGGAGGGTGTAGTCTCCAAATACATTAATGGCCTATGAGGGGATACCAGGCATTTTGATGGGGAGCTTGGAGGCCTGAGGGGGGAGGGACCTCCCTTCGGGTTGCATGAGAGCCATGAGGACCTAGACTGGCCTCCTGCAGAGTAGTGTTGGGACAGAGTCTGGGAGTTCACGGGGGTAACACCACAAACTTGGATCAGCCGGAGAGCACCCCCCTGGGGGCGTGTCTGGTGCTCTGACTGGCTGCCAGACTGTGGTAGGTGCTCTGCCCCCAGAGCTCCACTGGGCCCCTGGGGCATGCCAGGTGCCTCTCCTTGTACCGGGGTGTGCCAGGCACTCCACCCTGCCCCCAGGGCATTCCAGGTGCTCCACAAGCCCCCAGGGCATGCCAGGCACTCCACCCTGTCCCTAGGGTGTGCCAGGCCCTCCCCGAGGCATGCCAGGAACTCTGCTCCACCCCTGGAGCTCCACCTGGCCCCCAGGGCATGCCAGGTGCTCTGTCCTGCCCCCAGGGTGTGCCAGGTGCTCAGCCGCAACCCTGGAGCTCTGCCCAGCCCCCAGGGTGTGCCAGGAACTTTGCCCAGCCCCTATAAAGGTCCTGAAGACTTGTCTGAGCCTATAGACATGGACATGCTGACAGAATCTGGTGGTTTGCTGTGTAAACCCGCCTACCCGACTGGACACTCGACGGCTGTGAGGGTTTGCCAAAGGGTGCTTCTCCACATTACTATTTTGAAAAGATGTCACTCATGATCATGATCCAGGAACCATGATTTTTAGGAATCCAGATTTTGGGTTGCTTCTCTGTTCAAACATTATTCCTTTTAGTGTCATTCAGTGAGGATATAGAACCATATATATTTACTTTTCATGCTTTATTTTTGGTGTCTTTAAGACAGATACTGCTTTCTTTTTAAAAACAAATTGCATATTTCAGCAACCCTTAACCAAGTAAGTCTACCAGCACCGTTTCATAATTTTTTTCTAATAGCATGTACTCTTCTCATGTCTGTCTCTTGGTCTGTCACATTTTCATAATTCTTTTAATATTTTGAACTCTTTCATCGTTACTAAACTAACTGCAGTTTTCTGAGATGAATGATGTTTGAAGTTCCTTTTGTAATTGTTCTGAGGTAGCACAAAGTGTTCACAGACAGCACAGCAAACATAACTGATATATTAAGGTATGTTCTAATTGCCCCATAAACCAGTCCTCCTCCAATCATACACTTTATCTTCAGGCCTCTTCCATCCCCAAGGTACATCCAGAATAGTACCAGAGGAATTGCATCATTGCTTCTGCCTCCAAACATACATACGTCTCTTCCATAAGTCACCCCTGCAACTTTTCTGAGGACACACTACTGAAAAAACACCCTGAGCATGAAAGAGGGAAAGTTGTGTTTTCTGCTGCTTCTTTCCTTAATGAAGCACCTGGATCCGTACGAGTGCAATCAGATGACAAGCGCTTCAGGACTCTCAGCAATATGGCAGCAGTTGCTAGCAGAAACTCATTCATCTACCAGAACCGGTGTCAACATTAACTGCACAGATCTCCAACACTCAATAGGGCCCATCATTCCTACACGGGCCGCACTTTCTACTAGCCAGACAACACACAAGAGTGACCCCACTCTTCATAAACCTACAGAGGGTCTTGACAACTCTCACTGTGAGTGTTCAAAGTGCAGAGTCTCTAATAATAGCCAAAGAAGCTTCAGGGAGATTACACTGATGTACCCAAATGGAAATAAATTACA
Source organism: Dinomys branickii (assembly GCA_004027595.1). Classification (NCBI taxonomy): domain Eukaryota; kingdom Metazoa; phylum Chordata; class Mammalia; order Rodentia; family Dinomyidae; genus Dinomys; species Dinomys branickii. The sequence continues at coordinate 127,234 of PVLD010000176.1, read as the reverse complement.
CATTGTATTTGAACCCAATATCTAGAGATACATCTTAAAGGTAAAAACTCTTATTACAAAGGTCACTCATAAAAGTTGTAAAGACGTGTCTTTCAACAGATGTGCATATCTAAATCTACATGTATGTTATATTAAAAAGTAATATAATACCTCCTAATGTTTGTAACTTTCTACTGAGACTCTGACTATATCAAAGTGGATGAATTCCTGACAGAGTTCAACACAAACATTTTAGAAAATGCTCAGTGAGATCCAAGACAATTGCTAAACAATAAGCAAATTGCTAAACAAAATTAGGAAAAATGTACAATAGAAATGAGTCTAGATATGTATGGGGTTAAATTCTTTTAAAAAACAGAACCAGTTAAATCTTAGAAAGAAATAACTCCATGAGTCAAATAAAAAATTCAATTAAAAGTCTTAACAACAGACTAGATAAAAGGGGAGAAAAAAGTTGGAAATTGAAGACAGATCTTTTGAAGTATCATATTCAGAGACACTGTAGGATGAAGAAATGAATGAAGGCAGCCTTCATGATCACTGAGGCAGCAGGGAAAGATCAAACGTGTGTTTCAGATCAAACATTGACCTAATGTACAGGAAAATGACATTTAAGGGCACAGAAAAGCTGTGCAATGAAATAATTGTAGAAAACTTCTCTTCTTGGAAAAAAGTGCAACATCCAGATACAGGAAGCACACAGAACTCCAAACAGATATCCAGAAAATATCCTAACCAAAACATGTAGGCAAAACTGCACCACAAAGGAAAAGAATTTTAAAGTTTGTGAAAGAAATATTGCCAAGTTACATTCAACAAAGGCCCATTAGACTAACAACAAATTTCCATTAAAAACTTACAGCGCAGTAGGACAAGGAATCCTATATTTCAAATTGTGAAAAAAAAGTTGTCAATAAAGCTTATTTTAGCTAGAAAATAGCTGTTTTTCAAACTTTTAAAGAAATGTGAAATTTAAAAGAAATTATGAACACAAAACCAGCCTCACAAAAGATGATTAGGGAGGCCCTATACCCAGAAAAGCATGATAACTACTACCTAGACTACAAATGTATAAATTACACTCTAAAGGTACATACATTCATGAAAAATAGGGGAAAAAAAGTAAGCATTGTGGATACCATAAAATATCAAAAACAAATATTCATATGAATAGAAGAATTGAGCAAAAATTATTCAAAATGATCAGGAAAAGTTCAACCAAGTGACAAGCACAGGAACATAATTTGCATTAATAACTGCATATAGTCTTATTTCTTTAAAAGCAAGACTAAGTAATAGTCTTATTCAACTTACCTAAACACTAAGAACACACAGATGAAAACTGACACGAGAGAATATGATATTACAAGTAAATGGAATCCAATAACAAGTGAAAATAACTATAGTTATTTAAAAAAAAAAGACGTTTATGAAAATTCAATAGATTTCCAGGAGTATGGCAAAATGGGGAATAGCAGAGAAACAACTTCTGACAGCTGAAATCCAGATGCTTGGATATAGCAACATGAGGAAGGCAGTGGCCCCCTGGGGCCCAACAAGTATCTGGAGCAAGAATTGTAGCCCGGGGGAGGGCCCGGGGGAGGGAAGAGAGAAAGAGCAACGAAGAAGAGCGAGGGGGCAGGGGGCAGGTGAGCTTTGTCCCGATCCCCCCTCATGGCTTAGGAGCAACAGCTAGAACCTGCTGATGCACGGTGACTGCTAGGGACCTAGAGGTCTCCCCGGAGAAATACACCAGTGGAATGGAGCAGTGGATGCTGTGGACTGCAGTGGCTAGTGAGTTATTCAGGCTCAGAGGTCCCCCAGGAGAGGGCAATCGGCAGCCACCATTTTGGAAGGGGCCAACTGAAATCAGAACTCAGAGCAGCTGCCGTTTGCCCTACCTAGCAGTTCCCAGTGTAGGGTGAGGCTCAGCCAAGTTCAAGCTGGCAGAGTCCAGGAAGCTGAGTTCATGCCGGCAGGCAGAAGGCACTCACACTGTTGCAGACTGAACAGCTCAGGTTGCAGCCTCGCAACCAGAAACCAGAAGCAGCCAGAACTTCAGTGCACCTAAAATCATAGTCTTACTGGGACTACTCAGCCCCTCCCGCAACACACACACTGCAATTCTACTCCCAGTTTTCTGGGATCCATCAACAGAGATCTGACCTGTGGCTTCCTCACTGGCTACCAAAGACAGCAGCGTCATGTCCTGAAATGAACATTATTATTTGTGTTTTTTTTTCTTTCTTTGCATCTTTACATTCCATTTTATTCTATTCTCTTTGTCAGTTTGTTCTTGTCTTTATATGAGTGTGAATATAGTCTATAAATTTTGTTATTGTTCTGTTCTGATCTTATTCCTGTTCTTCATTTTTTTCTCTGCTGCTTTCTTCACCAGTCCTCAAAGCTTGAAAAGTTTTCCTTTGTCCTCCAACCTAGCTTCTAATGCCTTTCTCTTTCTGTATTTTTCCCCTAGCTTCTCTTAATTCTCTGAGGTTAAAAATCAACCCGGAGGGAATACTTACTCTATGCCATTTTCTGGTTTATTTTAGAATTTGTTATATTAAAGACCTTGTTCATACAGTTAAACGTGGGAGACTATTAGTTACCAGAATTTGTCTTTTTCTATGGTTATTTAATATTATAGTTCTTACAGACTGCATTGTTTTATCTAAAGTGACACAATTTTTTAATCAGTTGTTGTTCCAGGATGCCGAGATTGAGATTGCCTGTGGGTCATCAGCAATGCTATATGCCAGGGCCAATGAATAAGAGCTCAGGACAAATAAGAAGTAATTTTCCATCCCCAGTAAATTGAATAGGTATGTTCTTGTAACACACTCAAAAACTCAAAAGCCAGATACACCTATTAGGTATCTCTAAGGAGTTATAAATCATCTACCATAAACAATTTACAAGCATTACTGTAGGAATTAAAGTAAAAGAAAGAAATAGAAAATGAGAAGATATGAAACCACAGACATCCAGACCATCAATGACGTACTGAAAAGGCAAGTAGAACAACACAAAACCCACATGACTCTGAAATGCTGACAGTGGAAGTAAAACCATAGATGAAGGAGGCTGTAGAAAATTAGATTAAAAATAATTTCTCAGATAACTTCAAATTTCACAGATGTTTAATGACAGGCATGATTAGTGAATCTAGGGTAGATACATATTTTTAAAAATATTAGTGCAATTTAGGAAAATGATGAAAACCACGACTGCCCAACATAAGAAATAAGAAGAATCCATGAAACAGATTCAAACAGATACACAAGAGGTTAAAATTCCTTTGAAAATAAATACAGCAATTTGAGGACAGAATGTCAGATCTAGAAGAGAGGATTGTGGTTTTTGATCATGAAAGGAAAGATTTTTAAAAATAGCAAGGGGTTATGAAAAAATAATCCAATAGTTGCTAGATGATGCAAGGAAGAATAATACAAGTAGTATCTACATCAGTAAAAATGCAGGAGATAGCACGAACATTAAAAACCCGTTCAGAGAAGTAATGACAAAAAACTTGCCAAGCAGGCAGAAATTATTTGACATACAGACAACTGAGACATATAGAACTCAGATTAGCCATAATCAAACAAAAAACTACTCCAATGCATATAATATTCAAGATTCCAAAACTTGATCACAAGAAGTGGGATGTTAGTGAAAAGCTGTTAGTGAAAAGAACCAAATCACTTATAAAGGTAAGGCCGCAGACTTCTCAAGTCAAACCCATAAACCCAAGAAAGCCTGGAATGTAGAACCGCAAACTCTAAAAGAAAACAACTTCCAACCCAGGTAGATGTATTTGGGAAAATTATCTTCCAAAATTAATGGAGAAACAAGCTGCTTCCATGGCCAAAGGAGGGAAAAAAAACTGAAGAAATTAATGACCACAAAACTATTACTAAGAAATGTTCTAAAGGAAATTCTAGAAGAAGCTAATGATGATCTCAACTCCCTGAACCCTAAAGGAGGGAATCTCCCAGGCAAGGCTTAACATTAAAGAGAGGAGAAAGATAAGGAACCGAGAACAACAAGAAAATAACATGACAAGGATAAGTCAATACATATTCACTCACTATAAATGGGCTCAATCCACCAATTTAAAAAGATAGAATCAGAAAATGGGTCAAGAAAGATGCTCCCACATTATGCTGCATATAGGAAACATGTTTAAGTAAAAAACTTAAAAAACTGAAAGTCAAAGGCTGGGAAACAATATTCCATGTAACAGGAATCTAGAAATAAAATCCAGGTTAACTGCTATATTTCCAGGAAAAGTATATTTCAAGCAAAGATTGTTCAAGAGAGGCAAAGATGGTCACTCATCCTTGATAAAGGAATCATAGAAGAGGGAAAGATAACAAGCATAAATATGTATGCACCTAATGCCAGCACAATTATATTAAAACAAATGTGAATGGGCATGAAAAATCAAATAAATACTGACACAATAGTAATGGAAGACTTCAGTACTGCCACTAATATATAAAAGATAGATCAAGTAGACAAAAATTCAACAAATATCAGAAATAATCCATAGTTTTGAACAAATGGTCTCAGCAAATGTCTACAAAGTGTCTCATACTACAACATCAGAACAGACATTTTAGGCTGCATAGGGATGTACTTCAAAACATACGAAATGATGGCTCCTGAAACATGCTTAAATAAAAATTATCTGATGTATATTAGCAGATCATAGGTTAATTAAAGCAGAAATCAATGTAAAAAGAAGTCACTAAATTTTATAAAAGCATCAAAATTAAATAGTACCCTATAAACAACCAACAGGTACAGGTAAAATGAAAGAAGAAATTACACAGTTTCTACAGTTAAATGATAATATACATACAACATACCAGAATTTATGAGATGCAATGAAAAAAACTCTTATGAGGAAAGTTTATAGTGGTAAATTTCCACATAAGAAAAACAGAGTGATCTCAAATAAAAACCCAGTGTTGAACCATTTTTCAAGATTTGCTTTTTGAAAGAAAAGAGCATGTTAAGCCCTGAGCTCATAGATGGGATAAAATTATTAAATTTAGATTAAAAGTATTAAGAATCTATGAATTGAAATTTGGTTATTTGAAAGAATGGAATAATACTGACAAATTCTTAGTCAAATTAATAGAGAAATGGAAAACTCAAATCCATGAATAAGGAATAAAAGGGTGTTTTGACAACAGTATTTGCAAAAATCCAGGTCATTAATATGTACTTCAAGTACTTATGTTTTAATAAGATGGAAAAATACAGCAGAAATGTACATGTTCATATATATATATATATACACACATATACATATATACATATATATACATACATATATATACATATATATATAGCCAAAGCTGAATCAAGAAGATATAAATATTTGAAATAAATTAATAAGATATAAATATTTGAAATAAATTAATATTAGCCAATGAAATTGAAGATGTAATCAAAAACCTATCAACCAGGTAAAGCCCATATCTGGGATTTTCATTACTGAATTGTATAAAAAATTTAGTGAAGGTCTAAAGTTTAGAGATATTTAATACTCCTAAAACTCATTCATAAAATTGAAAGAGAAGCAACACTCACAAACTCACTCCTGGAAGATAATATTAGACTGATAACAAAATCAGAGAAGGATTCCACCAAGAAAGCAAACTGTATTCCAATCTTTTTAATGAACCTAGATGCAAAAATCTTTAATAAGGTACTGTTAAAAATAGTGCAGCAAATCACTGAGAAATTTATACAACGTGACCATTTAGGATTGTACCAGGGATTCAAGGGTGGTTCAACATATACAACTCAAGAAATGTAATACACCATATTAGCAGAGCAAAGGACAAAAACATGATTATCTCAGTAGATGCAAAAAAGCATTTGACCAAGTCAAACTCCCATACATGATGAAAACCCCACAGAAAAATGGACAGATGATCTTTATCTCAACCTGACAAAAGCTATCCATGGAAAATCACCAGTCAGCATCATATTAAATAGTCAAAAACTAAAACTTTTCACTCTAAATTCAGGAACAAGATAAGGATTCCCACTTTCACCACTGTTATTCAATATAGCTCTGGAAACATTAGCCAGAGCAATTAGACAAGAGAAAGAAATAAAAGAAACATAGATAGGGAAGTTAAACTGTCATTATTGGTGGATAATGTGATACTATGCATAAAAGACCCCAAAACTCTACCAAAAAAGACTTATAGGTTTAATAACCAAATTTAATAGTGTAGCTGTATGGAAAGTTAACATTTACAAATCAATAACATTTCTGTACACACTAAAAATCTCACTGAGTGGTAAATTATGGTAACTGCATCTTTTACAATAGCGTCCAAAATAATGAAGTACCTAAACTCAATCTAACAAAGCAAGTAAATACCTTTAACTACAGTACTTTGAAAAAAAGGGGAGTGAAGAGGATATCATAAAATAGAAAGATATTCTTTCTTCTTGGGTGAAGAGACAATATCATCAATATTGCCATATTCTCAGTATTATTGTACAGACTTAATGCAAACTCAATCAAAATAACATTGGAGTACTTCACAGATTTTGAGAAAATAGACCTACATTTTATTTGGAATCAGAAGAGACTCAGAATAGCAAAAGTAATTCTGGGCAACAAAGACAAGGCAGGGACATCACAGTTTCTAGCTTAAAATACTACAAAGCTACTGTGATAAAAACAGCATAGTACTGGCAATAAAACAGACCCAATGATCAGTGGAACAGATTAGAAGATGCAGAAACAACTCCAAACACAGTAAGCCACATTATCTTTAACAAAGTGGCCAAAAACCCTCACTGGAAGGGAGGCAGCCTCTTCAATAAATGGCGCTGCAAAAACAGGCTTTCCACAGCCAAAAGACTAAAAGTAAACATATAAATCTCACCATGCACTAAACTAAAATCAAAATAAATCAAAGATCTAAATCTTAATACAGAAACACTAAGTCTGCTGGAAGAGAGAGTAGGTAGAACTCTTGAAGACATTAATATAAGAAAAGACTATGAACAATATCCCTGGTTCCAGGGACATAGCTCATTGGCACAGTGCCTGCCTCGCAAGTGCAAGGTTCTGAGTTTGAGTCCCCAAATGAAACCATACCAAACTAAACCTCAATAACACAGGAAACATCACAAAGAACCAACAAATGGGATCTCATCTTATTAAAAATTTTATGCAGAGCAACAGTAGCCCCAACAATGTAAAGAGACAATCCACAGAGTGAGGAAATTTTTTGCCAGCTGTTTCTCAGTCACAGAAATAATATCTGAAATAAAGACCTCAAAAACTCCATCCTCCTGAATTTAAACACCCAATCCAAAAATGGGTGTCTGAAGTGTCAGACACTCCATAAATGAATAAATAGAAATGTTAAATAAACATATGAAAAAATGTTCAATGTAACTGAGCATTTGGGAGATGCAAAGGAAAACGATACTTAGATTCCACCTCACCCCAGAAAGAATGGCTATCATCAAGAAACAACCAACAACAAATGCAAGAGGGACCAAGAGAAAACAACATCTCTTCTCTACCATGATGGGAGTGTAGACTGGTGCAACCACTGTGGAAATGAGTATGGAAAATCCTCAGGAAAAAAAAAAAACACATACCCAGAAGTAAAAGCTATTCCCTTTCTTCATTTCTTTCCCAAAGACACATATATGTGCATACCCACATTTATAGCAGTACATTTTGTAATTGCTATATCTTGAACATAGCACAAATACCCATCAATTGATAAATGGATAGAATAGATAATAGATTTTTTAATAGACTGTGGAGTAACACTCAGCCATAAAGAAGGATAAAATTCACAAATTTCTAGGTGAGTGGGTGCACATTGAGATAATACTGTGAAGAGGAGTAAATCAGACATACATGTTCAAATATGGCACTCCTTTTCTGATCTGAGAAATGGAAAGAGTAAGTAAGGTTGAAAATATGTAATAGATATTGTGAAATAAAAGAAATATTTAAATACAAATGAGGATTATGGAAGGGGGAAGAGAAAGAGAAGAAATGAAAAGTTTTAAAAAGAATAGAAGGTAAAAATGGAAACAGAGCTGTCGTAAATAAAGAGGGAAAGTGGAGTTGAAGGAAGGAGACTGGAATGAGAAAAAGAAGCATCATACTATGTCATGTACAGTGCAAATTCCCCATGATGAAGGTTTTCAGTTTGCATAACAAAGGTGAGCCATCAAATTAATCAAGGAAAGAAAAAAATGATATCAATGGACAAAGGAGCTCATCATACAATGATCAAGGACTCAGTTTATCCAAAAATATGATTACTGTAAATCTATATGCACCAAGTAACAGAGCACCTAATGTTGTAAAAATATTGTACTTTAATGCAAAAATAGGCTGTAAAATAATGATAATGGGGAAGTATAATCAGCAAAAGAAAACCTTGAGAAATTATACCCACAGTTATGGACTTAATAGCAGTTTTGTGAACAAATAGTGGGTCACTGATAAGTCAGAGGGAAATTATAAGTTCCTTGAAACAAATGAAAATCAAAACACATCATACAAAATCCTGTGGCATACAGTGAAAGAAGTTCTGTAATAGTCATTTTTCCATTACTAAGACCAAATCCTACACACTGATAGTTTAAAGGAAGAAAGGCTTATTTTGGCTGATACCTTAAAGCCACTCATTCCATGGTCAGCTGACTGAAAGGCAGAAAAGGCAAGATAGAGTGCCTGGCAGAAACAAGGTGCTTACCTCTTAACCAGCCTTGAAGCAGGACATCAAAGGAGGAGTCAAGGACAAGTGCAGGCTCTTCGAGGTCATGGACCAAATTACATGACCCTCCAACAAGGTCCAGCCCCTAAACAGCTCAGGAATTTAAAGGTGGATTGATGTGTCACTGAGTACAGTGCCACCACAATCCAGTCACCATCCATAGGCTCCACCTAAGAACACAAAGACATCAGGTCCAAACCATAACAAGTACTAAGAAAGAATTTAGCCAGGCATCCTGGTGCTTGCCTAAAATCCCAGCTACTCATGAGGCTTAGTCAAGATGATCAAAGTTTCAAGGCTTGCCTCGGTAAGTCAGTGAGATTATCTCAAAATAAAATAAGTCTTGGTAAGTAGCTCATTGATAGATTGTCCAATCCATATTCAAATAAAAAATAATTAAAAGTAAAAACAAAGAAACAAAATAATAGAAATGTATCTATGCCTATATAAAATTATAAAATTTTAAAATAAACAATCTAATGCTTAAACTCAAGGTCTTAGGGACAAAAGCAAAGTATATTATAAGTTAGTAAAAAACAAAATATTTATGATGAGGGCAAAAATAGTAAAAAAGAATATTTTAAAAAATCAATTATACAAGTGGGATCATTAAAGACTGAAACAAAATTTGCAAATGTATGACTGGACTAACTAAATGATACAGGAGTAATAAGAAGAGAAAGATACAATGAAAGGGACAGAAGGAGAAAAAAAGTACAGACAAAAACAAAGAAACCTCAAATAAATAAAATTAGGGACAAAAAGAGTGATATTAGGACTGATATAATAAAACTTCAAAGGATCATTAGGGTAGCTCTAAAAAATTCACTGGCAGATTGGAAAATCTAGAAAAAATGGACAAATTTCTGGACCCACATTACCTGTCAAAGTTGAACCATGAGTAAGAATCTTAGTAGACCAAATTAGCAATGAATTTGAATCAGAAAAGAAATAAAGACTTCCTTCATAAAGAAAAGCCTGACTTGATAGATGGTTTTAATGTTTAAATCTTTCAAACTTATAATGAAAAATTAACTTCGTCTCTTCTCAAAGAATTCCATAGATTACAAAGTGATGAAATCCTTCAAAACTCATTGTATGAGACCAATGCTACTCTAACACTAAAACCTAACAAGGACACAGCCATAAAAGAAAATTGCTGGCTTAAGTCCCTAATTAACATAAGTGCAAAAGTACTCAAAAATACTACAATAAAATCTAACAAAATCTAAAAGATCATACACTATGATAGTTACTTTCATCCCAGTGACAGAAAAATAGTTCAATATACATAAATCAATAAACATAAAACAACACATAGTGAAATATAAAAGTAATGTGATAATCACAACAGATGCAGAAAAGATGGATAAAAGTAATCATGCTCTCATTATAAAACTCCACATAAATAATGTGTCAAATGATCATACTGTAACATCATAAGTGAGCCAGGTGTGATGGCTCACACCTCTAATTCTAGCACTTGGGATGCTGAGGCAGTAGGATCGTTGTGAGTTCAAGAACAGCTTGAGCTACAAAGTGAGCTCAAGGCCAGCCTGAACTGTATAGCAAGACTGGGTCTTAAAAAGAAAAAAAGAAAAAAGAAAGAAAAAGACCATCATAAATGATATCTATATTGAACATCTTCCCAATATTATACTGAATGAAAGCATTACCTCTAAGTTCAACAATAAGACAAGCACATCCATTGTGTAGTCATTATTCCCACATTATTATGAATCTGAGCCAACAGATTGAGGCAGACAAATAAAAAATGGCACACAAATTGCACAAAAATAGGAAATAACGAAGTTGTTTATGCATTGTACTAATTCAGTATGCAATACAAAATCGATATACAAATTTCTGTAGCTTTTCTATGAACTAATAATGAATTTCCTGCAAAAAAATTAAAGACATCAATCTTATTCACAATAAACACACACACACACAAACAAACAAACACACAAATGTAAGGAATAAAGTTATCTAAGGAAAACAAATATTTACACAGTGAATATTACAAAAGATAAAGAAAATGCTTCAAGAAAATATGAAAACAGGGAAATATATCTCATGTCGTGAATTAGAAAAGCTAATATTGTTAAAATGCCCCTTGTACTGAAAGCTGTTTACAGTTTCAACGCAATCTCCATAAAAACATCGGTGACATTCTCTGATTTATATAAAATACACAATGTAGCCTGAGTAGCAAAGGTTATTTTAAGGCAAAAAAGTACAGTTGGAGATATTACAATACCTGATTTCAAGATGCGTTACAGAGCTATAATAACAAAAACTACGGTAATGATATTGGCATAAAAGCAGACACACAGCGCATTACAAACAAAGAAGACAAAAATAAACCCACAAATCCACAGCCAACATATTCTCAACAAAATATCAAGAATACATTGAAGATACAATATATTATATACAACACATCACATAAACAAAAAGTAAACAATGTGGCCATCACAATAGCTGGAGAAAAAATTGCTGAAATTCAGCACGACTTCATTATAAGAAATGGTCCCAGGGAATCTAGATATCCACATGTGTTGGTTACTTTTATCTCACTCCCAAGACAAAATGCCTGATGCCCAGAATTAAGGAAGGAAAAGTTTGTTTAGCTTACAGTTTGTGCAGGTTTCAGTCCGTACTTGGCTGGCTCCACGGAAGGGTGGCACGTGGCAAAGGGCAACGTTTTGTGGTGGTGCAAAACAGCAAAAGCAACTAGAGCAAAAAGGGAACAACGGCAACCACGCATCTTGCCCTCCCTTGCATTGTATGCAGGACGCCCGCCCCTGGGCAGTGTAGCACTCACACCCATAACACCAGCACTGGACTATGAATCAGTCAAAATCTCTCGAAGTCCACCCAAGACTGCATGAGGCTCTAAGGGGTCATCTAGCCCACACCATAGCCCCACATGCAGAGAACTGGAGCTTGACCTCTATATTTTACCCTGTACAAAAATGTCAAACAAAAATAGGTCAAAGACCTTAATACAAGATCTAAAATTGTGAAACTCCTGGAAGACAAAATAGGTAGAATACTACAATATACTGGTATAGACTATGAGTTTCTGGATATGACTCCAAAAACATGGGGGAGTAAAAGCCAGAATTTGCCAGTAGATTAAGTCAGACTTGAGTATTTCTGTTCAGAAAAAAGTAAAACAATCTAGTATGTGAGCAGACAAACTTCAAGTAGCAGAGAATATTTGCCAGTTACAATTCTGACAAGGGGTCAATATCCAGCATATATAGAGACCTAAGCAGAATATTAAAAATAATAAAACACATAATTCAATTACAAATGAGCAAATAATCCAAATGATTCCAGTGAGAAGCAAACAATTCAAGTGAGAAGCAAAAACTGCTCAATGTCATTTAGTCATCAAGAAAATGGAAAATAAGGCTACAATTAGATAACATCAGTCAGCAATTAGAACAGCTATCATAGCGTAAAATACTTGTGAAGACGTGGACAAAAGGCAATCTTATACAGTGTTGATGGGAAGATAATTTAGAGCAATCACTATGGAAAACTATATGGAGATTTCCCCAAAAGCTAAAGCGAGCACTACATTGTGACCTGTCTAAACTAATGCTGGTATATATTTCAAGGATGTGAAGTTGTCCTAAAAATGATATCTGCATATCAATGTTTGCTGGAGCAACACTTCTCTAGGTAAGATGTGAATCAAGAAAGGACCCATCAAGAGAAGAATGGAGAAATAAAATACACATAAATACAACAGTCTATTATTTATCCACAAAGGAGGAAGAAATTCTGTCATTTGCAAGAAAATATAGGAACTGGAAAATGGAAGACATCATGCTAAGCAACATAAGGTAGACACAAAAGACAAATATCATATATGTTCTTTAATATGTAGAAAAAGGGCTGGGAATATAGCTCAATGGTGCAAGTGCCTGCCTGGCAAGTGGTAGGTTCTGAGTTTGATTCCCTAGTGCTGGAAAAAGAAGTCATATATTATGTAGAAAAAAATTAAAAAAACAACAATTAAAGAACCCAGCAACCTGACAGAAGAGAGAATATGTCCCCAAGAAGAGCAAATGGGGGAAAAGAACACATGTAGAAGTATGGATAGATATGATCAACACAAACTGTGTGGAGACGTGGAAGCACATTCATTGATTTATACAATTAATAAGTGTTGCTACTTGTGACTTACAAAGCTAGTTTCACAAAAGCTTCGCAGAAAACACATTCTTAGATCAGGTGAATATTTCCATTTAATAGAAAGTTCAAGAATTTAAATTAGTATTTCAAATTTGTCACTGATTCTATGCCAATAAATTTGCTGCTCCTTGTTCCTCTAGCTCCTTACTGACTACAGAATCAGCTCCATAGTGGGTATGCCTGCCAGAGACACAACAGCAGTCCTGTTGGCCTGAAATAGCATTTGGGGTAGCCAAATATAACGTTTCTATCCTACCTGGTCTCACCTTCTGCAAAGAGTATTTTCAGATTATAGCTTATAAAAAGTAGTTTGTGTTACAAAGAAATTGTCATATTGAAGCTGCAGTGTGAGTGCAAATAAGGAAAGTGCTGGTATTATGAATGAGAAGTAGAAAATGCTCCTTTTGAAAGGATAATTTATTAATTCCTCACGAGTTCTCATGTAAAGTCACGTAATGAGGAAGTGTGCTAAATCTAATTCCAGGAGAGATGCGCCGTACTAGTGTCTGGTGGACGACGAAGTCCATATAACCTTGAAAATAGACCATTCTCCTCCCAAAGTATTCAACTGTTCAGCTGAAAATGGCTTACAGTCGTAATTTTCAAACTGTTTAAAAATGTTTCTAGAGGACAAAGTATTGTTTCTAAAATAAGAATTAAAATGGGCATTACGGATAAAATCTATGTCAATAATAATCATAAAATCATAGAGTCACTATTAAAATGGATAATGCATAATTTTAAAGGCAAATTTTATTTACTTTGAGTATGAAAAGAAGTTTAAATTCACAAAAATATAAGTCCAAAGAAAGAAAACATATTTTTAAAATTACATCAAAGTGGAAAATATACAACATATTGTACAAGTAATTCATTGACTATACTTAGAAATATGCAATTATAGTGCTAAATAATTTAAATTAAATTATTCAATTAGTAGAAAAAACAACAATAATTCTACAAGAAAGTATAGTCTGGATGTTTGCTTTTAACAAAGAATAAAATAAAAGATACTCAAAAAATTTTATTAAAGATGATAACAATGATTGTATCTGGTGCAGTTATGGGTAATTTTATATTCTTTAAATTGTACAATAATAAACACAGGCTGCAATTAAAGTGAATGAATTCACAGCATACTGCTGTCAAAAATAGTAAAAAAAAATCACAAAAATCCTTATAAAATTTTAAATTACAATATCAGTAACATTTCTCATAATAGCCCTCTAAGAAAGGGGAAATATTTGCCTAAGATTACAGTCTTTCATAGTATTTAATGTATGAATATTCACAGTAAACTTGGAATTATAGACTGAGATTTTTAATTTAGAAATATATATACCCATATGACAGACATCATCACCAAAAGTTAAGTTTGTGGGTGAGAGTTATTATACTACCCTAAAACATGCCTTTTGAAAATCAGGATTACTTTGAGCTGACAGCAATTTAAAAACAGCAAACACATGAAAAACTTTACCTTCTCCATTTCTGCTTATAAGAAAGATATAAATTTCCCTAGAGGAAAATTTCCCTCCATCCTTCTTTATACCAATTGGAGAAAAACACCTGTTACTACATGAAAAGGAAATTTAACATTGAGTTGCCTCTGTATAAATAAGATTTAGTAAATTATTGCTCATCTTCTATTATCTTGATCCACGTATTTGGCTTGCAACGTTTACTGACCGCTGGTGGTTTCAGTAGGGCTCATCGCCCAGGGATTCATATGCTGGAAGCTTGGTCTCCAGTGAAATGGTAGTAAAAGAGAGTGGGACCTTTAATTGGTGGAGGCTATGGGGTCACAGAAACGCCACATCCATGAGAGAATTAATTGCTTTTACTGAGAGGCTGAATTAGTTCTTTGCAGGCATGATTAAGTCCACAGGGAGTGTGTGAGGCGTGGACAGACCGGTTAGTAGCGATGAGGGTGGGTTGTTATAAAATACTTCAGCCCCCCTTGTCATATAGGTACGCCTTTCCTTGCAGATCCATTTCTTTCCTGCTACCTGCCATTGCTACCTGCAGTATGACCGCTCACCCAGAGCCTTTCACACCTTGGTGCCATTCCCTCAGACCTCCGAAACTACAGACGGAGTCGACTTCACAGATTACCTAGTCTTAAAGATCTTGTTATATCAACAGAAAATAGAATTAAAATATTGCATTTAGAAGTCTCAATGTCTTTCCTTTGCTTTACCATTTCCCTAGCAACTTACTGTCCTTTTTAATGGTGACAGGAAGCCTCCAATTCAAATGCCCCCACAGAGACACTTGTCATTAAGTTTTCAGTGTGTGTGCCCATTTGATGCACAGATAAGCTGGGCGTGTCCGCCCCTCGGTGTGACTTGTGGCCTCAGCTGCTTCACCTCACATGGACGCACATATTTATGTTTCATGCTTAAGGCAGAGCAATTCCAGGTTCAAACACCAAGCCTCTGCTTGGTGCTCATATAAGCTTATAAAACCAGCATAGCCTCATTATACCCAGTTCTCTTATCTGAAAATGGATATTATAATAATACCTCATCAAGTTATTGAGAGGATTAAGAGAAAAACTGTTTTCACATTGCCCCCATTACACAGTTGGCATTTAATTAGTTTTAACATTTATGATTTTGTTTAAAAGCAAAGGAAAAAATATTCTTCTGTATTAAATGACCTGGAAAAAATCCTGTTCTTAAATAAAAATTGAAGTTAACCTCAAGCACATTCAGTAGTTAATTAATGTTAGTTCTTAATGAGAAATATTACCTCATAAAACACCAGTAATATTCCTGGAAAGCAAATTTTAGGTGCTCGATAAATACCAATTAAATTAACAAAGTATGCACTGAAAACACAGGTTTAGTATATGAAGTGGAAAATGTCATTGCAAGATATTTTTTAACTACTCAAAGATACTATTTTAAAAATATTTGGATCCTTACAAAATATAAAATTCTCTTTATTCTCACTAAATGACTGCTCATGTAGCTGCATGTAAAAAGGCATCTTAATCAGGTTATTTCAGCTGATATCTTTGATTTACTCATCAACTCTCACTGGATTATTGGATCAGAAGCTGGCAAGCTGCATAAACTCCAAAAAGTTATTATTTTTTCTTGAGTTACATGTTTGAGAATGTAGTTTCTCCCTTTGGACTAGAGTAGTTAAATGCCTCCATTGCCAATATTGAAGATTCTAAGCAAACTGGTGGAATAAATCCTATACTTGATGCTATCATTGGATCTCTAGACTTCCTGGTATGTGAGAGACCCCTTCGTTAACCCAGTTTCTACACTTATAATTATAAATAATTTATAACAGTAACATTATTTATAAACCTAGGTAATCAAACATCATTAAACCTGTGTGGAAAAATCTTATTTAACAGAAAGCATTGCTTATCCATGGTTTTATGAAACAGAATATATTTAAAGTTGGGATTATAATAGGAAAATAAAATATATACATTATTTGAAAATTTAAAGGAAGAAATCTTGTCTATGTTCTACAAACTCTCCTAAAATATAGCCGAAAATATAATAAATTATTTTTATACTATCAGTATTCTAAAAGATAACGTTTAAATATAGGCCCTGTACAATTGATAGAACTAAATAAATGTCTACTTCTATAAAGAGATTAATCGTGTATGAATAAGTGCTAAGAGAATCCAAGCAAGATGACAATACATTAACAGAACCACTTTAAAACCACTTTAAAAGTGAATAAAGTATATTCCAGATGCGAAAGTATCATTAGTTATTATCTTTGCTCTCTGAGGAGTGCTTAGGCATCTTCCAACCCTCATCTTAGAGCCTGGCACAAGGACCGCAAGAGCAAATGAAGAGGCCAGTCCAATACCGCGTCTGTCTCCAGGGACGATGGCACAGCAGACTGGCAGGACACTTTGGGAAGCGGACTTCTCAAGCGCTGGGGATGTAGATGCTAACTGATCAACTCTGGGGGAGCCATGAATGACATACGTTTCACACAAGCAACTGAAGTCATTTTGGTGCTACATTATCACCTTATTAGATGATGAAGAAAGAAAATCTAAAACGTATTGTCTGTTCTCTTTTCCTCTCTCTTCTTCTGAAAAATTGCTACAGTTCATTATTAGACAAATGGTAAAAAGTGGGATTGCTACACAAGAAATATATAATATCATTTAGATTTATATTAAGCAACAGCTCTGTGAAACTTTTACAGATCCAATTACGAAAAAAAAAAGAGAAGAAAGAAAGAAAACTACAAAAGTGTATGGAGAGCAGCATGTGGTCAGCAGAATAGATCTGTTCTAGGAAGAAAACAATATTACCTCAGGTTAGAGAAAATACATTCAGAAGTTTGGGAGAAGAATGGGGTCAGCTTGAAAACACTTTTTTTTATCGTACATTCAAAAGATGCAATGGATAGAATTATCTCTGCACATCAGAGCACAGAAAAAAAATTATACAAAATGTTTAAAATTCACCTTAACCTCCTACAAAGAAAAAATAGAACAGCATAGTGAAATAAAATAAAACTTTCAAAGAAATAAGGTCAGAGCCGCCTATAGGAGGGAGAGTTGCAAGAAAGTAATGTTCCTCTTGCCACTGTGCTCTGAAAGGTTATTCGTTGCCAGAATTAACTACATTAGAACAATGGCAAAGTTCATAGCAGAAAACATTAAAAACTTTTGTATTTATATGTGTGAAAGGATATTATATAATCCTCAGAGTCCCCAGATTTAATAAACAAGGGCAACATGCCTCTTACTTTGGGAATATATTACAGGAGTTTTTCTAGCACAGCTTCATGGGGAAGATAACACCAGTGGTTTCAATAACAATAGAGTAAAGGCAATGACATATAGGACATTTGAAGTAGAAAAACAGGAGAAAATCAGAGGTCTCTGAAAGCAGGAAATGAAGAAGCCATGAATCTTAATGAGAGATTTGTCTGCTGGAAAAACAGGTTAATCTGTTTATGAATAAGAGGACTGCAGACCTAGTTAGTGAGGTTATTTTAGCATCTTTGGCTGACGTTTAACTTAAAGAGCACAGAGAGAGAGGAAGAACAAACCCTGTGGTTGGAATTAGACCTCTATCAGTTTCCGAATTTTGCAAGACAGGAAGTTGGCAGATGCCCCATTCCGATTCCTCTTCAAGGAGTGACTCATCCCTAGCTGTGAAGAATATGGTTTGCTGACAGCCTCCAGCTGCTAGCGTCTTCCAAATCCAGCACCACCTTCAAAGCAAGGTCATATTCTACTCAGGGCGGTTCCTCTCCCAAGACAGTACAGTCATGATAATCAAGGCTGGGTTTTTCTGCCACCGGGCTTCTAGCCAATGACTAAGGCACGTATGCGATAGCCTCGCCATTTCTCCCTGAATTGGGAATCTTCCATCCGACAATGCTTGTTCCCTGGTTCTATCACTGTGCTCTGCTGGCTCTTCATGTCTCACCTGGCATTCTTTTTCTTTTCACATATGTAATTCTCCAGTGAGCCTTTCACGCACTTAACTTCACATCAGGATCCTTTTTGCTGGAGAACCAAATCCATGCAAAGGGATTTCACATGGAGCTAAGATAATGTTTGCTGTTCTTGTACAAAGTGTATGTGTTAGCTGACATTTTCTAACTTCTATTTTACATTGTAACTGAACATAGGAAATGCTGTATGACTAAACCATAAGAGAAATTTATCAAATGTATACTTTAGCTTTTAGTTGGTAACAGCGACAGTTTTTTATAGCATCTGTGTCTATCCAGTAATACTCATTTTTATTATTAGTCTATCCCAGTAAAAGCCTTTACAGCCAAGGTTTTATTTTCTCCTTTTGCTAAAAATCATTGTGTATCCTCAGTTCCTCAAACATTACCTATCACCTATCACCCAGTAGGCATGAGAAATACATCTCTGAATGAAGACATGATTTGATTAGCTGTCATGGTTGATACATTATGTCAACTTGGGGAGTCTAGAGGTTTGGCTGAGTGACTCAGCAGGAAGCCATGGTGGTTACTTTGTACACATCCTGAGCCTGTAGAAGAGGAGGGCATGGAGATTGTGTGAGAGCTATATGCTCCGTGGGTGGTGGTAGCCTGTTTACAAGGTAGAAAAAGACTGCTTGCTGCCATTCCTCCCTTTTGCTGGTTGTTTTTGCTGTGCTCTGCTGCCATGAAACTTTTCCCTCTGTCATGTGCCACTCTGCCTCAGAATCAGCGAAGTATGGACTGAAACCTCAAAAAGTGTAAGCTAAATAAACCTTTCCTCCCTCCATTTTGGGTGTTGGGTATTTTGTATCATCAATGAAAGAAAAGTAACCAAGACATTATCAATTTAAACATATAATCTCTTATTCTTATATGAGACTATATCTCAAAAGTTCAAAATGCAGGATGAACTAAATCAGAGGTGAGTTTTAAAGAAGTGTAATATAATTTAATGGTATAACTAAGTACATTTACATTAGCTAGCCGAATATAGTAATTAGATCCTTCTACATCTAATTAGTATCACTATGAGTGTGAAAGCTACCTATAAAAAGATTTAGGGTTCTATACTGGCAAATATGTTTGCATTATTGATATGATATTTAGGAACTGTATAACAGTTTTAGAAAATTTACAAACAAAGCAAACTCAAGGTAGTATTTTTCATAGAAAATTCTGTTTATATTAAAAATGTGCAAAGTACTTTATGTTTATATATGCTAAACAAAAAAAAAACTATGCTCAGATGACTTTAAAATGATTTTACGTTCCACAAAATAATTGGTGTGGTGGTTCCACCAGGTGTGGTGGTGTACTCCTGTAATTCCGGCACTCTGCAGGCTGAGGCAGAAAGATTGATATGAATTCAAAGCCAGTGCAGCCTCCACAGTGAACTTAAGGCCAGCTTAAACTAAACAGTGAGACTTTGTCTCAAAAAAAATCTAGATGATATGCCTTGAGCAAATATTAATTAATTATCCTAAACTTTACTGAGGCATTATACAGAATACAATGAATCTACTTAAGTATGCATTTTGTCCAATTTTGATAAATATACACACTGTATACCTATCACCACCGTCAGGAGAAAGCATATTTATATCACCCTAAAAGATCCTCTGCATCCCATACTATCAAACATCTTCCCCTTATGAGGTCCTATGCAGTATAACTGATTTACTTCTGTCACTGCTTATTTGATCTATATTTCATAATCAAATACAAACATACTTTAAAAAAAGAATGGCAGCCTAGAAAAATATCCAAACATTTCCCAAAATACAAGGGAACTTTCCATTCTTTGAAACACAATGAGAATTAAGAATATAAAGTGAATGAACTAGGATTCAGTGCTAGAAATGTAAACTACTCTGGGTACCCTAAATGGCAAGGGATTTAATGTATGGAATTAAGAATCTACAAAATATATGGGAAGGGCTGAGAAAACACACTCTATCTTGAACCAATTGGAAAGTATCTAAGAAACAAAACCAGTTTCTCTATCGTTTTCTCACTTGTTGACCAAATGCAAGTGTGACAACACAGACCCGGCGGATTGCGGAGGGCTGAACACCCGAAACAAGGGTCCCCGAGTCATATAAAGAAGATCGAGCTGCTTCCCGTGTTGCTCAACAATCGGAAAGCTTCATAACAGGCAACAGAAATACAATGCAGAAAACAGCCTTCCTAAAGGTGGTGAAGGGCAGTAGCTACAGGGTGATGGGGTTCACTGTTGTCCAACAACAAAATTTCATTACTACTAATTTAAATAGAAATATGTAAATCTACCTCCAAGTAAATCTGTATGTTTACTTTCTCCAGTTCCTGCCATGTTGCAGGAGGATAATTACGAGCATCATTAAATGAGTGGGAATGAGGTGGAGGTCCACTGTCAATAGACAATATGGAGCAAATCTAGCATCCCTCCTGATTGAATGCCAGGGCCCCGCACTCTTGTGAAAACTAAGAATGTGCTGGCAAATGTTCAAGATTCCCTTGTGTTAATGATATCACCATTGTGGAATTCTACTAATTTAAAAACTATCATCTTTTGTCAATCAAATTTGTGTATGAAACATACTTGACTGTTCTTAGTATATATATACATAAGGCTGGTGTTGCAATTTGCTTTGCTGATTGTCTCAGAAAATAGAAATGGAGAATATGGACTTGTACTTGTCAAAATGGAAATTTCCAACATGATAAAGAAAACAAATTATAGTGTGACTCTTGTAACTGTTGGAAAGGAAATCAAGACTCCAATTAGCAACCTGATATTTTCTTGGATAAAATGAAAACTTGTGTGGAATCTTGGAGAGGATAAATTCTTGCATCTATGTAAGGAAGTTTAGAATTTTTTCAGAAAAGTAAAATAGTATTCAGCGTGCAGATCTTTGTTTTGTGAGATAATAAAGAGGACTTTGAATGTTTTAAAAAGGTCATTATTACAAATAAAAAGAATATTATCATATTTTATTGAATATTTACTAAAATGTGCACTTAACTATTATAAGTCAAAGAAGTGACCTTTCCTTTCTCTCTCTTCTTCTGATTGTATTTAAAGTAACTCACCGACTTGCCAGAATCCTATGGAGAAGAACTGTCACATGAGAAACTCATGCAGATGGGAAAAGTGAAATTGAATAAAGAGACACAAGCTACCCCACTAATAATGCCAAAAGGAGTTGCCAGTAGATGTGCCATATTTCTTTCCTTTAAAATGGATTAACCGTTTTTCAGCAATGAATATATAGAGAGGGGAAGTTTTCAAGCAAACAAGCGAATGTTGGGAATTTTTAATGAAGTTTTATATATTCTGGCTGCAATAAAATATTTTTCTTCTATATCTGATGGCTTCTTTCTCAATTGTTCTTTGGATTGCATATAAATTCAGATTTATTTGATATAGAGCAAATAAATGTAGAGCAATAATTACATCAAATAATGTAGAACAATCACCTTTAATGACTTGTTACACTCACAAATGTGTTTAATCTATAATGTTTAGTTAAATTATTTTAGGTATTTGTAATAAAATTTTAAAATTTAAAAGGATTATAATGAAGGCCTCACCTAATCCAGCAAATTTTCATGGAGGTACATAGATGGAAAAACGATTGAAGAGTTTGAAAAAATATAAATAATGGTAGTGACAAAATTGAGACTAAAATATAGGTGAATTATTCTTTTTCTAAGCTATGAAATATATTTAGTCTATATCATTATTTGTCTAAATAGTAAGACACAAGATCTTCCTGTTTGTGGACTAGTTTATTAATTCTGAAGGATTTTCTCTACTGAGGATATATTTATCTTTTTTATCAATATCTATAAAAATGATTTTTATGTACACACAATATTTTTGTAAATCAGCAAATACTTAGAGAAAATAAAAGTCTTCTGAAATTTTTGATAAGAGATACTTTTCAAATCAAAATGTATATCACCAAAAAAGAGCTTGATTAACAGAAATCATAGACTTTAGCTCTGATTAATTTAAGCAGAAAATTGTTTAGCTAAAGTATATTGAATAGTACAGAGAACCTTACTCAAATGGTTAAAGAACTTGTATTGGAGGGTTCCTGACTATGAAAAATTACCCTAAGTTACAGGCTAGAACTAGTCCTAGGAAGATATTGTTGCTCTGTGAGTTATCACAGCTATCTTTATTTCTGATGTCACTAATCCTGGATTTAAAGCCCTGTAGCTAGAAACGCATTATCTAGAAACTAGACACATACACCTCTGCTGCCGCAGTGATTGCTTCAATAGGGTACGTGTCCTTTCATGTAATTCCCAATTCCAGCTTAGATACACCACAACCGATCATAAAGTACTGACACTTCTGAACCCCCACAGTCAAGAAACTAGCAAAAGTAAGCAAATGTCCTTGTCATTAAGAGATGGACTCTGGCAGCAGAGAAAATGAAACACTGAAAGTAGGTCTGGGATTCCTTTGAAATGGAGATTGTGGATTTCCTTTACCAGGGAAGAGAAGGGTATTCTAGCCAACTGGCAAAAATTGAATAGTGTGGTACGTTCTTCTGTAGAAGTAACAGAGAGCACATTCTGGGATCCTATGCGGCCAGGTAAAGCCATGTCACTAAAACTCCTGAAAAAGAAATGGAGTCTTTGGAAGAAGAAGAAAGTAGTTTGGAATTTTAGAACAATCCAGAACAACAAAAAAATCTATCTTCTTCAAAAAAACCTAGTTGAAATATTAGTAAATTTAAATGTAATGTATTAGTAATTATAAGCAGGCATAAAAACATAAAAAAGGATGTCATGGATTTATTTCCTGTTGATTTACAGGAAAATAATCAAAATGCTAAGCGAAAGGAGACATCAGGACACAAAAGCATAATTTTAGAATTTATCTTTCATTACTACAGTGGCAGAGAGACACACACAAAGCCAAATTAGTGTGGAAGGTCCAAATATGTACTCCCATCCGGTCACATGAAAAGAAACTTCCCAATAAAACAAAACAAAAAAATCACTTCTCCCCAAAAATACCAAAGCCCCCATCTACACTACCATTAACACTGACTCCCGAGGGAGGTCCAACCAGGATGACTGGGTGGGGGGGTGCTGCCTTAGAGAGAGCGCAGCCCTGGCCAACACAGCACCTCCGGACAGGGGAAGTAACCACGCCCAGAAACAGACCTTCACTGCGAAGGGGTCTACATCTAGATCAGCCCCAAAACCCGAATCCTTGAGGGGGGAAGCGGCACCGTGGTTCTCCAGCATCTCCCCGCCCCTTCGTCTCAGGGAGCAGCCTTTGGAAAGTTCTTCCAGTAGCCTGAGGGAGGAAGCCAGGCCTCTGAATGGCGGATTCCTTTGCTTTCATGCAAACTGACGAATGTGGAAATAGGAGAAGCAAAAACTCGGAAGAATGCGCTAAACTCGTTCAAAATATGAATGACAAATGTATCAAAGTTATGAAGTCCTTGAAGAGGTGTCACAGAGAAGTAACAGAGACAAAGAAATTATGCAGAATTCATTCAAAGAAAAATAGCCAATCTGATGGCAGGGGTCTAGAATCTCAGACTTCATGACACCGCTTGCCTCTGAACTTTGAAGAAACTTTCACCCACAAAATGATAATTTCATACTGAAATTTGCCTAGGGGCTCATATAACACATACCCCTCACAGAACATCATTTATTTTTTAAAAATAATAGGGTAGACATAGTTCTGCATACCTGTAATCCCAGCATTTGGGAGGCTGTGGCCAGAGGATCTCTCTGAGTTTGAGGCCAGCATGGGACATATAGTGAGTTCAAGCCCTGCTGAACTACCTACTGAGTTCCTGTCTCAAAATAAAAGTATAGATGAACAAATAAATAAAATAAAATAAAGTGCCAACTGAAATGAAGACACTTGTCAGAAGAAAAAGAAATGGCTCATAAGTACATTAAAATGAGTTTGACATCATTGGCCAGTAGAGAAACGCAAAGTAAAAGAACACTAAAATTTCATCTTGTTCCAGAAAGAAGGCCTGACATCAAGAAATCAAATAATAACAAACGTTGGTGAGGCTATGCTAGAAAAGGAACCCTCCTCCATTGTTGGTGGGAATGTACAACCCATATACGAGCCAACAGAAAAAGAGGTATGGAGAGTCCTCAAAAAAAACCCTAAAAATAGAAATGCCACTCAACCCAGATGTTTCCCTACTAGGTATCTTACCACAAGAGTTAAAGACACTAAGATATAGCTACCCGTGCATACCAGTGTTTGCAGCAGCAGAATTCATGATAGCTAAATCTTAGAAGAAGCATAAATGTCCATCAATAGGCAAATAGATAGGAAAATATGGTATCGATAAATAATAAAGAAGGATACATTTGTGTCTAAAAATTTACAGGAAAATGTAGGAAAAGGATGCACCTGCAGAATATAATGTTAAGTAAAATAATTCAGATGCACAAGGTTAAATACTATATGGCTTCCTTCCTTAAAGTTAAGAGAAAAACTAAAAAACAGATAAAAAGAAACAGGTCAGTAGATCTTTTGCAATTAGCAAGGGTACCAAGGGGTGGCAGGAAGGCCAAGGGGTGGGGGAGAGGGGACATGAAAAGAATTAACCTGTGTCCAGTACAAGGGCCAAATACCCACCACAAAAGTAGTCATTCTATGTCACAAGCATGTACTACTGAATAGAACTATTGACTTGGAAGAAATCAGAACCCACCTTCAAAACTGACTTGAAATTGAACATCAGAGAAGACAAGGAAGAACAGCAATACAAAGAGAGCTGTCATTCTCCTGGTGTTTCACACCTGAAAGATGCACAGCTGAGATATAGGGGAGCTAAGGTAATGTTGTAAGAATCCCTCAGGCACAGCAAAGTTGCACTGCTTTTCCTAAAAGTTATCGCTGAAAATAAGTCTGTTTATATTTTAAGGGCTTGGAAAGGTTCATCAACCAATTTATTCCTTTTGGCGTAAAATTACAATATTTGACTGAAATAAAACACTTCTTAAAAGGTAAAATTTAATCAACATTAGGTGGCAAAAAATAATTTGTCTGACTCTAGGAGAGATAATTTTAATGGGATTGATACTGGTTGTCTGAAGAATAATTTTGGAAAGAGATATGATTTGAATTTGTGTAGAGATTAAAATAAACAGAATCATATTTCTGGAGATTAAGAAATCAAAATATTGAACACAGATGAATGTAAGAATGATGTTAGAGAATAAAAGCATAGTTTGTGAAACTAAAAAATATAAGAATATATGTCTTTAAATCACTTCAAGTTTTATATAACAGCTGGAAATTTTACAAAAATATTAAATATAAAGGTAGAGATTTTCTTCTCCACCTTTCACAGGCAGTTCTGCACAGTTGGTTATCAAACAGAGCTGAATATTACACAGAAATGTCTATATTCAAAGACTAGCAGTAGCTTCAATAATTTAATCAAAGGGTCCTTTCAAATTTCCTAATAAATGGGGTCAGTGTACTTCAGATTCTATTATAAAATATTATGTTAGATGAGAAACAGAGGAGGTCACATTATTGTAGAAGAGCCTGTGACATCATTCTCGAAGGAAGAAAAAGGGGTCAAAGTACGGCAAGGTAATGGATTATAATGGATTCAGGATTCTGGGTAAGAGAAGTGTGTTTATATTTAGCAAACATGCAACTTTAGAGCAAGAATAATAAACACAGCAGCGGGGGCCTTTCAGCGTTTCCTTTGTGAAACTTGAGTAAAATGAAAACACTGAGAAAAACAAAAGAAAACACTGAACAGGAAATGGGCTGAAACAAATTTTTGAACATGAAAGAGGAAAATGGAACATAGTTCTTGGGTTGAAACAGGAGTGAACTCCTATTAAGGTGAATATAACAACGTGAGTGACACAGAAGAGAAATTCATTCTCTGTGCTACTAATTGAAACATTGGAACAAATGGATGCATCGGGCTTGACAATTAGTGTGTTTCACGATCCGGTAAAAAGAAATATTCTTATTATTCATCCCAGGGAGCAGTTTAAATGGCTTTTGTATTTATTTTTTCTATTAAGTACCAGATGTTCATGTTAGGACATTTACATGCTGAGGGAAAGAAGTAACAAAATTCATTACTGCCCATCAAACACTGATCTGATATTTATGTGATGCAATGACTAGATAAAAGAATACATTTTGTGCGCATCAGTCTGATTTTCTAAAATCTAGAAGATCTTTATAAATTTCTTCAGAGATATTAAAATAACTGCACCTTTGATATGTTTTGATGGCAGAGGGAGGCACCCTACGCCTTTAGCGTGTTTAGTGTGTTCTCTATGATCTGTTTCTGTCTCTGCTCCATGGTTAACTGTAAAACACAGAGCAAAAGTATCCAATTTCTCTTCATAAATGGCAAGAAAGTGCCCTTTATCATCTTGGAAGTTATTTCTGGGCTTTCTAGGCACTTTGTGATGCTTTTAGGATAGTGCAAAGGCAGATACATTAAGAGGACTACATTATTGTTAGAGAAAAAGGTAAATATACATGAGAAAATCATTGGAAATTTCAAATGAACTATTTAGCTTAAAATTCTTTCAATATTAAAATCACTAATTTTCATAAAAGATATAAAGATAGCATATGCATTTGATTGAATGTAGTAGATTATTTTCCCAATTAAATTCTGTCAAGATTCAGTCACATTGTGACACTGTAAATACACATCATTCTACTCAAAGCACATAAAGCATGAACCAAGACCTGAAATGAAAATGAGATTAAGAATGATAATACTAAACAAAATTTAATTGTCACAACTTCTTAAAAAATTCATGTTTATAATTATTAGTTCTAAATAAAGGTACTGTTAGATTTTGTTATCTGCTTGTTATTTTTTATTCTTATCTGACAATGATTCTAGTTATCTTCTACTCTGCACTTCAAGAATAAAAGTTTGACGGAAACCATAGCGAAGACATTCAATGGTTGTGGACAATTTACAAAAAATTTCAACATGTACTTCCAATAAATTATTTCCCAGATCACAGTCTTAGAGCGCACAAGTTTGTAATTCTATGCCTTGCAATGAATTAAAGAGAAGACTAGGAGAAATAGCTTATTTTCTTAAATTAAGGTAACAATTATCACATTATTGGTGGAATTTCATTTAGAAATAATTTTATACACATCACTAATACTATTTCCTGGTGAAACCAGTGAAATAGTGAAGTATAAGGTGGGTCGGTCCAAATCTGCATGTAACCCTAAATGTGACTACTCATCAACTCCTTCAGGAACTTCTCAGGAGACTGGACTGATGCCAGGACACAGTAATGATATGTTATATTTGTCATACATTAATCTGTATAAAATCTGAATAAAATTTGTGACATTTACATTAAAGTTTTCCTAATGATGGTGACAGGAGTAATCTTTCAGAACAAAATGAAAATTGAAATGCATAAAGAAGAACGGGTGAAAATAACTGCAAAATATAAACAAATACTAATTTTAAAATGGCAAATAAATATAACCAAAATGTGAATGATAAATACTATTAGTCACAAAGAGTATGTATGAGTTACCTATGACAGCATGAAAATATTTGGCAATTTAAAATTTAGCAAAACCATGCAAAGTAAAATAGTAACATATAACTACTTGACCATTAGAAATAATATCTATGTAAGAAGTTTATCTCTTTAGGGAACTTTGACAAGGCATTTATGCACATTATCCAGGATGCAGAAAGAACTGGTCCTTATTACAGCTATGTCAGTGAGAAATCTCCTTTATAAAATGTCAGTCGCCAATTATTATATAACTCCAATAGCGTTCTTTCTTCAATATTTACATGTGAAAAAATGGAAATAGAGAGATCTTAATATGGATAAACGCCACTGGACAATAAAAAAACTATTTAAACCCTACATGTCATAAAGGTCAGCGCTCAAGTCTTCATCACTTTCAGTTTAGTACCATTTTGTTTTCATTGCCTATGCGATACTTGCTCTTGTGCTTATTGATGGATTTTTATAAGCAATATTCAAAAATAATCAAGTCCAAGGTCAATTCATTGCAATACAGATGCTTGATGAACTTTGCCTTTTAAAGAAAAAATATAAAATAAATGTCAACATTAAAATTTAAAACAAAAATAACAAACAATACAAATTAAGAATCAAAGTGCTATATGGAATTGTTCATTACAATATTATATTTATTCAATCAGCATTTGATTTCATTATATCACTGAAAAATATATTGTCTTTTTTAAATGTATGACTTGAAAAATGGGTTTTTAAATTTAGACTTGCCTATGTGACTCCAAAAATTATTCTCTGTCTTATTAGAATATAACGAAGCACAAAGAGGAGGTCCAGATTACTTAGCAGCATATTTTTATGTGTATTTAATTCTGTTTTCCTCAGATTTAGAAAAACAGTTTCATGGAGCTAACGAAGTTAAGCTAAGGCGAGTTTATCGACTGTGTGTCAAAAGTGTAAAGTGAAAAATCAGTTTTGAATGTCAAATGGTCTTTCATTTCTGCACCTTGAGATTCACGTCTCTCTACTTTCTCTCTATTTCATGTCTGCTTGTGCTTTCAATCTCCTCAGAGTGCAGCCAGACGCCGCAGCCTACAGTGTGAATACTCCTGCTGTATTCCTGTTTGATCTTCTTCCCTTGATGTGTCAGAGTCTTTGTGGGCTGCCAACTTGTCAAACCATTTTTATTCTTCAAAACCTTATACATAATTTTTGAATAAGCTGTGCAGATCTCAGGACACTTGATGAATTTTTCCCAAATTAATCACTCTTAAATATCATAAGCACCACTGCATGTGTTTAACATTGTAAGTACAAACATATTTATTCAAACACAACTAATTAGATGCAAAATAATACAACTGTGGATTAAAGAAAATGTTTTGTGCTTCTCTGGATTAGTAAAGTTACTACATTTAAGATGCCAGCTCAAAAAAATAAGCATTGAAATAGAGGGCATATTTTAACTATTCCACTTAAAAGGTCACAAGAAAAGGCAACATGTATTATTAAATGGTTTATTATACTGTTATAAAAATCTATAATCAAACACTCTCTGACAGTTAGATAGTCATAATTATTTTTTGCCTAGGAGAAAATGTATACATTGTCCTTATGTAAGTCCTTGTTTATTGAGAAGGAAGACACTCAGCAATCAGAGATGTTTTACAAATCCTGGCATCTATCACGTGGGAAAAATGACCACTAGCTCTGCGCCTTATACAACCTGGGGCACAAAACAGTTGCCAAGAAATATAATACCAGTTTGTCTTGGAGCTTCAGTCATTCACCTCAATATCTGTAAGACACAATGAAAATGTATTCATCAATGGGAAGAAATCCATTTTTAAAGTGTGTTCAGTAGATTGTTGATAATGCTACAGTTGAGAAATTATACACCAAGTGATAAGGCCACCCTAAGATTAAAAAAATACTACAGACCATCAGAATAATCCATCATAACCCAGCCTAGTAAAGGTCAGAAAAAAAGAGAAATGAAGTAAATTTTACACCTTTACCAGCTGTGATTAGCATCAGTTCAAGTTAATATTTTCTGCCCCAGAGTAGTGGTAGAAAGGGCAGACTTGTCTAGAAAATATATATATAAAAAAAACTTTTTAACTCCATTCCAGGAAATTATGGGGTTTCCATATCAAATGTATTCACCATTAAGAGTTGAATTTAGATATCTTAGGTTATTAATTTTTCATAAAAATAGAATAATGGCTACCCTATTTGCAAAGTTATTTGTTCAACAACATGTGTGGTGTACAACCCTCAAATAAGTAGAGGTGAAGGAAGGCTGTCAAAGCTCCTGATGATCAAGCTCAGGTACATGAAGATGCAGATGGAAGGGATGTGCAAACGCTGCTCTCAGGAATAATCAGCAGCAGGTAGCCGCCTGCAGTGATGGCACGCTGGGAGAGGCAGAGCAATACCTCTATCTGAGGGTTGGTTGCAGGAGATGCTCCAAACTTCATAAAGATACATGATAACTGTAGTTGAACAACAGCAGCAAAAGCATGCAGAAATATGTTTCCTAGCAACTGAGACATATGCAAGAGTAGAATAAATTATGGGCAGAACAAGATTTCTGTGTTGTCTTTGGGAGACAACATGTATTAACACCATTACTTACTCTTGCACAGTGCATACACCTTCAACCATCAACACACACACACACACACACACACACACACACACTCATGCACGCACACATGCAGAGGCACACATTCACAAAATTATGTGAAACTTCATTATCAGTTGGTATGAATTCTTCTTGGCTACAGCATTTGCTCTAGTCATTCTTGAAAGTACCTGGTCTAAGATGGCTGCTTTGTAAAGCTACGCTCTTCCTATGTTCTCTTCCAGCTACATAATTTTCTGAAGCACTATTTTTATCCTACTATCCCAATTTTTAACTATGCCTTATTTTCTGGCAGTAGCTTTTGTTATGTCTAATTAGCATGAGGTGTCTAATTGCTGTTTCTAGTTAGCATGATGACATCAGCATAATTGATGAGCGTAATATCTTGTGAAATGAAAGATAATTGTTTTCATCTGAATTTTGCTACTGTGACAAAATAAATGAGACTGGTAATTTGTAAATAATATTAATTTTCTTCTCACAATTTTGGAATCTCAGTTCAGACCTCAGGCAGGTTCATTCTGCTGAGGTGTGTTTTCCTCTTCCAAGTTGTGTCTTTTTCTCCCACTTTCTGGAAAGTATGAATTCTATAGCCCTCTAAGATAAAAGGGACAAAATCACATTTTAAAGCTCTTTTATAAGGGGCCTAATCTTATTCATGAAGACGCTGTCCTCACCATTTAATCACCACTCAAAAATTCCACATTGAACACTATCAGTTGGCGCTTACATTCCAACACATGAAAGTTGAGGGACGTGCTCAGAGAATGGCAGTAATCAGGATCACTAGGAACTACATGGCAGCTTAGAGCTGGCACTGGGATAGGAGAACAAGTGCAAATCCATGCCCATTCCAACGGAAATTAATCTAGTACTGGTGGGCCTATGGACAGATACAGAGAATAATGAATTTTCTGAGTCAAAATCTCTTAGGATCCACAAGAGGATGCTTAATTTGCTCAAGCAGTGAGACTGCACATAGGACAACAATTGCAAGGCCAATCTTCTGCAGTTAAATGTAAAATAATCTTCTGTCACTGTCTAAAATATATCTCCTTTCTACACAGACCAAACCAGTGATCCGAAGGAAGTTGTGGTAAGATCAACATCCCTGCATCTTTCAAGTTTTCAACAGTATCAAGAAACTCTTCAGTCCCCCAGAGGATGTAGTACAATTTTACTTTTGTAAGTGAAGTCAGTTTTAATGGTTTTCACTTCAACTCTTCCCACACCATCAATCCTCCACAGGTCAGGACACCAATGTGGAGATTCTGCCAGCTTCTGTGGATGTCTAATTCAGTTGCCCATTCTGAAACTTGGAAAACAACGATTGGGTAATTTGGTGAAGCTAGTGGAACCACAGAGAAAAGTATTTTACCTAAAACCTCATTGATGAAATAACTTCCGTAAGGTTTTACTCTAACTCTAGTGTCAGCGCAAATTTGGGCTCTTCAGGGATTAGTCTCAGTTCAGAGTCATCTTTCAGTAGTCATCCGGAGGTCTGATTATCTCATCTCTTTCAATACACAGTTATTCTGGTCAAGGATTGGAGAACCTGGTGAGAACAGCAGGGAAGAAGGAATAGTAGTGTGAATTTTCAATAGTGTTTTTGGTCTTACTTTCATTTGACCATGTTTCTCATCTATTCCTTGAGTTGTGAGATAGTGAATGGGTTGCACTTTGAAAAAAGTAATGTAGGAGGCCTTCTCTCTTTATTATTCAGATAAGAAGTATATACATTTGACCTAGGTTATTATACATAGTAGACTTTCTATATTCACTCATGGGAAGATTATGACTTATTATCCAATGTCAAAAACATTGAGTTATTTTATTTTTTATTTTAAATAAATAGTATCAAAAAAAGAACAGTAGCAAAATATAAACAACACAAAACAAGGACATTAAACATGATATAGCATTTCTTAACAGTGGTTGTTATATTACATATTGTTATCTTCAATGAAGTTGCTCAGATTGCCAGATGTAAGAATAGAAAATTGATTGAAGCATTAAAGAGAATAAGTAAATAATTTAAAAGAACATTAGAGACAATACATAGTGGTACTAGGTAGGATTGTAGGAATTCATCATTGGTTGTTATACTGCAAATTGTTGTCACATAAATCTCTCAGATACAAGCATGCAAAATTCGTCAAAACAGTAAAAAAAATTTACTCATTAACTGTTCCCCTCAACAAACCATCAGACACCAACAGTACAGTTATGCCACCAATCCATATATATATGATTTGCCTTAGTACTTTTTTCTTCTTTCTCTCATCCCAGTTCCTTCCTTTGAGCTGTTCGTTTCCCTTTCTTATTATCTATTGTACTTTTTGGGTTTTATTTACTCTTTCATGTGCTTACACCAAGGAGACAATGTGATGTTTACACATGTGGATCTGATGTATTTCATTTATGAGTATGGTTTCTATTTGCACCCATTTACCTATAAAAGCCTCGTTTATCATTTTTTATAGCTGAGTAATACTCCATTGTATAGAAATGCCACATTTTCTTAATCCACTCCTCAGTTGATGGGCATTTGGGTTACTTCCAAAATTTAGCTATGACAAATTGTGCGGCTATAAACATGGATGCAAATATATCACTGTGGTATGACGTTTTTAATTCTTCTGAAAAATACCCAGAAGGGGAATAGCTGGCTTAATCCTAGTTTTGTGAGTAATCTTCAAACTGATTTCCACAGTGGTTTCTCCAATCGACACTCTCACCAGCAGTGGAGAAGTGTTCCTATTTCCCTACAGCATCTCCAGCCTTTGTCATTGGTTAATTTCTTAAAGATAGCCATTCTTTGTGGGCTGAGATGAAATCTCAGTGTTGTTTTAGTTTGTATTTCTCAAATGACTAATGATTTTGAACATTTTTTCCATATATGTAATCGCCATTAGTATTTCTTCATCTGAGAAGTGTGTGTTCATCTCATACCCATTTTGGGATTGGGTCTTTGAATTTTGGAGGCCTGATTTTTTTTAAATTCTTTATATTTTCTAGATAGGAGTCCTTTGTCTCAGGGACAATTGAATAAAATTTTTTCCCAATTCGTGGGTCTTATTTTCACTCTGTTGGTGATTTCTTTGGATGTGCAGAAACATTTCAATAAGATGAGATCCTAAAGATTATAAAAAGTAACAAAAAACAATGAAGACAAAATCAAAACAACACAAAAACAACAAAAAATGACTGACGACCTCAAAACAAAATGATACGAATCAATAACGGTTACTACCTTACATACTGTTGTCTTAAATGCAGTTACTCAGTCCACCAGACACAGGAATGTAAGAGTGATCAAACAAAGACAGTAACAAGAAATAAAAAACATAATTTTACTTTGACTCTGCTCATATACTTAATGGTAAATATTAAGTGAAAACACTAAATAAAATATTAGTAAAATTTATGTAAGAATATATTTCAAGAGTAAAAGAAAATTTCCAAAGCATTTTCAATTAGGTTAGCTATATTTTTCAGTATGTTTATATAAATAGAAAAATAATCCCTTGATGGTCTCCCTAGTTATTTGTTGAAAGAAAATATTGTTAGGAATGTGTGTGCATTTTCTATAATTTCATGTTTATCTGTAGAATATATTGAACAGAAAATTTTATCATATTCCCAAAATACACTCAAAATTGCCAATGCTTGGTTAGTTGTCAAAAATTTAAAACAGAAGTATCTTTAAGTGTTTCTGTGATCATTTACTAAGTGGTCTAAGTCATGAAAGATTATTCAAGGTGTTTACACAGATGGAAAAAACATCAATATCTCCCAAATAAATATAGTTTATTGTTTTCAAAAGTAAAACTTCTATTTTTTCAGGCAGTTGCTTTGCTTTAATCTCATTTCTTGAAGGAGTTTATTCTAAGTTTACACACATGGATTAACACATTCCCAAATAAGAATTAAATAATAAGTGTACGTCAAGCCAACTAGTGTATTTTATGTGTATTCCACTTTATATTAAATCTTTGAAAAATTGTTTGATCTGTACAATTTTCTAAAATACTAGGAGTATTTTGTGTGATTTTCACACAAAATATATGTGTATGTATCATATTATAAAGGATTATGTCCAAATTCTGAGATGAAACTTTGGGGGGAGAGAGAAAGAGAGAGAGGGAAGGAGGGAGGGACAGAGAGAAAGAGAAAAAAGAAAGAAAAGTAAGAAGACGGACTAGGGAGGAAACAAACGACAGATGGGCAGATCAATCAATTGATAGGTGGAGAACAAATCAGAGAGGCCCTAGAGCCAATAAGAGACTTAAGTGAGGTTAAATACAGTCTGCCAGGAAATGTATAATATCTTGCATTTTTGCATTTTTGTTTTGTTTTGCTGTTTAAGGGATCAACTGCAAGGCCTCATGTACGCTAACCCAGTACTCTACCTGAGCTACACCCTCAGACCTTAAAATCCTTTTATATTTAGGTCAATTCATAATTTTGAACATGTGAGATGATAGGAAAAACTTGATGTTTTAAATATTTCTCCTTTCCAGTTGTTTTTCCCCCATTCCAAATAAATTCCTTAAAAGTAATCATGAAGTGGATTGAAACTTAGGGAGAGGGAATTACTGCACCCACCTTGAAAGATTTCTGTGTGTGTTATCTGAAATTCTTTCAAATGATAGATAGTGTTTCACAATAATTTATTCAACTGTGCAATTATATATATTGATATGGACTCATAGATAGCTGTTTTACACTTTTAGGTACAATCCAATATTTTTCTATTACTGCAACTTGGTTGCATTTTCAGGACCACTGGGAAATTTTCAAAAACAATAATGCACTATTAGAGACTTTTTAAGATTGTCTTCTGTACCTTCACATATTCCATTATTATGACTCTTCTTTCTTATCAGCTTAAACGTGTTCTTACCTTTTGATATTAAAAGAGCTCCAGAATCACCTTGCCTGTCTCCAGCCCCGGTGCTGAATGAGTGTTTTCTAGAAGAGGCGCTATTTTTTTTCATGGAAGAACCACTTTAGAAACCAATATTGAGTGACTATATGTATTTCTTATTTATGGGTGCTTTTGCTCTTAAATTCTCTCAGTTGATAAAAGAATATATGTGAATGTACAGTAACAGTGTGTATTCTCACTAAATATTTCTCTATATAACTATTTGTATTTATAGCAAAATAAGGATGAATTTGAATTTATGTCCTCAAGGGTTATCAATGACCATGTTTCCCCCTGGCATTCTACTAGAATAACTGTAAAACCTCATGCCAAAGTAAGATATCCCGCCCCTACTATGAACAGTCTATTTATATAAGGGTACAATTCTTGTACATTTTATGGCAGCATCAGAATGGTTAACCTGTGTCTGCAGTGGAAATAATTTTATGAACTAAAGTGGAGCACACTGGTGAAGGTAATTTCCACTTTAGTTGAACATGCATATTTTGCAATTGTCAAACTTAGTCAGTGCTAACTAGAGAAAAAAATAATATAAGATACGAATAGACTCACAACGGCTATCAGAATAGTTAGGCATGGAAAAGAGCAAAAGGTCTGTATGCACTGGAGATCCAAAGGATCCAGGCAAGTTCATAGGCCTGGAGCTCCCTGTAGACTTTTGTGTGAGTTCAGATCCGGGAGCTTAAGGGTCTATGTTGGAAGCCAGGGACACCGGACTCCTAGGCCAAGGGGAAGACAGGAGCTCCTCCACGGAAACGGACGCAAGCCTGCTTACTTCTTTCCCCATTTGTTTCTTCTACTCAGGCTACAAGATTGGTGTTTGGTGCTACTCACACTCAGGGCGGGCCTTTTCTCTTCAGTAAATTCATTCAGTCACATCCAGAACTGTGCTAAACCAATCAGTTGGGAATTTCCTAAACAAGCTGATGCAACAGTAACTATCACATTTACTAAGATCATCACTTTCAGTGAGTGTTTTTTTTCGAACTGTGGATTATCTAATGATTCATTTCTTTTAAAATGTATTAGTATATGTTTGTAATATGCAATCGATACTTTCATAGGGGGAATTGGTATATATTCATGTCATATTTTCATTCTTTTCCCTCTCACTTCACCCCACCTCCCTTCCATCTCTGCATCCCTAGACCCCTTCCCAACTTCAAAAAGTCTCTTTCCTTCTTGTCTGTATTTTGTTTTGCTCTATAATTTACTCATATGTTGGATTTTTCATATGTAATGACTTTCTAGATTCCCTCATGAGATTCTTTAATCTCATAATAAAAGGCTTTTTAAAACTTGCAAACATTAAAAAATAGTTTTAGTTCTCTAAATTCTGAGTTTTGAACAATTGAATGTCGTGTTGCCATGGCTTGAAGGAATCCTCTCAAAGCTTTTGTGTTAGGAAATTAATCTCCATTGTAACACTGTTGGGAGATGGCACCTCATAAGTGGTGATTAGGTTGTTAAGTGCGCTATTCTCACCAACGGGTTAATGTCATTTTTATGTGAGTGGAAATTTTAATCTCAAAATTTGACTTGTTTTAAAAGTGAGTAGGATTGTTTCTTGCTTCATACAAAGAAACTCTTACTATTCTGTAAAAAGGCCCTTACCACAGCAAGCCTCCAAAAGTATAAGACACAATTTTTTTTTTAGAAAATATCAAGATCTGTAGCGTTTTTGCAGCCACAAAAATGAGGAAAGCTGTGGAAAAGCTTAATCTTCTTATAGATTACCTAAGTGTTTGTGAAAATAGTTTTGGTAATAATTTTGCTAATATGGGCAGCAAAAGCCACAATGATGAAGTCCCAGTTGAAAATTAGGAACCTGCTTTTAGACAATGAATGAAGGACTGCATTTGTTAAAAAGAGGTAAAGGACCTGATCATTTGTGTTTGTATAGTAGTGCTTTGAGGAAATTAAAACTCCTGAGTGAATGGAATTGGATATTTGACTGTAGAAATATCTGATCAAAGTAGTGAAAGACATTTTGGCTATATAATATTAGTGCATCTTATTACAATAATGAAATACTTGGAAATGTACAGTTTGGCATAAATTGGTGGTTCATTTCCTTTCATAGTTCTAAAGGTCCAAGGTGTCTCATCTTTTAGTGGCTTTCTTACTGTCAGAGTCCCAAGATGATACAAACATGTTAGGAGACAAAGAGTTTGCACATGAGTGTGCCTTATGTCTCTTCTGGACTATGTTTCTTCTTATAGCACCATGTACTCAGTTTCTCTCAGTTTTCCTGTATGGCCCTAAGGAGTGAACCTATCTTAATATACTGACAGGATCATAATCACTGCTTACAGGCCACCCTCTAATTATCAGTCAGATTTACTTCTCACCTAAACAATGAGGATCACATTTCAACACTAAAAACCTTGGAAGATATTGAGGCTATGTCTACGCCTACACCCTATTTTCTTCCATTTAAAGCTTATAGAAAAGTAAAATAAATGTTTTTAAAGCAGAATTTATAATCAAAGAGGAGGTAGAACTTGAAGATTTTGGAAATTCTCAGCATACCTATAAAAGAAAGATGAGAAAGTCCAGTAAAGGTTACTAAGAGGATGACTGAGCAAATATTTGTTAAGGAAGCGAGAATGAATGTAGACACACTAAGTGCTGTTAATTAAGGTAATGAAGGAAGTATCAGAAGGCATGGCTGGTGCCCAGGCTCTCGCTCCCATCACAACCCAGGGATGCCAAGACTTTAGGGAAAGAATGGTGCTGAGAGTGCAGTCTGGGGCAATTGCAGATCATGATAATTTGATAGTCAACATTGGTTCCATTCTCTGTTCTCTGGACTCCCCCATGAGCACCGCTCTGTGCGGCTCCGTTGGGCTCAGACATGTTGCAGGCCACAGGTTGCCTATCAGGAGCTTACATAGGTGGTAAATGTTAAGTATCTGTGTAGAGTCATCTTTATAGGCAACAGCTCTGGGGGTATGAAAACTTTTACCGAGAGTTTGAAGATGGAGTCACTTGCAGCCTTAAACCTGTGACTCACACAAGCTAGCTCTGTAAGTGGTGAAACAAACACAAAAAGTCTCTTTCCTTCTTATCGTCTGCATTTTACGCTAGAACAAAGCCTAACAGAGCACTACAGTTTTGGCTGCCTCAGATAGCTCAGACTTAGAGTCAGTAGGTTACTGTTAGAGTTGGGGAAAGTCACAGGCATGTGACTCCAAACTGTGAGAAGCATAGTCATGGAGGCCATACGAGCAGTGCCTTCCAGAATCTTGGAAACATGGTTCCTCCACTACTTTGTTTAGATGGCAGAAATCCATCCAACAACATGCATCTTAAGATGTAAGGTTTCCTGTGTTATTTTGTTTGCCTGTCAGACCTTTCACTTCTTTCTTCTTCCATATTTCCCTTTTTTGGAATGAGCACAGCAATTTTAAGCCTATCATCACATCGTGATTTGGAAGCTCTTAGCTTGTTTGATATCCCAGGTACAGAGCTGAAGCCCAGTGAGGCTCAGAATGAATCATTCATGTCATTCATACACCCCACTTAGAAGAGCATTCGTTGATAATTTGGGCTTAGAATTACAAGCTGATACTGGAGTGAATTAAGGATTTCAAGTTATTGGAATTGAATATATTCTGTATGTAACAAAGATACGAATTTTAAGATCCAAAGTTAGAATAGTCTGATCTGAATATTTATGTCCTCTGCAAACACATACATGATAATTTTAATCCCCAAAGATATTATTTCATTAGCTGAATCATTTGGGAGGGATTAGGTCACGAGAACTCTACTGCTGTAAAAGGCAATCAGCCTCTTTCACCATCCAAAGACCCAGAAGGAGGTCTGTGAGGAAGGAGCTCACATGCGACTGCCTAGGCAGGCATATAACTGGTGGACTTCTCAGCTTCCAGCTTTGTCACAAATACATTTCTGTTCTTTATAAGCTCTCCAGTTTGAGACATTTTATTATAGCAGTCCAAATAAAGCAGGGGAAGTTACTGAACAACTAAGAAATTTAAATAACTTAGTTTATGTTTACTCCTTTGCTGACACATTTCATGTCTCAGTGCAGAACAGAGCATATGACCCATATTGCTCTCTTCTCCCTGAAGAATGCCTTTTCACATTTTCTGCAAGAGTCCGTTGGTGATGATTTGCCTCAGTTTGCATTTGTCTCAGTAAAACTTCATTTTCTTTCCTGTTGAAGGTGAAACGTGCTGCATACTGAACTCTCGCTTGGTGGCTTCTACTTTTCAATACTTTAAAGTAGATTTTCTGCATGCTCTTTTTGTCTGCAAGGTTTCTCAGAAGTATATTTGTAATTTTTAACCTGGTCCACTCTTAAAGTATTTTTCTTCTCTCTGAATTGTTTCAAAAGCTTTCCTTCTCCAGCCTGTCTTCTTACCGTGGGTGCTATCCAATCACAGGCCCAAAGCAATTATGTCAATAATCATAGAATAAAGTCTCTGAGATCATCAGTCAAAGTAAAAATTTCCTCTTGAAAGGCTGCTTACCTCAGATGCTTTTCACAGTAATGGAAACTGATTAACATAGAAAAACAATGATGATTTTGGGGTCATTGTTGGGACTATTGTGGACGTCTATGCCAGAGACCTGCACAGGGTTTGCCAACGAATCAAGTCTGGCTACTAACCTCCTGAGCCAATGGGAAACGTAGTGGGTAAAAGAGAAATAAGAAACTTTACAGTGTGGCTTTAGCAGGAAGGGATGGGGACAGGTATTTCTAGCCTTCTCTTCATTCATACTGACAGCAGCTCCTGGATTGTATGGACAAAGGGGGTCAAAGGTACTCAGAGTTACACATTCTTTGTCAAACTGTGGTCTGGTTGATTATTTTCTCAGGAGGTAAGTTGGTGTTGCCCACAGGGGTAGTTCTGACTCTTTCCAAGATGTCTATCCAAGGTGACAGCAAGAGAGAACGGCTCAGAGCAAAGAGACAAATTCAAGATTGGGACAGAGATGCCAAGTTTTCATCCTTGTTTTAGTTAAGAGGCACTCTTTAGGCACAAGAGTCTATCAGGGAAAAGCAGTTTTTAAGTCCTTCTTGCAACTGTTCCTGTTGATGTGGTTCAAAGGCCTTTGGAATTAGCTTATACAAGAAATTGGGCAAAGTCTGGAGCCTGTGAAATGATACACTCTGTAGAATTTGCATCTTTGTTGAATATTCCACACATGGCTTGACCTTGTCTAACTAGACAGCTGTGATTTTGGAAAGATAAACTAGTGTAGACCCAGAGTCAAAAGTAACAATCATTTACCTTGATTTATATCTGCCTTCACTTTCTTATGACCATGTAAATTTCTGTGACTGTACCTCTAAGCTTAGCACATCCTACTCTCACCTCGACCTAACAGTGAGACTGCTGGACAAGCCGAGACCTACAGAATAGCTTTTTCCACCTTCTACAGCCTGCCCACCTTAAATTCCCACCACTGTAATTAGTAAATGTTTCAGATCAAACTTTTGTTCTATGACTACGGATGTTTGTATAACCTCTTCTACAATGGAGTATTTCATTCAGGGAAACTTCAGTCCATGTTTCTGGG
The DNA here is from genome assembly GCA_004027595.1 of Dinomys branickii. NCBI lineage: Eukaryota > Metazoa > Chordata > Mammalia > Rodentia > Dinomyidae > Dinomys > Dinomys branickii. Next base: position 86,112 of record PVLD010000176.1, on the reverse strand, counting down.
AAATGGTCTCTCATCTTTTACTCAGAATAAACTATTTTCTTGTTTCCTCCAAAGAAGAGGCATTATTTCAGGCCATCAACTTTAAGTACAGCCTAATGAGCGGGACTGAGGGTACTCAGGAGGTGAGTGCTAGTAGGAATGCTAATTATGAGCAGGAGGGTTCAAATAATGAAGCATTGAATGGGAGCCCACTTATGTTACATTACAGCCAAAATTTGGGTTCCTTTGTCTGTGCCATGAGACTCTGGGGAGACGTTTAATGAGGACAAATTAACGTACAAGGCAGAGAACATTCTAAGTGAACACAGCATTCGTTTAATTGCATGGGTATTACTGGCACCGTTAGTGAAATTTACTGTGAGAATCAGAACAAAAAGGACCAGAGAAAGGAGAAAAGTCCCTGAGAAAGATGGGGGAGGTGAGCACCAGAGTGAACTGATGTGAATGGTTGTCAGCACTGCCCTGGAACCTACCGAGTTGTGAGACAAATGACTTATTTTTTTTATGAGTTGCCTATGTCAGTTTGTTTTACAGAAATGCAAACTTGATTAATGTCTTTGGTAGTTGTCAGTATTTTCTCACTAAGAGTGGGACTTGCTCTTTTTGATAGGGATGTTATCTGTATGATCTCCTCATCAGGAGGAGGCGCCCACCACTCCCTCGTCCCAGCCTCTCCCCATCACATGACCTGTGGTTCACAGCCAGGTCCCTGATTATTGAAATTCATTTTCTATTGTAACGAGCTTGATATTTTTAGATTTTATTCTATCATTTCATATAGAATTCCGAATATTATGGCATATATAAGAGGTTTAGAATGGATTTTAATCAACTATATGATCAGTTATATAATCAGTCTTACTAATTTTAGTATTGAATAATTTTGCTTCATATTTATAAAGATAAATCAATTTTGTGAATATTTATAAAAAGAAATTATTCCTTACAGAAACACAGTTGTAGAAATTCATTTATGTACACATATTTCTTTTTTATCTTCTTTATTCTTTTTTAGGCAGGGTTTTGCCATGCAGCACAAGCTGAACTTGTACTCACTTTGTAGATCAGGTTGACCTCAAATTTGCAGCAATCCTTCTGCCTCAGCCTCCTGAGTGCTGGGATTACAGGAGTGTGCCACCACATGTGGCCTAGATATTTCTTGTTTAATGATCTACCCATGATCAACTATGTCCCAAAAGCCCACCTTTGAATACTTGAAACTTTAGTATGATATTTTAGATCTAAACCATAGAGATATGATAGTATTAACTTAGATGAAGACATCTAAACCAATGAAACCCTTTTTAATATTTTATAAAGTGTCAAAATAAGAATTTATAGTTTTATTTAAATTTAAGTACTTGGGCTGGGGATATAGCTCAGTGGAATAAGCGCTTGCCTAGCAAGCTCAGGGTCCTGAGTTCGATCCCCAGTACTGCAAAATAAATAAATAAATAAATAAATTTAAGTACTTTTCTTTTTTAATACTCTTCCTTTTGGAATATTTTCTTTGTACTGAACAGATCAGTGAAATACAATTTACAAACAGTATAAACACACCCTGGTTAATTTTAGAAGATAAATACATTGGAAATGCCTCTTACAGTACAGAGAACTAGAGGAAACCATGATAGATGCGATTGTGGCTCAGTGGTAGAGTGTGAACTTATCACAGACGTGGCCTTGGTGCCAATCCCTAGCATGCGCACACACACACACACACACACACACACACACACACTACACACACACACACTACACACACACACTACACACACACACACATCACACACACACACACTACACACACACACATCACACACACACACACACACACACACACACACACTACACACATCACACATATTTTAAAAAGAAAACATAAAACATGATGAGTTAGAACTACAAAAACAGGCAGAAGTGTTTTGTGAATGCACAGACATTAAAAAATTCTAACTGAAATAATTCCACAGGAGCATTCCATGAAGTCTGAACCAGGTGGCTTCATTATGAACAGGCACGTGACACCACTTTCTTAGTGATAGCTGTTATCTCAGCTCTCCTTACATATTTTACTCGCTAAAAATTTTAGATTTTAGCCAAGTGGATGATTTTGCTAAACCTTAAGCCATACGTTATAGACTAAACTATCAGAAGACACTGGATGGGTATGTGAAAACTGCCATTTAGTTGAAGGAGGTTCCTGATATTGTTTTGAGACATGCAATTAAAAATGACCAGAAAAATAGAAAGTATATCTGGATTGCAAAGACTCAAATGGTGGTAAATATTTATTATATTAAAGGATGATTTGACATTATTTTAAACTTATAATTCTTTGAAAATTTGATTTTTAACTGCTAAATTTTTCCAGATTACACACATTATAAATACTTTTGTGGCTGGTCAAAATTACAGTGTGATGGACTTTGTTTCTATTATACTATAATTTTTATTGAACATACTTGTATAACAAGTGGAGAGAAAAAAGCCACACTAAAAACTGTACATAATTTTGTTGTTTAGTTGGGTAACTAGGAATAATTAGTAGTTTCTTCAGAATCATTCATGATTCAGTTGTCCTGAACAAATACACTATTGCTCTTATAAACATCAACTTAATAGAGAAATTTAATTACTTAAAAAATTGGATAGTTAAGGCATAAATTATATGTTGGGTCCCAGATTGATAAATTCAGAAGAAATCTATGGTAATTTGGGCACTGGGGAATGTTGAAGTTGTCACACAAGATATTAGTGCTATTATTGTATTTAATTGGCAATGATATATTGATTAAAGTGTTGGTACAACTGTTGACTCCAATAATGTGCTGCTTGTCTTAGCCACAGTATGGACATCAGAGTCCTTAGAAAACCCATTAGATTTGTACTGGAAGAATAGATGTTTCAGTTACTACTGAATATTTTCATTTTTAGCATGTATAATAGTGTCTTCATAAAGATCTTATATACTAGCTTTGTATTTTTTCAATTATGTGATTTAATTGCTCATTTTTTGGCATTTATTACTACATGTTTGCAGTATACGATGATTACTTTCAACACAGGTAACTGATACACATACATGACACATTTTAATTCCTGTTTCCCCTTCCTTCATTCCAACTTTAATTTTGTAGAATCATATGCATTCATTTATTTTGTTTTAAAGTTTTTTTATTCATTCAGTTTATTGGTACATTCAATCTATACATAATGCTTACCTTCATCATAGGAAACATGGACCTGTACCTGATGTAGCATGTTTCTTTCTTGCCCATTGTCCTATTTGCACTCTAACCCTCTTCCCCTCCTTATTTACAAACTTTTGTTTCTCTTACTCTTTTCTCATTGCTTTACTTTTCTTTAGTTTATAAGACCTTATAAAGTTAACTAGTATATATATATATATATATATATATATATATATATATATACACACACACACATACATACATACATACATATAATCTCCAGACTATTAGGTCAAAAACATATAAAACATGTAAGACAATTATACCACCAAGGTGCACTTTTACATACATCTGCACACTGGTTTACAACATACGTTTTCTAACATTTTTTTCTATCATCTATCTCTTTAAAAAATGTACCTACATCTATATCTATAATTATTTATTTAAGTTTTTCATAGAAGGGAAACCATGTGCCATTTAAACTTTTGTGTCTGAGTTACTTCACTTAACGTTATGATGTCAAGGTGCATCCATTTTCCTATAAATGTCTCAATTTTATCCTTCTTTATGGGAAAGTAGTGTTAATTTTCTATACATTGCTTTCTATAAATTGCATGTGTATTAAGCTATCAATAAATGATTGGCTAGTAGCGACAGTTACCTTACTTTTTGGTATAACATTAGGTGCTAACTCTTCTGGGTATTTGATTTTATGTAGATCTTCACAGTAAGTGGCTGCCAAGTGGGACAAATGAATGGCTGTGGTTCCTATTTATTTATTTACTTTTAAATTAAATATATGGTTAGTTTGTGTAAATCATTTGTAAAACATAGTTTCAGTGGCTTGATTACAAAATCTTTATTACAAAAATTATTTTACATTCTTGTTGTATCTGTGGGTATTTGTTTTTTGAAAATTACAAAGGAATAATTATATAAATAGTAAATATGTTAGAAAAAAATTCTTATCTTTGTGAATATTTTGCATTTCAAACATAGCCATAAATTCCTAGGAGTTTTTAGTCCTTCGTTATGATCTTGAAGTCCGTCTCACTTTGTAGAATGTTGTCTCACTGTTGCAGTGATTTTAGCTGTGAGATTATCTGTTAAATAAGTTTTTAAGGAGAGTATCACGTCTTGACATTATTCATGTCATAATGTATCCCTCAACCATGGTCTAGTGAGGTACTACTGACCCAGGACAGTTATGACAGTCATGCTCTGTGGGCTAAAAAAATACAGAAAAATATTTAAAGATTCCAGGTGCTACAACTTCTCAAGAATCACTCATCTGACAATTGGAGAGGCTCAGAACAGCCCAAATTCTGAGGCTTTTGTTTTCTTTTCTTTCTAAACTTAGCTGGGACTGTGAATGTGACAGTGAAAAGCCAAGCGAATGAGACTGGCATGTGTAGAATGTCTTATCTTAAAGGCAGAAGGATACATCGCATTGGAGTTACATGGCCAAGCATTTTTCTCACTTCCGAACAAGAATGCTCTGTGAGAAAAGCCACTGCCTAGTTGTGCTTTATTTTCAAAGTGCACAAACTCCCTGTGGATTTTTATGAGTTTTATATGACTTAAGTAGAACATATAGCTAAAAGATTACAAGTCCAGATACACAAACTTGGCCTCATCAATCCTGTTCATTTATCTCACTATAAGAAATTGTTGGCAAGCTCAGTGAATCAGTCACGACAGAGCAGCTCCCTGGTGGCCATTTTAGACTGATGCGAGTCATTGTAGAAGAAACCGTGAAGGAAATTTTTCTTACCAAGACACACCAGAATTTATCCTACTGTGTCTTAATGAGACAATATGGGAAACAGTCCTAGGAAAAGCTCTAAGAATTCTTAATGATCGTAGGAAGAAAAGATCACGGGTAAAAGTCAAATTCTGCAGGTCAAACATCTACTGTTTATTGCAATAAATTCAATTTACTTTCAATTCAAAGACAAAGATATTTTAAATACCATAAAATATCATAAAAATATGAGAAAATTTAATGACAAATGGTAGCAGTAGGAATCAATATTTCTCTTTTTTCCTAAAATTACATTTTCTGACCTGCGATTCTCACTATCCACCCACATATAAAGCACTTTTGCATTACTAGTCCTGAAATAATTAAGTTTGTCATAAGGAAACAATTAGGAAAAGGGGAACTGGGGGAAGAGGGAAGAATAGGGGAGGGGTGAGGCAGGGCTAGAGATGGAATCCAATGGCATTATGCATGTGCATCCACTCCCCAAGACGACTGTGAAATTCAGGGACTGCGAAGATGCACTAGTAAGACAAAGGAAGAAGCAGAGACCCTTAAAAAACATGGCAATTTCACGTAAAAATGATTTTGTGAAAAAATGACATTAACATATATGTAAAAACACAGTCACATTGTGTTTCAATTTAGGGAACTAATGGAAAGTATATTCTCTCTGGGGTCAGAAATAACTAAAATCCATGTTTGCCAAATATTAATTTTACATAGTTGGCTCCCAAGTTTCTACCCTCTTTAGTTTATTAAAGAGTCTATATATAACTTGCTTCATGTAGTGCTAAAGAAACAAGGTTTACTTTTTCAAGAAAAGTTCATCATTGCTGTTACCTAGTTCATATCATCTAATTCATCTAAAATGGAAGAATACTAACATGTACAATAGTAGTATATTGCTGAGTTGTATAAAATAAATTATATTTGTCACCAAAAATTTTACTTATGACTGATATTTTCAAGACAAACACAGAAAGCATATGATTCTTTGAATGAAAATACAGTCTTTCTTTGATCCACTTTCCTGCTCAATAGCTGAAATTTCCTGGATTTTCTGAGTTGTACGACTCACATTCCTTTTAGTCCTTTCAGATAGCTTCAGAATGACCAGGACAAAGAACGTCATAGTAGAGGACTGGAAATTTCAACATCACACTGCTCAGAATATTAGGAAAGGAAGTTACCCTTTTTCAGTATATCTAGTTTTTTAACCCTGATTAATTCATGCAGACAGTCATCCACTCAATATTAAAATCTTGCATGTGTAAATATACCCAACTATCCAATTCCAATCTCCTCTAAAAGAAAACGCCAGCCTTGGACATAATGTGTAGCCTTTCCCCAGCACATGAAACTGAGGATGTCATGACAACTGTAAATGTAAGTTCATGGTTATAAATCATACACTCAAGATGCGATTCCCTTTCTGGACAATGATACTACCAAGCAATTAAATTACATATACAGTGACAGCCTAAGTCTTCATCTTTATTACTAGAACTATTTCTTATTTGCTACACTATCCTCTGTTGATCCTTGAAAAGCAAAACCAAGAATCATTTCTGGAAGTGTATCATGATTATACAAGTTAATAGAATACTTTCACTTTACAGATTGAATATTTATTTATGTGTATTTTATTCTTTATCTGTCACAAAATTATCTTGTACCAAAAGATGAACTCACTACTATCTACTGGCATTATAAATCATATAATAGTAGATAAATCCCGCACCTTTTTAAAACCTGATACACTCCTGAATCGTAAATCATTATTCTTTACTATCATTGTATTTAACAGTCAGATTCAATTCAGTGAATTTAATTTAAAACAAAAACCTTAAAAGAGCAAGAAAATAAAAATATTATGTATCTGGATTTCAGTAAGCTAAATTTTGTACATCACATGAACTTCATGTCTCACTTCTAGGCAACTTTCCAAAATGTAGCTTTCCCTGCCATTCCTCTCAATCACCTCTGGCAGATTTCTAAGAATCATTATTTATTACCACTCATTTTTCAAGCACTACGATAATTCTAGAAAGGGACTACAGGGAAAACTAAAGCAAGTTATTTCACTCAAAATTATCAGAGTTTGTGGTAAAATCACTTGAATGTTTTTATCTTACTAAAATAATGTAGGAAAATAAAGCAGAAATATGGGAGAAATAATGCAGAAAAATGCATGAATTTATTTAAAACATGCTTTAAATTTTTAGCAGTGTCAGAGACCACCAGACATCAGACTGAATCATAGACACTTAAGAATATTGTTGTAAAACCTCAAAATGCAATGTGTTTGAACTATACCTTATAAATGTCGTTTGAAACATTAATTTGCATCTTTTAAGACATTAAACAAGGTGAGACTGAAAGATAAAGCGGATTATTTTGCAAAATTGTAATAGTATAACACACATTGCCATTAATCCTTTCTCAAAATAGTTTCCCTTACTTTGAACACACTTTCCCACGACTCATGACTCTTTTGAAACAGTTCTACGAGCCTTTCATGAGTTTCTTCGCTTGCTCTCTCCTGACTGCTTGGATGTCTAGATTCAAAACATTAACTGTCATTTTCACTTTGGGGAAGAGCCAGAGGTTGCAGAGGGCCAGACCTGGAGCACAGCATAGAAGTTGCACTGCAATGGTTTCAGGAGCCTGTCTGTCCACTGCACGACACTTGACAGCAGCTTTCAAGGTGTATTTGATCACACTTCATGGAGACACTTCTGAAAGAGGATTTCTGGAACAGCTTCAGAAAGTAGAAAGAAAGCTGGGATAAGTGTGTTCAAATTGAGGGGAAATTTCAGGGAAATTAACGGCGAGGTATCTTTTACCGAATTTTTACATCTGTAAACAGTCACCGTATTTTGATCACACCACATCGCGTATAAAGAAGGTAAGTAGCCTGTATTTTTTTAGAAATGTGAATTAAATATATAGAGAAGGAGGAGGAGGAGAAGGAAGAGAAAGAGGAGAAGGAAGAGAGTGAGAAGGAGGGAAGGAGGAGACAGAAACTAGTCGTAGATCTGCCTAAAATGCTGAAGATGAAATTATTAAAATTAGAAAGTAAATTACCTAAAAGTGAGTGCCCATTCTCAGAATGCGCGGTCCTCTTGTTTGGTCAGCATATCTGCTTCTCAAGGAAGCATCACTTAAGGCTGTGTCTTAGTTTTCTCCTCTGCCCTGACCAAACACTGCTTCTTTCCCATGTGGCACTGTGTTGTGTGCCACGCACCTTCTCAGAGGAAATGTAAATTACAAATGCACCGTTCTCTCTCTATCAATGCTCAGTCACTTCTACAATGAAAAAGTACGAGTAGAAATGAGAAACTATCCCCCAAATTAACCAGTATAGAAACCGAAGTGTTCCTGAAAATCTTTATTGTCTTTGGGGCTTTTACTTTCTCCATATTCACACCAATTTCCTTAGCTTGGGTCAGCATTTTTTGACTGAATGATAAAACCTAAATCTCAGACTTTCTTATCATTGTCTTTAGCTATGTCATTCGTAAAATGAAAGCAGAGTGATGCTTTCAAAACAGAAAGAACACAATATGTGAAATCCTTTCAACAGCTCCTCGTAAAACGAGTGGTAAATTAAAAATCCATAACATACAAAAAGTACCTCTGCTACTCAGTTCTGTTCTCCCCTAGCCTCACACAGGACAGGCTCCAATATTCAATGCTTCAATTATACTTGAAATCAGAAATTGTTCTTGAAATTTTCTGTGTTTTTCTTTTTCTTTCTGTGCTATTTCCTTTTTTAATTTGAAGTCTTTTAGATATATTTAAGCTCTGCCCCAAATAATCTTCCTTCACTCTCCTAACAACTGTGTGTTTCTCTGAGTTTTCCAAGATTTTGTGTGAACATTTCTTACTCTTTATAATGTTTGTGAGTCATAATTCTTGAATAATATCAGTATTTTATCACATATTTGCACAACACGGGGATTTGTGTTGAGCAAGATGACGGCAGAATTCCCAGATTTCTCCCTTATAGAAGTTCTGGGACTACAGACTTGCCCCCCTGGGTCTGAAACCAAGAGTATTTCTTAACGAGGCAATTTGTGAGCTGCAGAGATTTTGAGAAACTTGTTGAAAAACATTTGAAAATTGTATGAAATCCTGTGCTGCCATCCCAAGCAGTAATAGGTGTATATTATCTCCATTATTTAAAAAAATAAAAAATAACTGAAATATTGTGAATTGAAACACGATATTTAGCTCCATGCATGTTGACATATCTCTTTTCTGGGTAAAAGCTTGTGTTTTCTTGGGTGAAACTAAAAAAAATCAATAATTTTAATTTTAGTTAGGTGCAAATCAATTAACAAATGTTTCAGTAACAGCTACTCACTGATCGGAGAAATTTGGACCATCTTTTACTTGATCACATTAAAGAGAACTTAATGCATTTCAGTCCTTCCTTATTAATTTCTTGTTTTCTATAAGTCAAATTCCCAGCACAAAGGGAAACAAGAAAGAATGGAACAAGTGACCTAGCTTCAGATGAGCCGTGGGTAACACAAGTACCTTGGCATACAAAGCCTTAACCAATGTTAACGCTTCTTCAGTTGGCTAACGGAATCCTACTAACTCAGTGAATGAAATATCAGTGTATTTTACCTTTTTTAAAATGACTTTTCTCTATGTACAAAATGTTGACTTCTGAAAAAAATATTTTAGTGTTGGTGTTCTCTTATTGAAACCAGAAATATAAAATTAAAAATTACGTGAAAGGTGAGTTGGAGAGGGAGGCTGACCCTATAGTTTCAAACATGCTGAGTACTTCTAAGAAAAATATGTCTATGATTATACATATTCTATGTTCTATATTAGGATCTTCTGAAAAAGAACTCTTGGCAAGTCTTGTAAAAATAAGTTTTGCCTCCATTGAAGAAATTCCCTTTAAAAAAGAAGACGTTTTAGCTTAGGGAATTCTTTGAATATAATTCCTATAACAATGTAAAATTTTCAATGACGGCATGTTGTTACTTGTCTGAGAAGAAAGGAGAAACATGAAACCATTTCACTGGTGGGAATGAGATGACATTCCTTCGGAGGAAGTCTTGCTTTCAGAAGAAATGGTCCATAAAAGAATAAATGGAAGGTAAAGAATTTCAGTCATTGACTTTTAACAGAGATACAGGTAAAAATGAACTTATCGCATAAACCTAAAATTGTAAAAAAAATTTTGATTTGTAAAATTGGGAATAATGACATAAGGGGAAAAAAAACCAACTTGCTAGCAACATGATTTCAGACTTTTTCCATTCAGATTTGCAATACAATTAACATCTATTGTTTTCAATTGGTGATATCCTTATAAAAGCTATAGCAAAGAAAATAATCATATATATACATAGTGCTTTGGAAGACTGATAATGCACATGATTCGTGCCCTTTTAGAACTTTGGACACAAAATTTAAACAGAAAGGAATATCATTTGAGAAGATTTTGAAGTAACAATATTTTCTATGAAAACTCCACGAAAGAGACCATGTTAAAATGTAGACTAGAGCCACAATTTTCAAATTTTTGTTTTGAAATTAATGATCACATGTTTTTAAAAAGCCAAACACTTGAAGAGTGGAAATATATGTTGATTTCTCTGTAATCTCAAAAACTCATTTCAGGAGGCCTGTGATTATTTAGACTCATCCATAGATTGCAGCAATTTAGTTGCACAAAAGATAAGGAAAATAGCTAATTATGTAGCAGATGCATCACAAAGCTGTTAAACTTTTTCTCAGTATTATACATGTGAGAATGAATTTTGAAATCTCGTTTTAAACGGACATTTGGCACCAACAAAATAAAGCGTGTGATATATAATATCTGATCATAATATGTTCACATCAGATAAAATCCATTCATAATTGTGTCATACTCTGAATAATAATACATATTACATTTTTAACAAATATTTTTCTTAGGTCAAGGGAATAATTTCATTTCATTTTTTCTCTAATCTGATATAGCGTAAGCCTATTTTCACATTTAGCACTAGTGAAATTCCAGTGGAATAGATTAAAAGTTTAGTTGAGTATTTACTACCTAGAAGTTATTTATTATTTCCTATTTGTTCTTCAGTGGGTTTTTGTGCTGTCTGTGTGAGAGAAGGAACATACTAGTATTTATTAACAGCCCACACTCTGTTTTTGTTTATGTATGATGTGACAAGCTCATTGGTAATTTTCCCAAATTAAAACAATAGTGACCCAAACTACATTTTTATGAAGCTCAGTAGTGTGTGTGTGTGTGTGTGTGTGTGTGAGTGTGTGTGTGTCTTGAAACAAATATTTTGTGTTGCTAAGAAACATATAAAAGAATCTTACATAAAATTATTTATTTATTTATTTATTTATTTTTGCGGTATTGGGGATCGAACTCAGGGCCCTGCGCTTGCTAGGCAGGCGCTTATTCCACTGAGCTATATCCCCAGCCCCCATAAAATTATTTATAATTCTAATATACTTTCAAAGATTCTAAGCTTATTTATGGCAGTACTTACAATAGAACTGAAAAGTATAATAACTTTAATGAATGTCTTGTTAGGTGGCACATTCGAGCAAAAAGAAGAAAATGTCAGCTTACATGAGAATGAGATAGTTGAAATTATTTTTTGAGTCATAGAAAGAAAGAAGTTATAGTAAAAAAGTAACAGATTCAAAGAATCCATCAAAGATACCAACATATGCATTCTGAGAACCCCAGAAGCTAAGAAAGAAGGAAAGAGCAGAGATATTAATTACAAAGTGGTTAAAAATTACCCAAATATGATGAATGACATAAATATAAATAACCAAGAATCACAATGTCTTTAAATAAGATGAACTCAAAGAAACCGACAGTGTATTTTAATCAAATCATTGAGAGACAAACAGAATGGACAATCTCAAAAATACCCACAAATAAATAATTTATCATTACAAAGGGATGCTCAATAATTAATCACCAGATATCTCATCATAATGTTGGAGACCAGAAAAAGTGGCTTGACACACAAAGTGCCAAAAATGAAGTCAACCAAGAATTCTATGTGCATGAAGAATCCTTGAAGAGTGACAGAAACGTTAATGTATTTTCAAGTAAACACAACCAAAGGCGGTCTGACCTTTCCATACTTGCCCAGCGTGAACTTTTTATTTTATTTTATTTTTTTATTTATTTTATTTTATTTTTTTGCGGTACTGGGGATCGAACTCAGGACCCTGCACTTGCTAGGCAAGCGCTTATTCCACTGAGCTATATCCCCAGCCCGCCCAGTGTGAACTTATAAGTGTCCTAAAGACTAAAATAACAAGGGACAGTGTCCCAAGGCCATAATAATACTGTTTCAAAACAGGCAAATAAATGGACGTTATGTGCAATATAAATCTACTATTTTTGTAGCAATCATTTTTAACTCTTTTACTGAAATGATTTGAAACTAACATACTATGAACAAATACTGTGTACAAAGATGTAATTTTAAGGCATAACTGAAACAAGTGCCTAGAACTAGAACTGAACAGAGCTTTTGTCCCTTGTGTTTATTTAATTTTTAAAATAGTTACTTTTATTAGTACGTATTTCCCATTCATAGTGGTCACATTCATCCTAAGACATTTGTATCTGTGTGATCTGTCTTAGTACCTTTTCTCCATTCACTTCCACACCATTCAAACTTCCTTCCCTTCCCCATTTCCAGAAGCCTTGTGTCCACTTTATCCCTTCCATTCTCTCTTTTTAAGGATTCCTTTTCTCTTCCTTCCTTTCTCCCTCCTCTTTCCTTTGTTCCTCTTTTCATTTGAACATGTTCTTCCTACTTCCCAACATCTATCTTCCATTTTGCTCCTGTTTAACCACTGGGTATCTCACACAAGAGAAGCAATGTAATATTTACCTTGTGCGTCTGATTTATTTCACTTAAACTTTGATCTTGAGGTGCATCCATTTACCTACAAATGATTCAAGTTTATCTTTCTTTATAGCAGAGTAGTACTCCATTGTATATAAATACCACATTTTCTTTGACCATTCATCTCTTGGTGGCCATATATGTCATTTCCAACATTTACCCATTATAAATGGTGATACTATAAACATGGGTATACATATATTAATGTGGTACCGTGCTTTTAACACTTTTGGGAAGACACCAACATGAGCACAGCACAGGCAAATGGAACCTCTAGTTTTAGTTTTTTGAAGAAGCTCTGTACTGATTTCTGTAGTGGTTGTACCAATTTACACTTCCACTGACAATAAAGAGGTATAGCTTCATCAGCATGTTTCATTGGCTGATTTATTGATGATAACAATTCTATCTAAGGAGTTGGAATGTCAGTGTTACTTTAATTTGCATCCCTTGAATGACCAGTGTAGTTGAACACTTTTTCCAGTACAGCCGTACCTCAGTTTATGAACTTAAGTTGTTTTACAGTTTGGGGGAAGATCGCTGCGTGGGGAAGATGGCTGTGGTCATGTCTGTCACCTGGTACACAGTTTGGAAATGGAAACAAATTTTTGATAATCACGTTTGTGAATCAAAATGTTTGCAAACAGAAGCCTTCAAGAATCAAAGTGTTACTGTATTTATACACTACCTGTATTTCTTCATCGGAGAAATGTCTCTTCATTTCAGATGTCTATTTTTGTATTGGTTTTTAAATTGAGGAGTGTGATGTTTTTCAAGTTCTTTATATATTCTGTATGATAGTGCTTCTTCTAACATACAGCTGGTATACATGTCCCTCCTCATTTCAATGTGTTGTATCTTCACTTTGTTCATTACTTCTCCTGCTGTTCAAGGCTTTTTAATTTGACATGATCCCAGTTATTGATTCTTTGTAATGTTTCCAGTGTGACAGGAATTTTGTTCATAAAGTTCTTCCCTACACACGTCTCATTTACATTTCTTTCATTGCTGAGAAAAAACACCTGATGCACAAATTAAGGAAGGAAACATTTATTTAGTTCACAGTTTGTGGAGGTTTCAGTCCATTCTCAGCTGGCTCCAAGGCAGAGTGGCACATAGCATAGGGCTACAGTTCGTGGCAGCAAAAAATATCAAAAGGAAGAAGAGTAAAAATAGAGGAGCAGAGCAAGCCTCTTTCTCTCCCCTATGTGTACATGCTATCCACTGTAGGATGTAGGTAGCACTCACAACCGTGATCACAGCACTGGACCATGAGTCAATCACAAATCTAGAAGCCCGCCCCATGACTGCATGTGGCTTTGGGGAAATATCTAGAGAAAAACCGTAACAATTTATATCTTCATACATTTTACCTATTTTTTTCTTCCATCATAGTAAGTTTTTGTTTTCATATTTAAATTTTTGATCTGTTTTCATTTTACTTTAGCACATGGTGATAAATATGACCCTAGGTTCAATCTTCAGCGTGTGGAAAGCCAGTTTTCCCAGTAGTATTTATTTTTTTTTTAATTTATTTTTTTTCCCAGTAGTATTTATTAAAGAAGCTATATTTCTTCCAATGATGGTGTTTGGACACTTTGGCAAAAATCAGGTAGCTGAATCTGCTTGGAATTGTTTCCGCATCTTCTCCTCTGTTCCACTTGTCCTTGCATGTGTTTCTTTGCTGGTACCATGTTTCTATCACAGATTTGTAATCTAACCTCATATCAGGGTTGTGATGCCCCTCTCTTTGTCGACTAGAATTGCTTTCCCTATTTTAGGTCTGCTTCCAAATGAATTATAAGATTGTTTCTTTCAGTTCTGTGAGGTATAATACTGGTGTTTTAAATGTGATTGCATTAAATCTGTATAATAGCTTTGGAAATATGGATATTTTTATTATTTTGTTTCTGGTTATCCAAGAATAGGGAATGTCCTTCTATTTTTTGATACGCTGCTTGATCTGTTTTCAGAATTCTGTAGTTTTCAATGTAAGAGTCATTCACTTCATGCGTTAGAATGATTCCTAAGATTTCTTTTTCTTGATACCATTGTGAAATCTGTTCTCTTCCTAATTTCTTTCTTACTGAATGTTTTATTCATATATGTTATTGATTTTTTTATTTTAAAGAGAAAAGAACAAAAACACTAACAAACACATAAACATAAAACAACACAAAACAATAAGAGCCATACAAAATTTCAGACAAGGTGATAGGAAGTTAACAAAGTTGGTGTATTACATATTGTTATCTTCAGATTGGGTACTTAGTTAAATAAATATAGGCATTTGAGATTGATCAATTTAACATTAACTGTTCCTTTCCTTAAAGCAATAGAAAGTAGTAATACAATTATCTTATCTATCTTGTGTAGACATCGTTATTGATTTTTGAGTGTTGACTTTTGTATCCAGCTATGCTACAGAATTTCTTAACTAATTCCATGAGTCTTTTGGTGGAGTTTCTGGGGTTTTCTATTAGAGTCCAGTGGTGTCTTGGTTGTGAAACTCAATTCATTCCAGATCTGAACATTTTTAGCGTTCCAAGCCTGCTATACAGTTATGCCATTGCAATTTTCACCTCCTTCTTCACTGTGCCTTCTCCAATTATTATTTTTTGTGATTCTTTTTGTTCTCAGTCATACTTTTTACAAATAAAGAAATATTCACTTGATTCCAAGTACTTGAATACATGCCCTTCCTTGTATTGGGAGATCACATTACATCCAATAGAGTAAGATTGTTTAAAATATTTGCATGTTTATCCCTAACTGGGTATCTTTTTTAAAATAAAGAACATAAAAGTCAATATCTTTTTGAAAAATATGATTAATATGTTATCAGATATAAGTAGAGAATATGCAAGAGTGTCTAACACACAATTCAATTGTAAAAGAAATGAACAAGAATGGGTGAACGAAGCTAAAAACTGAATTACTTATTCCCCAATGCATAACAAAATGAGAGCATTACTAGATCAAATTTCTCGGGACACATGCTATGCATTGTGTGTGCGGTGTAGAAAATCATCGGATAATGTATGGAACTGACGCGGTGTTGTGCTTATCCAAAATGGTTCACAGAGCACAAAAGAGTAAGATTTGACACTGTATCTGAAACAAAGCAAAATTTATTTCTCAAGCAATATAAAAAACAGACTCAATAATTACGTAGTTTATTGATTCAATAATTTTAACTCCTTTCATACTATCAGAAAATAATGTGTTTCAACCACTGCTCGTACACTTTGCTTCGTTTTTAAAATATGAAGTAATCTATGGTGAGTCATGGTTGGTACACTTTAGATTTTTGTAAGCCATGGACAATCACAGAGAAAAAGCAACATGAACAATTTTGACTAAAGCGAAGACATATATTATTATCATTTATTTTAAACTTAAATCTCAAAGACCCTGTATTTCTTTTATTTATTTTGTTTCTAATGTTATGCAATTTGTTGAATATTTTATGAGTTATATCTTTCTAAGATAAGATGTAAAATAATATATATGTGACAAATTTAAAGTGTTAATCTTTCTTTATTGCAGCTAAGATTTGCTAACTTGAGAGACAATTACAAGTCTAATTAAGTTTGTTACTGATCTATTCCAGCAGCAAAATGTAATTTCTTATAATATTAACATTTATATTGACGTCTGTTGATGTAATTACAAGTGAGCTATTAATAGAATATCCCCATTATTTTTCTATATAAGTTGTACAGATTTCCGTAGATTATCAATTAACCTGGTTAAGACTACATACTACCAATGGACAATATTGCTGAATGGTTAATCTAATTCTGGTACTCTCTTCTGGTGATTGCTGTGTCTGATTTTTCATATTTTTAAGGTCTCAGCTTAAATACTTTCTTTGCAAAGAAGCCTCCTCTGACCACCCTGAATGATAAAATCATTACCTCTCCTCCCATTTCTCGCTCCATTATACTAGTAAATGTTGTGGTCATAACCCTTGTAATTATTTTCATTGGAAGTTATCTTTTTCACTGTGCATTTTACTTACTTATCCTATCACACCTATATGAAGGTGTGCTGCTCTTTCTTATATATCCCTGTACTTCAAAAACTTCAGATACCTAGAACAGTACCTGGCACATAGAATGAGCCCAGTATGATTTCTTTAAATTGGTGAGATAGTGTTTTGGACTCACAGGATGAATTTTAATTATTTATACTACAGCAATATCGTATAGCTGATAATGTATTAATAAATGAAAAAAAACATGTGCTACTATAGAGGTACAAGCTACAATACAGTATTAGGTATAAGCATCATTTGATAATGACATATTTAATAGCATAAATGCATTTAAAACTGACATCAGAGTGGGCTAAATCCATTATAAGAAAAACAAAAGTATGAGAAAAGACAAAATATACCGAATGACTCAAAATCCAAGTCCTCAAGTCTTAGTTGTTATGTGGATCATATGAATATTTTAAAATAAACATTCCTGATTCCTAATAGAGATTGTAAGAGATTTTATATGAGTTTGAGACCCAGTTGTGAAATTGATCAAATGAGAAAACCAAAAAGGGTGAGAGGTGATGAAAATATGTACGCTTTTATAAATATGGTGATATTTATACCTATTGAAAGGAGAATTAGCTAAAGTGTTTCAAGTAAGAATTTTGGAAAACCAAGATATTAAAATATTTTGGCATTAAGCAAAACAGCAACATTTCCAAAGTACAATCAATAGTTCTCTTAAGCAATTGGAAGAAAAATAAATATATAATTTTGAAGGGTTTTGCAGGTTCTTGTCTGAAAACATACACAATGGTTAACCATATGGAATAGACTATGTAGAAAAAGACAGGCCCAGTCATCTCAGAATCCCAAATAATTCCCATGCTCAGCTAATTCATTTGTGAAATGCAGAGCACAGGACTCTGGCAAGGCCATCAAACTGCCCAGCAGAGCTCAACCCCAGTTATAGGTCTGCAAGGGATAAAATATATCTCGATGTAAGCTATGCATCTGAGGACAGTTTACTATTTAGCAATACATCTAAAAACTAAAATGCAGATGACATTTTCTTACAAATAAGGACAACTAAAATGCAGATGACATTTTCTTACAAATAAGGACACACTGGTGAGAAAGAGTGAAGTCCAGAGACACAAATTTAAGACCGACCAGCACTGAGAGAAAAGCATCTACCATTTTAAGACATAACATCTCCACGGAAAGTGTGCAGTAGAAAAGATAACTTCTAACAGCAGTACAGTACATACCCTCAACCTTTACTATATAAGTAAATATGAAAGATGTATCAATATCGGAAAAAGGGTGTCAATACTTAACCAAAGATTCATGGGAGCCAAGAAAAAAATTGTGCTGAATGTGTAAAAATGAAGATGGTAATTATTGAAAACAGGTCAAATCGATCTGTTTGCAGTCCGCTGATCTTGCAATGAGGAGGTCATGAAAGTTCTACAGAAGCATAATTTCAATCAAGTGTTATGAGCAGTATATGTGTGATGCTAGGTTGAACATGAAATAGAAAATTAAAATGGAAAGTCCATGTGTGTGTGTGTGTGTGTGTGTGTGTGTGTGAGTGTATGTGTGTGAGGTTTAGGGAGTTGATCATAAATTGAAGTAACAGTAAAGAAATTAAAAATTAATAGCAATTCCAAGAAACAAAAAGGCAGTAGTTAGATGGAATAATTGGGATAACAAAATTGTTCAGATTTTTTTTCCTAGAGAGAAGTTAAAGAGGAAGAAACTTTTGTTTCTGAGGGGGAATACATTTTTGGAAGTCATGAGCATGTATGTGTATTATTTTAAAAGAAATGTGAGAAATATTACTTTCCTAGGAGATATATACTGATATACTCCTTCTTTTCCTGTTAAGCTAGGGAGGAAAAGTAGGTCATGATTTTTTAATTTACCTGAATCACACAGACCAAAGTAATTTTATATATATTTTTTAATTCCAGGAAAAATGGAAGCTTGCATTAATTTAATCCTTTGATACTATTTCACACTGTGTTCCAGAACAAGCAGGATAATCCTTCTACATTAATTGAACACTAGACATCACTATATTTTATACAGAATAAAATATTTTAGAATATGATTGGATAAATTGATATCATGAGCCATATAAATATCATCATTCAAATTTTGTTTCCTGTTAATGACAATTTTCAGTATGTGTTTAACAATACTTTCTCTTTGGGTGTGGTGCGCATGCCTGTAATCCCAGCACTTGGGAAGCTGAGGCAGGAGAATTGTAGCAAGTTTGAGAGCAGCCTGGGCTACAAAGTGAGCTCAAGGCCAGCCTGACGTGCATAGGGAAACCGTCTCAAAAAGACAAAAAAAAAAAAAAAAAAACACTTTGTCAAACATTCAAGTTTGACTAGAGCACTTTTAGGATCTTCATAAAAAAATAGTAATTTAAGACCTATATATTTGAGTTTTTATATTTTAAAGAGAAAAAAATAGCAAAATAACCACAATGAAAACAAAGCAATACAAACAAGATTTCAAAGCAAGATGATAGGAACTAAAAATTGTTGTTATATTACATAGTGTTATCTTCAGCGAAGTTGCTCAGTTTACGGGATGTAAGAAACCAAACGATAAACAATTGCACATGCTTACACCTGGAAATTGGAACAACTAGCCTGAAGGTAACAATATTCAGCATAACAACCGTTGTTGAATTCCTGTCATCCTTGTTTAATGAAGCTCTGTATCATTTCTAACGATTTTTTAAATACTTTTTATGGTCTTTTGTTTGATCATTTTTGAATTTTTAAGAACTAATCGAAATTTAAAACATAACAGACTATTTCAATAATAGTCACACTTAGTGAGAGGTTTCTTAAAAAGTCAGAAAATAAATATATAGTATCTGATAATTTTTCACAACTTTATATTAGTTGAAGACCAAACCTGTATATTTTTACACACGCAAATGAGTATATTCTAAATGACATTTACATATATACATAGATATTTATTTATGCAGAAGTATAGTTTGTGAGAGCCAGTAAAATACACATTTCTCTTTTTGAATTACTACTTTACACTTGCTAAGTGGAACAAAATAAAAAATGAATTCCTAAGACTCATTTGAATAAAGTGGCAGAATTTTGCTACAAGAAGAAAAATATAATGATACTGATTACTTTCCAACAAATCATAAATATTACACTTATCATAAAAATGCAGGTAGCCAGAAGTTATTTTAACATATTCCAAAATGTAAGTCAGTAAGAAAAATACCACTTACTGCAACAGCAGATAAAATTTTGTACAATAAATACAATTGCACATGTACATATCATATAACTGCCATTTTACTCTGAAATCTATAAAGAGACATGTTTATGAATGCTCACTGTTGCTTATAAAACATTTTATAAGGATTATTTAAATAGCAGTAAGCAGGAGAATCAGAAAAGTACATTGTGTTAGCATTATCTAAAATAAACAGTCCACCACTGCATGGAAGCAATGGGAACACTCTGAAACAAGTCTGAGTGAAAAAAATTGCAAAGTATATCTAAAGTATGATTTAAAACTTCAAAATAATGCAACGCATAGATCTATATGTAGATCATAAAACAGAGAATTTACCAAGGAAAATATGACTTAATTTCACACAATTAAAAACACTTGGAAGATATGGAAGCAAACAGAGAAAATATAAAGTGAGGAAAATTTGGCATAAATTCAAAATATTTTAACGTTATTTCATGTCATTTATATATATTACATATTCTATAACAGTATGACTTTTAGAAGCCAGTAGAAAAGCTATCAGAGTTTTTATTTATAAGATTTCATGCATTTGACCTGTTTAGAATGACATTAGCAACAATCATAAAAATAAGAGCAATACTAATAATAAACAATATGTAAGAATAAAAGAAAATCACTGCACAGCTGATCACTTCTTGCAGATGAAAACTGAACTATTTTTGGCTTACAGTAGAACTATGAGATCATACAATAAACACACACCCCTGGGCACATTCTTAAGTAAATAGTTGTGTATATCTGAAACTTTTATGTTTCATTTATACTTGGTGATACATAGTTGTCTTGGTTACTTTCTTCTCGTTGCTGAGACAAAATACCCAACACCCAAAATGAAGAAAGGAAAAGTTTATTTAGCTTACAGTTTGTGGAGGTTTCAGTCCATACTTGGCTGCTTCAGAGGCAGAGTGGCACATGGCAGAGGGCTAATGTTCATGGCGGCAGCACACAGCAAAAACAACCAGCAAAAGGGAGGAATGGCAGACAAGCAGCCTCTTTCTCTCTCTTACATTGTAAACAGCCTACCCCCACCCAGGGGGCGTGTACCTCTCACATAACCTCCATGCCCTCCACTTCCACAGGCTCAGGATGTATACAAAGTAAGCACCCTGGCTCCCTTCTGAGTCACACAGTTAACCTTTTAAACTTCCCAAATTAACACAATAAACAACATCCCCGATGGGTAAGGGCATGTCCTTTCTACCCCAAGATTGACAACTGCTGAGTTACTTAGCCAAAGCTCTAGACCCCAAGTTGACACAATGTATCAACCATAACAGTAGTAAATTACTCCCCTGAAGCATTTTGTATATACTCAGAATACAGTCTAATATCAATATGAAAATAAACATCCTGATATGTAATGATCTGTAAAGTTTTAGCTCAGTGCTCCATCATTTTGAGATATTAATAGTGAGGCTGAAGACTCAGATCAACCCTGAAGGACTGATTTAGGAATTTCTGATATTAGAAATAATCAACCCTTCATTCAAAAAGTGGAATAAGTGAACATATGTACTACTGCAGTGTTTTCCAGGAAGCACCATAATGCTAAGGTAACTAAAATAATCAGTGTTTGGAAGATGCCAACTTCTCTAGTAATAACTCTCATTCTAAATAAAATGAATACCTGTAAACTTCAAATATCTAAGTACAATAGTGGGAAGAAAATTCCATAGACTGTTTGCCCTAAAATATGGGCAAAATCAAAAGATTCAAAAATAGACATGTCTGTCCTTGAAGGATCATTGAATTAAGCAACATTGAGGCTGTTGGTTTGGAGCCCTGTACAAACTGGAAATATTAACTGGGTGAAAGAAAAGTTTTCCATTGACAAATGGGTCAACAAAGTATGAGTTAATTTGAAATATTTTTAGAAAGAAGGTATTTCACCTGACACAATAAAGCACCACTGCGAGAGGAGCTCAAGAGATTGCAAACACAACATAGGGCAAGTCAACAATAAAGACATTCCTCTGGAAGAAATTGCAAGTTATGGAAAGAGGAGAACGATTTCGCAGGTCGAGTATTTTAATATCATAGATCCTTAATTGGAAATGACATCATATTTGTTTTAAAGTTATTATAAATTTTACTATTCATATAAAATTAAAGTGTCTTTTATTCCACCTTTGAAATTAAGACCTGAAATTATAAATACTGATTTTGAGTCAACAGTTGTAAAGACTTAAGTAGTCTCTCTGGTTGCATAATTTGTCAGACAGTGATAATGCTTAATAGAGTCATATATTTTACATATGTATACAATATACAAAGGGTCTATAGTCTAGAACACACCATGAGAAATGGCTACTGTTGTCATAGAGGTCATAACCCCCAATATATAACATCTGAAAGTTAAAGAACCAGGGAAGCTCACATCTACTTCAGCACAAGTGTGAAGACCTGGGGACATGGAACTTTGACCTCCAAGGACAAGAGAGGTGGGATGTCCCAGCTCAAGGAGAGACAGTTCCTTATCACTCACCATTTTTTCTATCCAAGCTTTTAGTGTGTGGGCTGACATCTACCTAAGATAATGAAAGCTGATATTTTTTGCTCAGTCTACTGATTCAAGTGCTAAATTAGTCTCAAAACATCCTAAAAGACACAACTGAAACAAAGTCCAAACAGCTACTGGTATCTGAGCCTCTGTTATCTTATTTAATTATCAAAATTAGAAATCACAAACAGTTCCAATAACTATCCTCAAATTTTAGAAAAAGAAAAGAAACATTTTTTTAAAAATTTAGGCAACTTTCAAGCAATTCTATGATAATGTTAACAAATCTTTTGGCTTTATAATAAGGCTACAAGTTTGGGAAAAAAGGGAATATATGAAACTTGAAATTCCAAGATTTGCTTGAAAAATACCCAATGCTTTTCTGCATTTTTGAAATATAATAGCTGATAACACTTTCTATTTTAATAAATTGTGAGTGTAATGGATTAAAGTTGTATGCCCATATGGACACTTTAATATATATTATACATAAAACAACACTGAAGGCTTATTTAAAAAATTACTACAGTAAGAGACACTTTACCAAAGATTATGAAATAAATGTATTTGGACCTAAGGGAGTATATTAACTTAATGATAATGTGTCCTCTATTGTAATAAATTTTTAAAATTGAAATATTGACCATATCTTGTGGTCACACCTCATTTATTAATTCTTTTTCTTAATTTCAATACAATAAAAACGTTCTTATGTGTCTTTATCTAACTCATTCACTGGATCTGACATGGTTGGACCTCTGGCCTTTCTCCAAAGTCAAGATCACCCTGGAAGGTAAAACTTTTCAATTGGTTCAGGACATCAGGGCAGCTGTCAAAATACAACTATGGACCCACTTCTGAAAGTGGTAAAAATGATGGGAAGAGCGCACTTGGAGGGAAGAGGAGTATCCTCAGTGGGACTAATGGCACTGCGTCTTAAAGTATAAACTACACTTATTAAATATTTCAACATTCACAATAGTTCTGAGGATTTGCACACACATGTCAGTTTCCATGTCCACCTCTCCAGTCTTGTACAACTCATTTAAGACTTGTTTTTTACTTCTACAAAATTTTATCCTATTTGTATTTTATGAAACTATAGTTGTGGAACTCAAGTCATCTTGGAAATGATGTGCAAGAGATTAATTTTGTAAGTTAAATGTGGATCATTAGGGCTCCTTCCTCTACATACAGTATTTGGGTTTGAAGCTTTTGTATCAAGGGAAGCAGTACAAAGAAGTTGAAAAGAAAATGTATGTAATATGTTTTCCTAAGGGTTCCCACTGTACTTCCCCTTTCACTGTAAGAATTGCTGCGAACACTGTCAGCTCAGTCGTCTTTGTTACACGTTTCTTCTTCCTTTTCCTCCTCACACTGCGCTGCGAGTCCGTTTTCCTCTCTCCCACTTTTTCTTCCTTCCATTTTTCTCTCCCTCCTTCCCCCTCTCCTCTTGCTTCTCCCCTCTCCATTTCTTCGTCTGGATTCTACAGTCGTTTCTTCCTAAGCATTAGTCTTACAGTTGCCACCACTTGGTCAATCATCTGTCTTAATTTACGAGTAGATCTAGGTGGACGCAAACATATACCACATAACATTGGAGCTGCCGTAGTAACATGCTCACCACTGAGACAAATGCCAGGCAGGCACCAACTAAAGGAGGAAGTATTCCTTTTGTTCACAGTTACAGTTCCGAGTCAGCCAAATCTAAGGCAGAAAGGACACAGTGGAAGGGGCTGGCAGAGGAAAGCTGCGCGAGTTATGGTTGTCAGGACGCAAAGACAGAAGGGAGGAGCCACAGTGGGACATAAGCACTTCCGGGTCACCCGCCCAGGAACCTGTCTCCTCTGACCGGCTCCACCTCTGAACTGACTGGTGGATAAATCTACCTCCCGTACAGCGCCGCATGATCCAATCATCTGAAAAGCCTGCCTCTGACATGGGAGAATTTCGGGGGAAAATTCTTGATCTGAGCCATAAGAGGGTCATTGCAATTCCGTTCACAGATTCAATGGCAATGTGACTCAGGGGTCACATCTGGAGGTCCAACTACTTTAATCAGTCACGTCGTACAAACTATACCTATGGTAAATATATTGTTAAAAGATTCTTATGGAAAATGAGGAGTGGCAACTTTTCTTAAGGTTTAACATGCTTACATTTTAAACGCATACATTTTAAAATTGCCTTTAGCACAATATATTTAAACTTGGGGAAAGCTTAACTAAAGTACTGACTACTAAACATTGTCCTTTATCACTACTCATTGACTATGTGAATGTGTGTGGTGTGTGCTACCTTATATTTTTTATATATATCTACACGAATATATGGTATGATATATGCATTCTGTACGATAAGAAACAGCAATATTAATTCCATAAGTAATAAGGTATATTTACTAACTGAATCTAGTTTCTAGTTTGATAGTAAATTTTGCATTTAAAAATAGCAGACGTAAGGACAGCAATGAATACGTGCCTATCTTAAAAACCTTTACACCTAACTGCCTCTTATCAGAAGTCAAGGAAGGAGAGTTCAGCTAGCTACAGAGAGCCTTGCCAGTTGGTTACACTTGATAACTTTGTTTTGCTGATTGATGGCCTTGATCAATTCTGCCCCCTTGTGGCAACTAATTAATCTCCCACTGGTCAGAAATTTGGAACCAAGTTACTGTCACTCTCACATGGTGTTTGATTGTCTAAACATTATAATCAAGAACCCAGAAAATGCTTTAATTTTTCTGAATATCAGGAGTAATGGGAGAAAATATGAACCACATCTGCTTCGAGTAGAACTGGTGAGGCAGGCAATCAAATCCTAGTGTCTGCAGCTGTTTGGTCCTCAGTGCACTTTGGAAACAGGCGTCAGTCACTGATGCCGCCCCACACCCCTTACCTTGTAACTTCCCCTTTTACTAGTTCCCTTGAGAGTTCTGCTGTAGTTCAGACCTTGCCACTAGCTAATCAGTAAAAATCAAGTAGAGAATTTGACAAAAAACATTCATATGTGCAGTATAACATTTCCTTTCATGTTTTGTACACCACAACTCAGACACTTAGTCGAACCTCAAGGCAGTAGTAGTTGAAGTTTTAGTGTAATTTTCCCAAAAGAAAAAGAAATAAGTTTAATCAACAGCTAAACAGCTTTTGCTCTTTTTGTTAAAATAAGGGCTCCAATATATTCTAATCCTAGTAAATGATTGTGACCCTAAAAGAAATTTTACTGGATCTAAAACCTGTGTATCCACAAACAGAAAATCACCATAAGGAATATAAAAGATCAACAGAAAAATCTACACTAAGAAGGTCATCCAGATGCCACAGACAGCAGGAACAGGCTTTCGGGGAACACAGTTATCTTACTGAGCATAGGCATCCCCAGTTCCCCCGAGTCTCACTGGTGGGGAAAGGGCAGGGAGCCATGAGACTCTCCAGAGATCTCAAGAATGTCCCAGAAGTGCTGGTCCAATGTGTAATAGGTACCACAGAGTGAAATACTGACACACTATGTTGTCAATATAAATCCATATATTAAAATAAAGCTAGTGTCGTAGAGCAGCAAATGGGATGTATAATCTAAGGAAAAAAGAAACTTCTAACTCTATAAACAAAAACAAAAGTATAAAAGTAATAGGTCAAATAAACAACAAAGTTATTCTGTTATTTTCTGCTTTCTGTTTAACTCTTACAGGCCATCATTTTCATCTTTGTGGCAAATACTAGAACCCTAACTCACTTGGGACAATATACATGTTGGTTTCTTGGGCACTGTATCCTGCTCCATCTTGTAACTTTGAGTGTTTGCTGGAGAATAACTTCCTTTCTCCCAATGCTGTGTGGTTTGTTTTACAGCCTGTCGCCTCAGGAGTTTCTACCTCTCCCCTGAAAACAAAATCTCGCCTCACTGGCAGATGTTATAGGCATGTATAGGAAAACACTGACTTATTATTCATCCTCCTGAGAAGTGTTTTGATTTCAGGTTGAGTTTCCCCTATCATTATAAACCAGAAGCAGTTTTACTCAGTGATGTGCTATCTTCATAGACAGTAAATTTGCTGCCAGTGAGTAGGTCGGAAAGTGTTAAGTGAAAAGTTACACAAATAAACAACCCATAAATTTTAAATTCAATGTTTTTCTGATTAACATGATGAAATGTCACAGTGCCCTGCACCGTCTGGCCAAGGACACAAGCGGTTCCTCTCTACAGTACACAGGTCCCGTCCGCTGTCCACCTGCTGGTCACGAGGTAGCTGTCTCGGTTATTGGATCACCTCTCACTGTCAGCGTGCAAGTGTCCCTTACTGTACTTAAGGATGACCCTAAACTATAAAAGCAGTGATGCTACAAGTTTACATATGTCAAAGAGAAGCCTTCATTTGCTTCCTTTAACAGAAAAAAATTGAACATTGATCATGGTTGTGTTTGCA
Organism: Dinomys branickii; assembly: GCA_004027595.1. Classification (NCBI taxonomy): domain Eukaryota; kingdom Metazoa; phylum Chordata; class Mammalia; order Rodentia; family Dinomyidae; genus Dinomys; species Dinomys branickii. The sequence continues at coordinate 59,008 of PVLD010000176.1, read as the reverse complement.
CATGAAAAAATAGTGTATAGAGTTTGGCACTATTCCCAGGTTCAAGCATTCACTAGGAGTCTCAGAATGTTTCCCCATTAATATAGAAGTTCTGTGTAATCTCCACCCTTTCTTCTCTGCCACTCTACCCAGTTACAGCGATCTCCATGCTTGAGTGCATAAAATGTCTCAAGACAAGAGATGAATTCCTGAATAATTTCAAGAATACATATATTAAACTAAAAAAATACTGTTCCAATTATTTTGGGTTAAAACACTGGATATTTTGTATTTTTAAGGAAACTAACTGTGGTATAACTTCCCATTATCTTCATCAGTTGACATGATATTTATCAATATTTTAATGGGAATAGAAATTTTGCTCCATTAAAATATTGGTGAAAAATTTCATGTCAACTGATGAGGATAGTGAAAACTCAAAATATTTATGTTACCATTTTCCAAATATGGTGGGTGTTCTAGGAGATTTTTTGATCTACATTTGTTAATTTTCTGAGAATTTAAATGATATAATGCTATCTACTTGAAGAACATAATGCTATCAGTGCATATTAATCTCAGTAAATGAATAAAATAATAACATAATATGTATATAAAGAGGAAGTTTCTTACAGCTATAGTACATTGATACTATTCAGTAAGGCATGTTCTTTCTCAATTTCTTTCAAGAGAAGCTATAGAAATGAATATTTCTATCTTAATTGAAAATTTTTGAAAACACTTCATAATCAAAAAAGTATTTCTATCTATTTCAGCTCACTGGGAGTGAGTTTATAATCTCCAAATCAAATTTACTTTTCTCAAACCTGGATGAATAGAGTGCTTCAAAGACCACAGTTGGAAATTTATGTTTTCTAAATGTGTTATCTCTCTTCTAGCCTTTCAATTGATTTTCTAAAGAATATGGTACATTAAAATATATTTTATAAAATTCCTTATGTTATTTTTACATCACTAACCTAGAGTGAAGTAATAGAATAAGACTAACAATTTTAGTTCTAAGTGATTGCATAGGACATAGTACAAAGTACCCACAAATGAATTTCATCTTATTAAAGTGCTTTTCCACACAAAAGAAACCAAGACAGTGAAGAGAGCACAGTGGGAAAACCTTTTTATCAGACAAGGGGCTAACATCTACAATGTATAAAGAATTCAGAAATCAGACATCCAAAATTCAAAGAACCAATTCAAAAGTGGACCTCTGGGGCTGAGGACAGCTCAGCAGTATGGCACCTGCCTGGCAAACACAAGATCTGGAGTTCGATTCCTGGTTTCAAAAAGAGGAAGGTATAGATCTAATTTTTACCAAAATCAAAAAGCAAAAGTGGACATCTTAAATGAATAGACACTTCTCAGGCAAAGAGGTATGAGCAGCAAATAGACACATAAAAAGGGTTGAACATCACTGGTCTCTCAAGACATGCAAATTAAAATAATGCTGAGATTCCATCTCACCCCAGAAAGAATGGCTATTATCAAGAAATCAACCAATAACAAATGCTGGAGAGGCTGTGGGGAAAAAGAAAGGAAAACAGTGTGGATATTCCTCAGAAATTCAAGTACTACAGGTTCCATTTGACCCAGCTATTACCCTTTTTGATACATTCCTGAGAATTAAAAGCATCACAGCACAGTGATCTATACGCACCCATTTTTGTGGTAGAAGAGTTTGTGGTAGATAAAGCTTGAAAACAATCCAAATGCCCACCCACAGATGAATGGTAAAGATGATGTGGTATTTTTATACAATGGAATAACATTCTCCAATAAAGAAGGATAAACTTGAGGAATATTTCGGTAGATGGATGCACTTTGAAACCATACTCTTAAGTGAAATAAATCAGGTGCATGCATTTAAATAGCGCATTGTTTCACTGGTGTAGGAACTGAAGGCATAAATATGGACCAAAATGTATAATAGATATTGGGAAATAGGAAAAAATGTGTAAAAAGGAAGAGAAACTAGGGAGGGGGTGGGGGGAGAAAGTAGGGAAAAGAGAAAAAGAAAATAAAGGGAATAAATGGAGAGAAAGCCTTTGTTAATGAGGGCTAAGAGTGGTTGAGGGGGGGATGGGGATAAAGAAGAAATAAGATATGTCATGTAGCGGTACAAACTCCCTGTGATGACTGTAATCATTATATATATATATATATATATATATATATATATATATAAAATGTATCAATAAAATGAATTAAAATAAATAAACCCAACTTTCTCTTAAATTTGTTTTCTGTCATACCACATAAAAGAAACAAAATTACATGACAGTACAATTTAAGAGCTAATTAATCTATCCAGTGCACTCTATTATTTCACTAACATTTTAACTTTGCTCATGTTAATATGTTTATGCTGTACTTTCACCTATATGTCGTCAATTTGTGCTTCTTATCTCAATCTTTCCCTTATCATTGGATTACATAGTCATATATTTGCTAACACAAGGGTTTTAACATTTACATCAGCAGATATCAGTGATTGAGATGATGAAATATTATGCGCTCCAAAAATACGTTGTATATTTTATTAATCAGCTTTCTGTTACTATAAGAAATGCCTACTTTAAAAAGACAATTTTATGAAGAAAAGAGGATTGATTTGGTTCACAGTTCTGGAGATACTAGATGCTAAAAGTATAGAACTGCCTCTAAAGACGGCCCCTGACCTGCATCCTGTCATGATGGTATCATATGGCCTCTGTATTTTTATTGTCATTCACATCTCACTATAAATATCTCAGGATGTAATCAAGGGGGCTCAACCTTAACACTCTAATCTAATCTGGTCTAATCACCTCCCAAATATCCTATTTTTCTGTTGTTGGTGGTGGTGCTGAGACGTGGTTTCCCTATGTATTTCAGGCTGGCTTTGAGCTATGTAGCATAGGCTTGCCTTGAACTTGCTTGGATTCTCCTGCCTCACCCTCCCCAGTGCTGGGACTGTCATGATGCCCCGCAGCAAAAACATCTGTCCGTAAATGTCAAGTTTGATTTGAATTTCCCTTCAATACCTTAACATACAAATGGGAGAATTAACTGCTGCATGAGTTTGAAGGAACAAACCACACTCAACCTCAGTGAATATAACTGCAAAAGAGCAGTGGTCAGTTGTTTTCAATAATTCTGAACCATATTCTTACTTTTAACCACATAATTCCATGTACATGCATTTATATTTTAATAGGTTGCTAAGAATCTTATTTTTATCACTTAAGTAGATAGAATTACTACTGGCTTAATAACATCCACATTTCACACACATTTGGGCCCTATTCTTGCTATGCCATATTGTTCACTGTGTACTGATGTGCAATCAATATAAGTCCGCATTGACTACATAAAAACGTTTTTATAATAACATTTCTACATTTAGTAGTAAATTTTACTTAGTACCGACAAGATGTCAGGCACTGCTGTAGATGCTACATATATAACAGCAACAAAAAGAAATTCCATCCGGGCAGAACAAGCAATAAGAATTTGTGTGTGTGTGTGTGTGTGTGTGTGTGTGTGTGTGTGTGTGTGCATGTGAGTGTGTGTGTCTGTCTGTATTGTAATGGTTAGAACTGATAAAAAAGCAAATAATAAACGTAGGTTTAAAATGAGGGGATTTCTTAGATGAGAAAGCATATAATTTTATGTGGGATAATTTGATCAGGAAAGTAATTCTTGAACAAACTCTTCAGTAGAGTCGCATGTTACATAAATCATGCCCAGAAAGAATACCTCAGGCAACAAGAACAGAAAGAGTGCTAAGGCAAGAGAATGTTTAGTGCAATCAAAGAAAATCAATGAGAAAATTAATGCACAGGAGATAGCAATGCTGGGAAATTAGACTAGAATAATAATAGACTTAGATCCTGCTGGACCTTCGATCTTTTTAAAGTTTGTCTTTTTTGATGGCTTATATTGGGCACAATTTTGTAGAAGGTTGAGATTACAGAGCCAATAGGTATAGGCTTGGACCAAATAAAAGCTTTGAATATAGGAAGTCAGGATCACATTGGGCTATATCATAAAGTAACTTTGTCAACTGACCAATATTTGACATTATTATTATTTAAAAACAAATCTAACATTTAATACATTACTGAATAAATCAGTTTTTATTTAGAGAAATGTGTCATTTTTTCTGTTTATGTGTAGCTATCCTATAGTTATATACATATATAAAAATTATATGTTAAAATATATAAAAATTAAATAAATAATTAAATTTAATAATTAAAATTAAATAATTAAATAATTAAATTTAATAATTTAATAATCAATTAATAATTAAATTCTTACATTAAATTATTAAAGTTTGTCAAAAAATAGTAAATTAAATTAATACATAGTACTTACTACAATGTGTATGTGTATTCAACCATAATCAATTCTAAAAATTGCGTGTAATAGTTAAATATTCATACTCCATTGATAAACTCAGTTAAATTTACACTATCACTCTAAAGATAAAAATTTGTCATCTGCCTATATTTGCCCATTTTGCATAAACAAATTTCTTATTTGCAAAACATGAACATTTAAACAATTCAGTTGCAAATCTTTTTCTCACTCTGGAGCAAAAATATTTTGAAAAGATGTATATATGTAGATTTCAATCATTTTTTTTATTTTAAAAACATAAAAGTACAAAAACATATTGACAAACAGACACCAATTATCATAAAAAATAGTACAATCACAACTAATCTATAGACAAGGTGATATGGTCTCAACAGTGGTTATTGCTTTATCCATTGATATCTTCGAATTGTAAATGTATGAACCCATATACAGACATGCAAATTTAGTCAGACAGT
>PVLD010000176.1:0-54094 GCA_004027595.1 Dinomys branickii | reverse complement strand
CATTTTTATGTAGAAGACTTCTTGCATATGCAGAAACATAGGAAAAAATCCTGTTGCTTTTACAAATTGTGTTATAATTTCAGGAGTCAACTCGTTTTTAGTCTTCAAGATGTTACCATATATTACCAGAGATAAGTTCTAAAGATCTGGAGTAACTCTATAAGGTAATTAAGTAATCTAAAACATGACTGGGATCTTACATATTTTAAAGAATGAAGTACCGTGAATATCTAAAAGTAATGATTGCTACATTTTAGACAAACGTAGTTGTATTTACTAAAAAAATTACATGTTAAAAAAATGAGGACAATTAGATGACTCATGTATTAAAGAAATGCTTAAAAAATAGTGTAACAAGAAGACCCAACATAGTGTCATATGCTGATTTAAAGTTTTAGTAAGTTTTACAAAATGTAATTATATTTGATTAAGGAATAATCAATTTATACTTTACCTCACATTTGGGATATTCTCAGAAGAAATCACACAATGTTAAATTCATATCCATATGCTCATTTAAATATTGAAATTCATCATTTTTATTAAATAAGTTAATTAGGTTATTACAAAACACACATATTTCATCCCTGCACTCTCTGCTCCAGTTACATAAGACTCTCACTATTCAAAACACTTACTTATTTTTTACTGAGTTGTATGGTATGTAGCAGGATACTTTTTCAAGGACACAATATATGCATAATGATGACACAAATGTTTCTATATGTGAGCTCCTCATCTGTCAAAGGTGATATTAAGTTAATAATTGTGTGATGATTGAATTGACATATGGTTTCAAGAAAGTAACATCTTTGAGTCTATTTATTTTGGGCAGGTGTTACTTATCTTGTAAAACAAAAAAAGTATGAAGAAATATCATATTTAAAGACTATATAATCAAGGCATAGATAAAACAGAATGAAGCAGGAATATGCCTAGAAAAGGTAACAATGATTATGCACGAAGAAATGTAGTAAATGGGAGAATGTGTCCTGAGAAGAGAACATGAAGAGTCTTGATTCCATTATGCTTTCAGTTAAGGGATAGGGCCAGGTGTGGTAGAATATGCCTGCCATCCTAGTACTTGGGATCCTGAAGCAGGAGAACCACAGTGGGTTTGAAGCCAGCCTGATTTACATAGGTGACTTGTCTCAAAAAAATGTTGTCTTGTGTGTAGATTTCCCCCAAAGTGTCATGCAGTTGTAGGTGGACCTTGCTCAGAGGTGGCTGGATCCGAAATGTGTGATGGTGCAATTCACTCACGGTGCAGTGCTAGGAGTAAGGTTTGAGTGCTACTAGAGCTAAGGCAGGCAGCCTGGGTGAACCGGAAGTGTTTCTGACTCTGCCACCCGCATTCCACTGAATGTCAGAGGAACAAAAGTACTACCTGGTATCGCTTTGTTGCTTAAAATACTTCAGTGACATTTTACCATTTGAATAAAGTCCTAGCATTATAAAACATTCAAGATCCATATCCTGACTGTTACTGTATCCCTCTCCTCTTGCACACGTCAAATTACTCGTTACACATTGTTCTTCCTGGATTTATTTTATATCCAAGAACACAAAGCTCTCTTGTGACCAATGACCATCCATGAGCCGTTTCAAGAGTATGCTTTCCTCAGCTATATCTAGCATTAGATCTCACCTTGATTGTTAGCTGTGGGAGGAGAGTCTTACCTCACTACTTTGATAGGTATCTCCTCTGCACATCCCAGTACTTGTAATACTTATAACTACTTTGAAAATTAATATGTGTTTACTCATTCTCTCTTCTTCACTAGAGAAGCAATGACATGTATCTTATTCATGGTTTCATCTCTGAACTCTGTCACAATCCCTGCCACACAGCCAACTTTTAGTATATATTTGCTGAAATGAATTGCAGTACAGTTGTTCCCTTGATGTGATAGGAACAGGGTTCATGTTGAACTGGCTAGGTGTCTTGGTTACTTTTCTCTCATTGCTGAGACAAAACACCTGATGCCCAGAATTAAGGAAGGAAGGTTTATTCAGCTCATGGTTAGTGAAAGTTTCAGTCCATGTTCAGGTGGATCCAAGGCAGAGTGGCACATGGCAGAGGGCAACAGTTTATGGCAGTGGTAAACAGCAAAGCAACAACAGCAAAAGGGAGGAACAGTGGCAAGCAGCCTCTTTCCTCCCCATACATTGTATGTGAACTACTTGCCGCAGGGCATGTGTAACATTCACATCCATGAATCAATCATAAACTCTAGAAGCCCACCCCACGACTGCATGAGGCTTTGGGGGGACATCCAGACACAAACCATGTCTTGCTTACTTTTCTCTCACTGCTGAGACAAAATACCCAACACCCAAAATGAAGGAAGGAAAGGTTTATTTAGCTTACAGTTTGTGGAGGTTTCAGTCCATACTTGGCTGCTTCAGAGCAGAGTGGCACATGGCAAAGGGCAAACTTTTCAGGGCAGCAGAGCACAGCAAATACAACCAGCAAAAGGTAGGAATGGCAGGCAAGCAGCGTCTCTCCTTCCCTTACATTGTAAACAGGCTATCCCCACCCAGGGGGCGTGTAGCTCTCACACAGTCTCCATGCCCTCCTCTTCCACAGGCTCAGGATGTATACAAAATAAGCACCCTGGCTTCCTGCTAAATCACTCAGCCAAACCACCAGACTCCCCAAGTTGACACAATGTATCAACCATAACATTCCACCCCGGTCAACTTGGCAACCAGACACATTTCTTTAAACCAGTTTCAAGACACAAAGACATGCTTATATTAGAACCATAACAAACCATAACATTAAGATAGTCAATATCAGAACAGAACTTAGTGCAATGAAATTGAAATTTTTAAAAATCAACAAATCAAAGAATTGGTTCATTGAAAGATTAATAAAATAGACAGACTCTAGCCACTTTTATCAAAACAAGGAAAGAAAAGATCCAAATCTATGTAATTAGGAATGAAAAGGACGAAATCACCATGGATCTTGTAGAAATCTCAGGTATCATACGTACCTACTTTCAGAACCTGTACTCTAATAAGCTGAAAAGTTCAGAAGAAATTGATAGATACCTATATACATATGAATTACCAAAGCTGGACCAATAAGATACAAATATTCTAAATAATTCAATAAAAACCAATGAAAAGGAAAAAATAATTTTAAAAAGCACCAACACAGAAAAGTCCATGTCATGGTAGGTTCACTGTTGAATCATATAAGAAATTTAGAGAGCAAATCTAACCGCTTTTTAAGGAAATTGAAAGGAAAGCTATACTGCTAAAGTCATTCATGGAAGCAAGTACTAACTACCCTGGTGCTAAAAACAGAGAAGGATCCAACCAAAATAAAGAACTACAGATCAGTCCTTCTAACAGATGCAAAAGTCCTCAATAAAATACTGGAAAATAAATCCAGCAAGTCATCAAGAAGATTATTCCCCATTACCAGGTACAATTCACCCCAAGGATGCAAGTATGGTTCAACATATGAAAATGAATAAATATAATACACCATATCAACAGACCAAAAACAAAAATCTCCTGATCATCTCAATAGATGCAGCAAAAGCTTTTGACAAACTCCAAAATCCATTCATGACAAAAACTCTACAGAAAATTAGAATACATGGTCCTTATCTCAGTTGAATAAAAGCATCCACAAAGTAACCCAAACAGCCAACATCATATCATACAAACAGAGAACGTTTTCATTCTAAAATCAGGAACAACATGAGATGTCCACTATCACCACCTCTGTTTGATGTATTTCTGGAAACATTAGACAGAGCAATTAAACAAGAGAAATAAATAAAAGGAAAAAAGATAGCAAAGCAAGAAGTTAAATTATGATTATTTGTACATGATATAACACTGTATAAGACCCCAAAAATGCCACCAAAAGACTTTTCAATTTACTAAACAAATTCATTTGTGTAGCTAGATACAACATCAGCACTCAAAAATCAATAGTACTCTTGTACACAAAAAATGAAGTCACTGAGACAAAAATTAGGGAAACCAAACTTTTAATAACAGCATCAAAACATGAAATATTTAGGAGCCAATCTAATGAAGGAAGTAAAAGATCTTTACATCAAAAACAGAAGTCCTCTGAAAAAGGAGATTGAAGCAGATATCAAAAAATGGAAATATATTTCTAGCACTTCCATAGGAAGAACCAACATAGTATGGATATACTCTCCAAATTGTTACACAGATTTAATGCCTTCCCAATCAAAATAGCATTAGGATACCTCACAAAACCAGAGAAAATATTCTTAAAATTCATTTAAAAACAGAAAACACCTAGAGTAGTAAAAACAATTCTAGGCAATGAAGGCAAGTACACATGTATCACAGTCCCTGACTAAATATTACACAGCAGAACTGTGAAAAGAATGGCATGATGCCAGCAAACACACACACACACACACACACACACGCACACACGCACACACGCACACACGCACACATGCACGCACTCACACACCAAAACCAGACCTGAGGATCAGTGGAACAGATTAGAAGATGCAGACACAATTCCAAACATGTTCAGCTGCCTTGTTCTTGATTAAATGTCCAAACACATTCATTGGAAGAGAGATATACTCTTTAAAAGTGATGAGGGAAAAGCTGGCTTTCCACATGCCAAAACCAAAGCTAGACCCATGTCTCTCACCCTGCATTAAACTAAAATCAGCACGGAGCAAAGATCTAAATATTAAAAGGGAAACACTTTAATATTTAGAAAATATTAAAGTATAAATCTTCTGGAAAAGAAGTAAAATTCTTGAAGACATAGGTGTAGGCAAAAACATCATGAACAAAAACCCCAATTGGCAGAAAATATTACAAAGAATCAACAATTAAAATCTCATCTTATTAAAAAGCTTTTGCACAGCAAAACACAATATCAACAGAAGAGACAAATGATAAATTTGGAAAGTGTTCATCAAACAAAGCTTCAATAATTAGAATATATAAAGAACTAAAAAGAGTCATATCCCAAAGTTTAAATATCCAATGGAAAACATAGACATGAGTAGACAATTCTCAGAAAAAGAAGTACAAATGGTAAATACATGAAAAAGTGTTCAACATCATTAGTCATTCAAGAGATGTGAATTAAAGCAAAGCTGAGATTCCATCAAAATTCAGAAAAAACGGCAACTACTAGGAAATCAACCAATAACTAAGGCTGGAGGGGATGTGAAGACAAAGAACCCTTCTCTGCTGCTTCTGGGAATATAAATTGGTACAACTACTGTGGAAATGAATGTGGATATTCCTCAAAAGACTAAACCTAGAGCTTCTTTTGACCCAAGTGTCTCCCTTCTTGGTGTCTTCCTGATATATGCACAACCCATGATTATAGGAGAAGTTTGTAAGAGCTAAATCTTGGAAACAGCCTGATTTTATACTGTGGAGTACGACTCAATCATAAATAAGGATAAACTTGATGCATTTATAGGTAAATGGATGCACCTTGAAATCATACTGTTACTGAAATAAATCAAATGCACATGTGTAAATATCTAATTGTTTCTTTGGTGTAAGTAACTGAAAGTATAAAAGAGGGGCACAGTTTATACTAGATATTATCCAAAAGAAAGACATTGCTCAAATAGGAAGGGGAACTAGGGAGAGGGTAAAGGGAAAGGAAGGAAGGTAAAAGAACAAAATGATAAAAGAAGGAGAAAATTAAAATAAACCTTATGGTAATATGGAAGGGAAGAGAAGTTTAATACAGGATAGGGGACTGGGAAAAAAGAATTAAGTTATATCATATACAGGTATAAATTCTCTATGATGAATGTAATTATTAGGTATATCTAAAATATGTCTATAAAATTAATATAAAAATTATTTTAAGTCATGTATATATTAATTAGCTTGATTCATTTTTTTTGCACATTGTCTTCATAGACAATAAATATATCTTTGTGCCCTAAAAATATGTACAAATATAAATTTTCAATTTACAATTAGAGGGCTGGGGATATAGCTCAGTGGAATAAGCACCTGCCTAGCAAGTGCAGGGTCCTGAGTTTGATGCCCAGTACCGCCAAAAAATAAAAATAAAAATAAAAATAAAAAAATTTACAATTAGAAAATAAATTTTAAAAAATAAATAGATATTTTGAATTAGGAAGAAACTATTCAAAAGAAAATACAAATTGTCATGGGGAAAGAGGAAATGAAGAAAGGAAAAAAATATGTATGCATAAGATAGTTAGGACTGTTATACAGATTGTTTCTCTTAGTTCATTAAAAAGAAAGTCACTCTAATATTTTATAGACAAGGTAGCATGCGTGTATCTTCCACTCTGAATAACTGTGAGGAAAACAATACACAATTTACCAGCCACTGTAACTGCCCCAACAACCTGTTTTAAAACTCTGTTTAATTGTTATGTTTATTTTTTTAATGAAAAGAACAACTTGGATGGGACAAAGGAGAAAAGAAGAAAGAGAAATTAGTAGTCTATATAGCTAAGATATTCAGATGACTAATTTCTCTTGGTTTATTGAAAGGAACTGTTAATTCTTAATTGTTTGATCAATCCTACATACCTATATATGGTAATGTGTGAGCAGCTGCTTTGAAGATAAAAATATGTAACATAAGAATCATCGTTAATTTCCTATTACCTTGTTTTCAAATTCTGTGTCATTTTTATTGTTTTTGTGTTTTCTTCTTTTTTTATTTTGTTTTTGTTCTTTTCTCTTTAAAATAAAATTGAAAAAAAGAAATGTATGTATATACAAGCATAAGCTGTTTTTGAAAGAAGTATGTATTTGTAGTAATCGTTAATTATCCTATTTTTATTTCATATTGATATTATGTATGCATTTATTTTAATGTATTTTTGTCTTCTTTAAGTACCATTTTCAAACTTTATTTCAACATTTCGTTTGTCATTCCTTATGGTTAATGTATAAATTGCAGAGAAAATTGTGTGTACCAAGAGCTTTCTTGTATTCCACAAACCTTTCTGAAAAATAAGAGCCCACAATTTAAAAAATGTATCACTGACACAAGTATCTTCTTCCAAAAATTTTAGTATGTCTCAAGGTTTTTTGCAGTAGATTATGAAATAAAATACAAAATAGCACAAAAAGACCATAAAATATTTGAGGAACAATTGCACAATATCAACATAACAGGAAATATTTTAAGTAAGTAAAATGCTTAGATATTGGTTCTGAAATACATAAAATATAGACGGGTAGGAAGAGTTAATAAAGTTTTGTAGCTTGCTGAGTTTTGAATGATGAGTATAATTTTATTGATAAAGAAGTATAATGAATACATTAAGACATTCTGTAGAAAACACAACAGTGTTTAATGACCTACAAATTGTTTCCTGTGGGTAAATTATGAACTCGAAGATGGCAAAGAAAATTTAGTAAGCCATCAACTTATAGGCAAATACACATGTATTGTGATAAAATGTTTTATTTCCACTTGAAGAAAACTGAGAAATTTGCAAAATTTTAATTAAAGGCCATAACATAATTATCTGAGCAAGAATGTCATGCCAGGTTTTATGCCTCATACATGGATGTCCCTCCAGAGCCTCAGGTGCTCCTGGGTCGGGCTTTGGAAAGGTGATTATGTTGCAAGGCTGTGATAGTTAAATGTGATATTGGCAGGTGAAGCATTGTCAGAGGGGACAGGTCACTGGCAGTGTGTTCTGGAAGGGTAAAGTTCTCACTCTCTCCTCTTGAACTACTTCTCTGCTCCTGGCTTGACCAACCCTTTTCTGCATGCCCTTCTGACACTGTGTGATCTTAGAGCCCGCCGACCAGGGACTGAACCCTCCACGAACTGTGACCCAAATAAGCCCTGTTTAGTTTGTTTTCAGCGTTGATTCTCAATGAAAGAAAGTGACTAAGACACCAGGCCATGGAGGGAGTCATGCACAAACTTGAAGTGAGGAAAATACTGGCCAGGAGGCGATTGTGATGACCCATGGAAGGTGGTGAAAATTTGATCTGGGACCCAGTGGAATGAATGAAATGGGACAGATTATAAAGAATCAATAATTTTCACTACCTGGTGCCAATAGGGAGGTGCTCACCATCCGGGTTTATTCTAAGTATGGTACATTAACGACTTATATAATATTCTCACCATATGTTCATTGGATAATATTATTCTTTCCAATTTAGAGTTGAGAATAGCAACTCATGGGCATGTGATGTAATTTGCCTCAGATTTCATAGCTATAATGTTCTTCAATCAAGAATCAAATCTCAGAACTTTGCTTCTGAGTATTTGTTAGTATCATCAATTCATATTTACAAGTTTGCTATAAAGGTGAGGAAAAAAATACCACACACAGCTTGGAGAAGAAATTAGGCCTTTCACTAAGTCCCTATGTGAAGTAGAAGTCTATGTATTTAAGGGCCCTGAGGCCCCAGTAAAGGTCTGAAACCTTCTAATGGTAATCTATATTCCTAAAGAATGTGTGATAAAATTAAAGAAATACTCAAAGAATTACTTTACAACTTAAGCCTATAAACAGAAGTAAATATCATTGTGACATAACAAGAGCACTTGGTAACTATTCAAACTTTTTCATTAGGACTTTGGAAATTTCTCCTTTAAATGAATTTTCTATTGACTCCTAGAGAAGTTATTCAAAAATGAAAAGAAGATGTCATTTTTCACCTTTCTGGACTAGTAACCACCCAATGACTAAAGAATAGCAGTTGGTTAATTTATCTGTAAATTAATTCAAGTGCTCAGATAGGGGCCAGATATTTTCCACATTTTCTTTCTGATAGCTGATGTTCTCACAGAGGTTTTATTATAGCCTAAGGGTGATAATGTTAGACACCACCGACACCTACACCTGGGAGGGAAACCGAAAAATGCTGTGAACTTCACAGAAGTACAAACTCTCTTGTAGTAATATAACTGTGGAAAGACTTAAAAAAAGTCCAAACCCTTAAAATAAGCTGAGAACAAACAGGCTATCTTTGTACAGCTGTCATCTATGGTATCAACAATGATGTCATAACCTATTTCCAGAGACCCTGTGATTCTAAATCCTACCTGTGCCAAGCTAGATTTCCTGAGAACATTTTCTTTGAGCTGGCTTACTTTGTTGCTCCTTTCCAGAGCTGCTTGCTCCTTATACCTCCCGGCCTGCTTACACTGACTATTCTCCACCAAGGTCAGTACTTCCCAGAGGTCTGGACTGGAGATACTTGTGTTATCAGCACTTTATTCAAGACCTACAGTTGAGCATTACTTTCCTACTAGTAGTAACTATTTACCATTTAATTGTAATCTACCTTCTGTCTTTCAGGACCTGTGAGAAGCTGTTTGCCACAAAGAACAAGGCATATTATCACCTTCTCACATACGTCAAACTGGAGGCTATAGGGATGTGGTATTCTCTCTACTGATCTCCTCAAAACCTAGCCTGAATTTCTTGTTTCTTTTCTTTCACCTTATATATCTCTCAGAGTAGTGTTGTACAGGTTGCAGTTCTTGAGCAATTTAAGCCTGGGGCTCTAATTTAAAAAGGTTGAATGAAAATAAAAGTCCTGAAAACTGCAATCTGTCTACTGTTAACATCTTAGTCTCCAAGTATGATCAATGTTGAATAGGTGAGAAGCTTACAGGGCAAAATAAAAAAAAAATGTTTATCCATTGTTGGGATATAAATTAGGTAAATTGAACAACTCCTCTGCTTGCTTAACACACAAGCATGAATGCAAGTTTTCTTTCACTACCAGGATTCTACAAATAAAATATATTTTACTACACTTACTTCTTTTCTTTACTAATTTTAATTCTTTTATTCTCATGAAACAGTAAAAGCAAGGCATTATGGCTTGTATCTAGAGCTCCCTACAAAGCCTCATTCCATCACAGGCAGGACATTACAAAGGCGGTTTGATGAGGTGGCTGATGCTGGGATTGAGAACATGATGCTAGGATTAAGGGTGCCCCAAACTGGGTATAGATAGCACCAGCCAAAGGGTATCATAGACGGAATATAAAAGGGCAGAAAGAAGCAGCTTCTGCTACTGCTACTGTTTGCTGTTTTTTATGCCCTGCCATCTTGCCATGGACTATTTGTTCTCTGTTGTACCCTCCCTCCATGTGACTCTGCCTTGGAGCCAGCTATCCATGAACTCAAACCTCTACAAACTGAGAGCTGAAATAAAAATTTTCTCCTTTATGTTTGGGTCTTCGGTACTTTGTATCAGCAGTGAAAGAGGTAACTAAGATAAATTTTTGGTTTCAGGAGTGGGGCAGTTTCTATGACCTTACCTGATCACGTGGTTCATTTGGAACTTACTTGTGGGAAGGGTGGAACGATTCAGAGATGCTGGCTAATGAAGTAATCCTAACATTTTTTAAACTGTACTTGATGGGAGATTCTGGTCAGAGTTTAAATGCTGATACAAGTGTTGCTGGCAGAGACCTTGCTCAGGAGGTTTCTACTGGAGAAAAAGATTGCATTGGCTGTTGGACTCCATACTCTGTGTTATTATGTTTGACAGAAATTTTGTTCTCTGTTTTGCTTTTGTCCAGAGACTACTTGACAATGAGATTAAGCTAAGTGGACTAATTGATCTTGAAGAAGAAATTTCAAGGTAATCTAATATTGAGGCTGTGGCATGGCTATTCTTTGGGGCTTTTAGCCAGATCTCTGTTGAGAATCAAGAACAAATAGCCCAACAGAAGGATTTAAAATGTTTGGAGTTTGGCCAGAAAGGAAGCTCCAGGAAAGCTGTGTACTGCAAAAGTAGTGCAGAAGTGATCTCGGCTACTGAGAAGGGACAGGAGAACAGGAAAGGTGGCTTCAGGACAGCATAAAAAGCAGCAAGACTTGACACTTTACAGCCTCAAAATTGCAAAAGTGCAAGAATTTTCTCTGAGAAGAGAGCCTCACAACACCATGTTGTAGAATGGTGGTAGCCTGGGACAGGTTTTCCTCAGGATTTTGCTCATAGGCATTGGACCTCTACGACCAAGAGAGAAGGAAGCCTGGCTTCTGCTCCAACTGACAGCAAAACTTGGCATCATCCACATGGGGTGGTTTTAGGTGGATATAGAATTAGTTCAAGATTTGTGGACTCAGGAGGGCTTCCAACCAATTTTCAGAAGAACACATGGGAGGCCAGCCAGGCAACGTGCCCCTGAGAAGTGCTGGAAATGCAACTATGAGGTTTAATGTTTGCCCTGTTGGATTTTGGACTTGCTTGGGTCCCATTCCTTTGCAATCTCATTTGTACCTTTTACAATGGACATGAATATCTCATGCTACTGACTGCTAGAAGTTGTTAACTTTTTTTCTACAGGGGCTTGCAGCTAGGAGTTTGCCTTAAATCTCAAAGGAGATTTTGAAGTTAGACTTTTCAACAATGCTGAAACTGTCAGGACTTTGAAAACTTTTGGAGATTAACTAAATGCCATTTGCATAAAGGGACATGCATGTGATATTTTTGGAGGGGGCAGGGACAGAATGTCATGGCTTTTGTTTAGATGTCCCTCTAAAGTTTCACGCAGTCATGGGCAAGGATTTTTCAGAGGTGGCTATATCTAGTGTGTGACTGATTCATGGTGCAATGCTATGATCAAGGACACTAGGATATCAGGAGAGAGTGCTACCCACCCTAATAGCCTAGATGAGATATAAGGCATAGAAAGAGCTGTGGTCATCTTTTTTGCTTGCTTTGCTACCTTCTCTGCCCACCATGAACATTTTCTCCTCTGTGATATCTGTGAAACACACCACCCTGCCTTGGCAACAGCTGATTATGGACTGAAATCATTACACATTGTCATCCAAATTAACTTTTCCTCTTTTAACTTTGGCTGTTGAATATTTTGTCTCAGTAATAAGAAAAGTAACTAAGACCATCATGTTATTGAGGAAACTCTAAACTCTAAATCAAGTAAAAAATAACCCTTTTCACATTTATGTTATTATATTTTAGATGGTACTATATGACATATATATATATATATATATATATACACATATTTGCAATAAATATCTATTGAAACACATGATATAAATTTTACTGTTAAACATAAAAATATAGGGTAAATGAAAGTATATGAGCAAGAAACACTGAGTGTGAAGAAACCTGTTGATAACAGGACTATAAATAAGCCTATAATCTAAATTTGAAGAGAAAATATTTTAATACTATTTATCTGTTTCTATGAATCTGTAAATTATTGAAGATGCATAGTGGAATTCAAAACAGACTGTAAGTCTTAAAAGCTGTTTGGAGTTTGTCATAGAGAAAAATAAGGAACTAAAGTATTTTTATATTTTACTTTTATACTGCCAGCTGTGGTGATGCACGCTTATAGTCGTGGCACTCAGGAGGCTGATGCAGGAGGATCTCAATGAATTCAAGGCCACCCTTGGCTACATATTGATTTCAAGGCCAGCCTGGACCACAGTTCAAGATCCTATCTCAACAACAAGAGAAAGGACCAAATCTTAGTTTGTTAGAAAAATAATAATGATTCATTCTGCCAAATAACAAAATTGTAAAACAATAATAAAATATTAATATTGTTAAAATAATTGATTGCTAAGAGAATAAAAGAAAAGAAACACATGAAAATGTTTTGTTTCTTCTCAGACACCTAATATTTGACAAAGGGGTCAAACAAGCTCACTGGAAAATAGATAGCCTATTTAATAAATGGTGCTGGAAAAATTGGCTTGCCTCTTGCCAAAGACTGAAAGTAGACCCAAGTCTACTACCATGCACCAAACTCAACTCAAAATGGATCACAGATCACAATATTAAAACAGAAGCTCTAAATCTATTGGAAGAGAAAGTAGGTAAAAATCTTGAAGACATAGGAGTAGGCAGAGAGCTCATGAACAAAAATCAAACTGCAAGGGAAACACTTCAAATCATCAATAACTGGGACCTCAACTTACTGAAAAGTTTTTGCACGTCTAAAGAAATCACCAGCAAAGTGAAAAGAAAACCCGCAAATTGGGAAAAAATCCTAGCAGGCTGTCCCTTAGACAACGGTCTTCAAAACATGAACCTGTGCAAATTCAAAGACCAAATCCATAAATGAGCATCTGAGATGAATGCACACTTCTCAGACAAAGAAATACAAATGGCTAATAAATATATGAGAAAATGTTTTACATCTTGAGTCATTCGAGAAATGCAAATAAAAACAACATTGAGATTTCAACTGACCCCAGTAATATTGGCTAGCATTAAGAAATCTTCCAATAACAAATGCTGGTGAGGCTGTGGAGAAATAGGAACTCTTCTGCACTGCTGGTGGGAATGCAGACTGGTGAAACCACTGTGGAGATCGGTTTGGAGATTCCTTAGCAAACTTGGTCTAGAGGCCCCATTCAACCCAGCGATTCCTCTTCTGGGTATTTTCCCAGAAGATCTGAAATCATCATATCACTGTGATATATGTGCACTCATGTTTATAGCAGCACAATTTGTAATAGCTAAATTGTGGGAGCAACCCAAATGTCTATCCACAGAGGACTGGATTTTAAAAATGTGGCATTTTTATATAGTGGAATATTACTCAGCTATGAAGAGGGTCAGATTTGGGGCCTTTGTAGGCAAATAGTCACATAAATCAAAGGTTCAGGTGCAGGCAGCATATTGTATCACTGGTGTAGGAATCTGAAGGTGGGAATGTGGATTGGGGGTGTGAAGGGAATCTGCTCAAAGGTAGGGAGCAGGTGGGATGAGGGGAGGAGGAAAAGGAAGAAAGGGACAGATATGTATCTATGTGTGTATATGCAGGATGGCTAATCTGGTGCCACTGTTGAGCTGTGTTGCTTTATGGTAAGGAACAGTTCATGTTGTTTGATCAAGATTGTATGTCTATATGTGATTTCAGAAACATGCGCTTTGAAGTTATCAATGTGTGGTGCAGCAGCCATTGGTGGTTCTCTGTCACTTTGTCTATAATTCAATTTTACTGTACTGCTCTTGTGCTGCTTTGTGTCATTTTGTTAGTTTTCCCTTTTTTTTTTTTTTGGTTTTCTTTGTTTTTATACTTTTAAAAATAAAAAATAAAAAATAAAATGTTTTGTTTCCTAATAAAATAAGCATACTTTCAAAAATTTATTAAAATTTGTTTTTGAATTCAACATAATCTAATGATTTCAATGTAATGTATTAAAATTATTTTTTTAATTTTCTTTAATGACACTTCTTTATTGGATACAATTAAACTAATTTATATTCAGACCACTAAGAAATTTCTACTACTTCAATTTCTTGGTAAGACACAGAATAGAATTAGTTGTGTGGTCTTAATCATTTCCATATGTGTGCCCTTTCCCTCACAGTGAAATGTAAAGTTGTGGAAAGAGATTTTCATCTTTTTACATTCCACAACTATTACATGTCAGTCACTCAAATGTGTACTGAGAAAAATAGCTAAATAAGAGCAAGATATATACACTGACTATAAAATGGGGTTAGATATGCAACAGATACATGGAGGAAATTCTCATAAAGGTTGAAGGAAAGAAGTAGGTGCAGGTAGGGAAAACATGAGACCATAATACCAGTTTTGCCAATGGAAAAAACAGTCAAAGAAAATGCTGGAGGAGGGTTTTAGATGGCAACAAATTTCTAAGAACACTTCAGAAAAACAGGGGAGCACACGCTGAGTTAATACCACTCACCAGGGGACCCCCATAGTCACCGATCAGCATGAATACACCACTGAGGTTAGACTCAGGCCAAGAGGAAGCTAAATCATGTTCAGTCATAAAACAAAATTCTGCGTTGGCTCCAGAAAGCAGCTGAAATTATCCATCAGTTATACTCCTGTTGTATGTTGTCTCGGAACACCAAAAAGCTCAGAAAGTTAAATACTGAACAAGAAACATCAAATGGGTAATAACTGGAATGATCTTTTTGATAAAAAAAAGTAAATTTTCTGATGGCAGCAAACAACTACCATGTTTGATATTTTAATTTTTACATTATTTATATCTAAAATACAGTAAATATGTCAATTTATCTCAGACTGAGTAAACCTCTCCCAAAGGCAATTTCTTATATGATCCTTTTAGCGCAGGCTTAGGCACAAAGAGATTCTTGGGATGGTGAATGGGCAACACCAAGCATTTTATCTGCGTGCACACACACACACGCACAAACACACACACACACACACACACACACACACACACACAAACACACTGCATGGAACTGCTGCACCTGACCTCGATCCCCTCCAACTTCTCACAGTCCTCCCTCGGGAGGGTGGGGGTGACAAAGAGCTCTGGCTTCTGCAGGGTGCTCAGCTTCTGAGTCAGAGGCAACACGATGGATGGGCTTCAGATCCGTGCTCCAGCTCCTCTGACTCGGGCCACGATTGCTGATTGTTTGGTGTGCCCCATTTAATTTCTATCATCTTATTAACTATGCAACTTGTGACTTCAAGATCCAGCAAGAGGAACAGAGACAAATCCTTATTAAGACTCTTTAATTGATTTTTATTTATATAATACCGTTTTCTTTTTTGTTATCATAAATTATTATATAAAAATATACCTTTGAACCTGGGACAGAAAAGACAGAGATGAAGAGTTATTATAATATTTATGAAGAAAAGTCAACATACCTTTAATAATCTCCTATGTTTCAAAACAGTTCTTTGCCATGTTTTCTTTTTAAATTTTTGTGACATAGTATACACTTAGTAGCAAATCATAAACCAAAAAGCCACATTGTATTGGAAAATCAAAATATCAATTCCATAACTGGATAACAGTCATGCTTCATTACATGTTGTTGGTAACTCTTTTCCTTCATTTTCACCTTTCATTCAAAAATAGGATTAGTGGCCATTTATTAAAGACACACACGTTCCAGAGAAGACTCCTAATTCTTTTTTATATGCCAAAATGCATTGGCAAAAATAATAATTAATTATGTTAAATTCAGGCAGAAAGTGTCTCTGTGTCTGTTTGTGAAGAACATTTTAAAATTCAAAGAAAAAGCAAAGAAAAATGTATAATTTTGTCTTACATGGAAGATGTCATGAATTATCATGGATTTTCCCTACAGAGTATCTTTCCAGTATTAATAATTGAAAAGATGAGAATTTATATTTTTAAGTTAATTTTTAAATTTATAATGCATTAGAATAAATACTCTCCATTCTAAAGTTTAGGAAATAAAACTAAGAGAAAAATTTGCTAAAGAGCATGCACTAACATGAAAGCCAGTGCCATCTGTACTAGAAATTCAACTAGACACAATTGGGGGAGTTTAGATTTTAATAAAATCTAGTTTCTTCGGTACTCTGTCAGTTATAACTCCATTACTTCATCTCCAGAGTCACCTGCTTTGACTAGGTTGTGACTGGCGACTTCCTAAACACACTTCCTTTGCCAGATGTTGACCCACGTTATTAGAGGGTACTGGGTAGACAGAGTGGGAAAGGCTCTGTATTTCTGGTGCAATTGTGTCCCTTGAAAGACGCCTACAGTGTGCTTTTCCTTGTATTTGGGATATGAGACTGTGCAGTTTTCTTCACGAAAATGTAACATTTTCTTCCTTACTGAGTTCCTGGAGGGCACAGTTTTCTCCAGCATGTGGCTTCAGCATAGTTTATCCTCTCAAGTGTTCTGCCTCTGCAAATACAGCCCTACTTAACCAAGTCTTACCAGCAAGTCACTTCAACAACGTACTTGATTATATGCCCCCAGCTGGACCTGGACTCCATCCAGGGCCCGGTGACAAAGGCTCTTCCTGGGATTCCCATTTGATCACCTATTAATGCTATATTATTTAAAGATATAGTTAACTTCTACTGGAAAATTTGCTGTTATTGCAATTTCCTAATTATTATTCATCATTTTAAACTTTCTTTGATGAAATTAACAATTTCTTCCTTCTTATAGAATCTTAACTGACAAATAATCGAATTTTGATTATATCAGTTCCTAAAGATGAACACTAGCAACTGATTTGGTGGCACCCTGAAGCTTAGTACAAAGCTGAGCTTCACACTCATGGGGAACGGGATGCTAATAATCATAATATTACAAGGGGCAGAAATAATCATAAGCGTCCCAGTCCATCAAAATGTCTTCCTTTATTGACTACAGTGATAGTTCCAAGTAAAGCACATGTTTTGAAAGCCCAAGTAGCTAGTTTCACTTTTCCTGTATGGGGGTAAGATGACCATCTTTCATGTGATACAGGATGAACTCCTTTGAGTGTACTTAAATAACAAGAAAAAGACAGCTTCATTAACAGTCAACTTAATTATAACCTGAGAATCAAAACATTTTCATGACTACTGAAAAATACCCTTTTATTCCTTGAGAGCCATAGATCAGTATTTCTTGAACTAAAAAAACAAAGTTTCCAATGGCAAGGGTTCACAACATTTAGTTCCACAATTTTTCCAAATGTTCACATGGAAATCACAGAAATGTTTGCTTAAGTATGAGATCCTAAAACTTCAAGTAATCGTTTGATTTAAAAATATACCCCCAAGGTCACATGTACTAGTTTACAGTATTTAGTGATTTCTTTGTTGTTAATAGTTCTATCAAAATTGACTTTAAGCTACAAAAGTAAGGTCATGGAAAGTGGAGTTGCAAAGAGATTTCAAAATGCTCACCTATATCCTGGCATGAGCATTCCCAAAGGCATACCACTAATTGCACACCAAGAATATGTATTAAGACCCCTTATAGTTTATCTTTGCACATAGGTAAGACGTGTTTATGTAGTACATGCAGAGCATAGAGAACTCATACTTTGTGTTACCTCGACATCTTCTCTGGATAGAAAGTTAACTCCGATAGCAGAAGTGGGGTTAAGACCCCTGTAAGACGGTTTCAAGGTCTGCCCCTCACCCAGATGGCTCAAGCAAGTGGCCGTTAAAGGCAAGACTTCCTAGTGCCACAGCAATTTAAAGGCATTGCTGCTGTGTAGCAAACCAGACTTCTTGTTTTGTGGGGCCTTCCTTTGAAGTTCCATTCAGGCATTTGTCTGGGAATTCAGTGATGCACAGCCCTTTCCTTTGTATATGCCTTGAATTCTCTGTCTGATTCTTCTTTCCTGACCTTTTGGGCCATAAGCAGAAAACTGCCATTGGACACACTATGTCCTCTGCTTTCCCTGCCCAGGATCTGCAGCTTATACATATTTGAAATTATTTTCCAATTTGGTGTTGCACTGAATTTGTGACTTTCTCTAAAAAATTATATTCTGGATCTCTTGTGTTTTTAAAGGACACAAGGAAGACCACATGTTTGTGTTCCCAGGGCCAGGTGATAGTCAAGCAGGTAGACATAAATTGGCTATTGGCCTGAAAAGAGTCACAGTATTAGTTCTTAGCGTAAAGAAGCTTCCTAATGTGAGTTAACCCCAGGTCACTGTTTGACAACTACAATGAGGCCACCCATCGAGTGAAAGCAGTGCCCTCTTCCAGGTACATGCAAAGAACCCACATCAAGCTTCCCTTCTTTTATCATCAGATAGAGAATGCTAGCTTAACTGAAAGATCTGAGAACCACAAACTTCAAGGTTAAACGTGCTCAGCTGCATGAAATTTTGGGAAGAAATGAAAAAGATTATGCAAATAGAGAAATACCAGGTAAATTAAATATATATGATTTTATGACTAATCACTTGATAAGTAAAGCAGTTTGTTTACAATTGGCCATCATTCTTAGGAGTTTGAACATGCTTTTAGCTTGCATTCTGACCAGCGGGTTTGGACTCATTTCCAGACACAGGCAGTATAGACATACACGTGTACACTGGTTTATGCAGATTGTCATTTTACGTTGTATCAAATGGGATATGATGAAATGTGCACATAGATGCAGAACCTGGACTCACTCGAGCCCCAGGAAAGTGCATCCATGTTCACTGGATTCTGTTCCTTAATCCATGCTTTATTTAAGATGATTGAAGCAGCACCTTCTTTGTTTTAATTATTACCAATTTTAATAATGTATTATTCATCCTTACTTCAGTCTACAGAAAGCTGGGATAATTCTGTTTTAAATATATTTCTCAGACTTTTGGATACTTTAGAAATTATTCTCTAACACAATTCTATCTAATATTTTCTTTAAAAATAGAAAAAAATGCTTTATATAGGAACAAAGAGAAAGCTCTCCAAAAGCTCAATGCAAATAAGTATAAATATATGAAACACTGAAAAACAATGTCCAATAAAGCAAAGATATATAAAAACTAATTTTTATATATTTTAAACTTTATGTTTTTAATTAAGCATAAATTAATCAGCAGGCATAAAATCAAATATTCTCCAATTTAATCATCTTTTCCAAGAATACTTATGCATTTCCAAGAAAGATTGTTCAGAGACATGCAATCCAATATTTGCAAATTAATATTGTGCAGAGTGCTGATCTCTGTCCTTGTCACTGGATTATAAAAGGTTGCTTTCATAACCGGGAAGAGATTACAGAGAGGATGAGCTTATTATGAGAACTATAAGAGAGGTCACTCTGTAGGACAGTTGCTTTTGACAACACAAAAAATTCCTCAAATAACTATTTTTTTCTTGGTACATTTTTATGTACCAGAAGAGCTCCAAGGTGAATGTGCTAGGGATGGGTAGAAAAAAGAAAAGATAAAGAAAGTGTCTCAACGCATGCAACAAAGGGAATTGCGAATGGAAACCAAAGCCTGACCTTTGGCCATGGCTCGCAGGCCCCTAATGCTGCACTTTGGCTGGTTTTCTTCAAGGCTGTTGCAAGTGCTCCATTTAGAGTGGACCAGATCTAAATCAGTGGCATATAAAGTTTCTTCTGTAAGTGAATTTTCTGGTCACTAAGCAGGTGACCTTTAAGATCAGGCTAAGCGGGCTGCTTTCTCCAATATGCAGCACGCATCTGACGTGTGAGATGTGAGGAAGGAAGGGAAAGAAGGGATTATTTACTCATGTGAAAACAAAACAGAGTTCAGAAACCTGATTCTTCTATATCTTCTTTTCACTGGCAGTGTTTCAAATACAGAAATCATCATCTTATGTCTTAATGCACCTTCCTTTACCTTCCTCTTCTTCCGTTCCCTTGCATAAGTTTATACTTTGTTTTTCTTTTTTTCTCTTGAATGCCAGGTAAATATAATCTAATTCTATCTGCCCTATAGAGTTTAATTTTCAAAACAATCTATAAGTAAATATTTAAACACTTAATTATTGAATTATTTAATTAGATAACTACTCCAAAGTCATGTCTGGCACCTACTTAAGAAGAGGCCATCACCTAGGAGAGTCATTGCTGAGTTCAGAGATTGAGAAGACTGACACTCATTTCAGCAGCTGTGGAAGTGAGGAATCGATCACTGCAAAAGTAGTTGGGTCCAGAGGAACACCTGGGTGGCCCCTCTGCCCACCCAGAATGCTGGGCAGGTGAGCTGAGTGCATGCCCCGACGGGATCACTGAGTGGGAGAGGAGCTCGGCCCACAGAGGAACATCTGGACGGCCCCTCTGCCTGCGTGGAACACTGGGCAGGGGAGCTGCACATGTGCCCCGACCTGGATCTCTGAGTCAGGGAGGAACTCGGCCCACAAAACAGCATATGAGCAGCCTTTTGAGTGGAATTCTTGGGAGAAAGCTTAAGGGACATTCTCCCGAAGAGAAGGAGGCCATTGGAGCAGCCTTTGCAATGGACCTTTGCCCAGTGAGCTGCCTGGGTAATTTATAGCTCAATATTTTGAATCTGATATACAAAATGGGAAGACAGAAGAACAAAACGCTGTCTCAGAACTCAACCCCACCCAGAACAAATCCGAGATGCACTGATATAGGGGAACTAGGAAGCCACATACATGCAAGTTATGAAACAATTGCATTTCAAATAAAGAAATATCTCCATCAGGCCATAGAAGAGATTAAAGCAGAAATAAGCCATATACCTGCAATTTCTGAAACAATTACGTCCAAAGTAAGGAAACAACTACATCAGGCCATAGAACAGATTAAAGCAGAAATAAATCACATACCTGCAATTTTGAAAAGATCACATCCGTAGTAAAGAAAGAACTCCATTAGGCCACAAAAACGATTAAAGCAGAAGTAATCTCTCAGTCAAAAAAAAGAAGTGAAAACTATAATGGAAGAAATGTTCCACACACATAGAGAAGAAATAGATAAAAGAATAAAAGAAAATGGAAAACAAATGGAAACGTTACAAGAGCAATTTAGGAATGAATTACCATGAATGAAACAGGTCCAAAGAGATTGCCAGGAATTAAAACCTTCCATTGAAAGCTTGCAAAACCACTTAAATGAAGCCGAAGATAGAATTTCAGATCTTGAAGACAGCATGGCAGCTAGTGAGCATGAAAGGAAGGATCTCATAAAGTCATCAAGGATCAAAGAAAAACCAATCCAACAGCTGCAAGATGAGGCAAAAAGAAATAATATCCGAGTAATAGGACTCAGTGAAACAGCAGGAGACAACACAAATGATATAAAATGAATATTTGCTGAAATAACGCAGAAAATTTCCCAAACATGGTAAAAGATAATGAAGTACAGTTAATCGAGGCATATAGAACCCCAATGAGCCATAACCCAAATAAAGCCACACCAAGACATACAATAGTCAAGATCCCAGACATCCAGCAAAAGAACACAATATTAAAAGCTGCTAGAGAAAAGAAACAGACCACCTATAAAGGAAAGCCCATCAGAATCACAGCAGACTTCTTCACGGAAACCATGACATCAAGAAGAGCTTGGAGCGAGGTATTACAAATTCTGAGTCAAAACAGTTTCCAACCCAGACTGATGTGTCCTGCAAAACTATCCTTCAAATTCAATGGAGAAATAAAATATTTCCATGACAATGAACAACTGAAGAACTTCATGAGTACAAATCCAGCACTGCATAAAGCACTAAAAGATATTCTAGACAGAGAAAAAGTGACCACGATCTCAAGAACAACAATAGAAAGGAACCCTCAAACAGAACAAGCAAGTAAACAGGTAGCAAAAGTAGGAAAACAACAACAATTAAATAGCATGACTAGAATAAGCCAACATATAACCATTAATGTAAATGGCCTCAATTCACCAGTCAAAAGGAAAAGATTGGCAGAGTGGATTAAGGAACACAATCCAGCGATATGCTGTATACAGGAAACACATTTTACTCAAAAGGAAATCCACAGGCTGAAAGTTAAAGGATGGAAAACAATTCTCCATGGAGCAGGTTCCCAGATAAAAGCAGAGGTAGCTATTATGTTTATAGATAATGTAAACTTCAAACCAAAAACAATCAAAAGAGATAAAGAAGGCCATTACATACTAGCTAGGGGAAAGCTACAAGAGGAAGACATAACAATCCTAACTATTTATGCACCAAAGAGCGGAGCACCAAACCTTACAAGTCAAAACTTGACAGACGTGAAAAATTAAATAATTAATAACACTATTGTAATAGGGGACCTAAATGCCCCTCTGCTGCAAAGAGACAGGTCAACTGGACAGAAACTCAGTAAACAAATAACAGACCTGAATCAAAAGTGTGAACAAATGGACTTAGTAGATGTATACAGAGTGTTCCATCCCACAACATCAGAATACACATTTTTCTCAACTGCACATGGGTCTTTCTCTAAAATTGACCACATTCTAGCCCATAGAGCATATCTACCTAAATGCAAAAGAATTGAAGTTATCCCATGCATATTATCTGACCACAGTGCAATGAAATTGGAAAATAATGACAAAGAGAACTCCAAAAACCGCATAAACACTTGGAAATTAGACAACAACCTCCTGAATAATCAGTGGGTCACACAAGAAGTTAAAGAAGAAATTTAAAAATACCTACAAACAAATGAAAATGCAAGTACAACCTACCGGAATCTGTGGGATGCAATGAAAGCAGTCCTCAGAGGGAAATTTATAGTGATCAAATCTTATATAAGGAAAACAGAAAGAGAGCAAATAAATATCCTAATGCTACACCTCAAACTTTTAGAAAAAGAGCAACAAGCCAAACCAAAAGCCCAAAGAAGGGAGGAGATTATAAAACTCAGGGCAGAAATTAATGCAATTGAGATGAAGAAAACTCTACAAAAACAAGTGAATGAAAGAGCTGGTTCTTCGAAAGAATACATAAAATTGATAAACCCATAGCGTACCTTATCAAAAAAAGAAGGGAAAGAACTCAAATTCATGCAATAAGGAATGAAAAGGATGGAATCACTACAGATCCCACAGAAAATCAAAAGATCATTAGTACCTACTTTGAAAATCTTTACTCCCATATGATAGAAAATTCAAAATAAATGGACAGATTCCTAGAAACATACAAATTATCATTGAATCAGGAAGACGCAAAAATCCTGAACAACCCAATATCAATTAATGAAATTGAAAATGTCCTTAAAAACTTACCAACAAAGAAAAGCTCAGGCCCTGATGGATTCACAGCAGAATTCTATAAAACATTCAGAGAAGATTTAATGCCAACACTCCTCAAACTCTTCAATGAAATCGAAAAGGAAGCAATTCTCCCTAACACATTTTTGGAGGCAAGTATTATACTGATACCAAAACCAGAGAAGGACCCAACCAAGAAAGAGAACTACAGGCCAATCTCTCTAATGAACATAGATGCAAACATACTCAACAAAATACTAGCAAATAGAATACAGCGAATCATAAGGAAAATTATACACCATGAAAAGGTTGGATTTAGCCCAGGAATGCAGGGATGGTTCAATATTCGCAAATCAATTAACATAATGCATCATATCAACACAGCCAAAGACAAAAACCACATGATCATCTCCAAAGATGCAGAAAAGGCTTTCGATACAGTCCAACATGCATTCATGTTAAAAACCCTAGAAAAAAATAGGAATAGATGGCCTCTACCTCAATCTGATCAAAGCCATCTATGACAAACCAACAGCCAACATCATAATAAATGGACAAATACTGAAAACTTTCACTTTAAAGTCAGGAACAAGACACAGATGTCCATTGTCACCACTCCTATTCAACATAGTTCTGGAAGCATTAGCTAGAGCAATTAGACAAGAGAGAGAAATAAGAGGAATAAGGATAGGAAAGGAAGAAGTTAAACTATCACTATTTGCAGATGACATGATACTATACATGGAGGACCCCAAAAACTCCACAAGAAAACTCCTGGAATTAATTGACAAATTCAGCAGCGTAGTTGGATACAAAGTCAATACCCGAAAATCAATAGCACTCCTATACACGAACAACAAACAGACTGAGAGAGAAATTGAAGAAACCATACCTTTTACAATAGCATCCAAGAAATTGAAATATTTAGGAATCAATCTAACAAAGAATGTGAAAGATTTATTCAGTGAAAATAACAGCACTCTGGAAAAAGAGATCGAAGAGGATTTCAATAAATGGAAAAACATCCCCTGCTCATGGTTAGGAAGAACCAACATTGTGAAAATGGCCATACTACCAAAACTGTTGTACAGATTCAATGCAATTCCCATTAAACTACCATTAGCATACCTCACAGATCTAGACAAAATATGCCTAAATTCATCTGGAACCAGAAGAGACCCAGAATAGCAAAAGCAATCTGGGCAACAAGGACAAGTCAGGTGGAATCACAATCCCTGACCTGAAATTATACTACAAAGCTACTGTAATAAAATCAACTTGGTACTGGCTAAAAAAACAGACCTGAGGATCAATGGAACAGACTGGAAGATACAACCTTAATGAAAAACCCACTCAGCTACCTAATATTTGACAAAAGGTTCAACCAAACTCACTGGAAAAAAGATGGCCTCTTTAATAAATTGTGCTGTAAAAACTGGCTTGCCTCTTGCTGAAAACTGAAAATAGACCCAGATCTATCACCATGCACCAAACTCAGGTCAAAATGGATCACAGATCTCAACATTAAAATAGAAACTCTAAATCCATTGGAAGAGAAAGTAGGTAAAAATCTTGAAGACATAGGAGTAGGCAGAGATTTCATGAACAAAAATGAAATTGCAAGGGAAAAACTTCAAAGAATCAATAACTGGGACCTCATCCTACTGAAAAGTTTTTGTACATCTAAAGAAATCACCAGCAAAGTAAAATGAAAACCCACAAATTGGGAAAAAGTCCTAGCTGGCTGTCCCTCAGACAAAGGTCTTCTATCTAGAACATACAAAGCATTAAAAAACATGTATCTGTCCAAATTCAAAGACCCAATCCAGAAATGGGCATCTGAGATGAATACACACTTCTCAGATAAAGAAACACAAATGGCAAATAAATACAGGAGAAAATGTTCCACATCTTTAGTCGTTCGAGAAATGCAAATAAAAAGAACACTGAGATTTCCTCTCACCCCAGTAAGAATGGTCAGTATTAAGAAATCATCCAGTAACAAATGCTGGTGAGGCTGTGGAGAAATAGGGACTCTAGTGCACTGCTGGTGGCATTGCAGACTGGTGCAACCACTGTGGAGAGCCGTTTGGAGATTTCTCAGCAAACTAGGTCTAGAGGTTCCATTCAAACCAGCTATTCCCCTTTTGGGTATTTTCCCAGAAGATTTGAAAACATCATATCACTCTGATATATGTACACCCATGTTTATAGCAGCATAATTTGTAATAGCTAAATCATGGAAACAACCCAAATGTCCATACACAGAGGGTTGGATTAAAAAACTGTGGCTTTTTTTTTTTTTTTTTTTTTTTGCGGTACTGGGGATTGAACTCAGGACCCTGCGCTTGCTAGGCAGGTGCTTATTCCACTGAGCTATATCCCCAGCCCTGTGGCATTTTTATATAATGGAATATTACTCAGCTATAAAGAGGGACAGCTTTGGGGCTTTTATAGGCAAATGGTCACAATTAGACACCATACTTATAAGTTAAATAAATCAGAGTTACATGTGAAAGCACCGTATTGTGTCACTTGTGTAAGAACCCGAGGGTGGGAATATAAACTAAGAGATATGAAGGAAATCTGTTCAAAAGTAAAGAACAGATGGGATGAGGGAAAGGAGAAAAGAAGGAGGCAAAAATGTATGTATGTATGTACATATATACATATGTGCAGGAGGGCTAACATGGTCCTACTATTGTCTTATGTCACTTAATGGTAAGGAATAGTTGATTACTGGTTGTTTGATCAATCATGTATGTCTATACGTGTTTTCCTGAGCATACACTTTGAAGTTATCAATATGCAATGCAACAACTATTGTTGGTTTCCTGTTGCTTTGTCTATAATTCAATTTTGACTATACTGTTATTGTGCAAAATTGTGTCTCTTTGTTAATGCTTTCCTCTTTTATTTTTAGTTGATGTAGTTCTTTTTCTCTCACACTTTAAAAAAAAATTATATAAAAAACCGAAAAAGGAAGGAAGGGATAATTATCTATGTATATATGTAAGTATGTATGTGCAACATATCTAACTTAGTTGTACTACTGGCTTAGGTCACTTTATTGTAAGGAATAGTTGATGATTATTTGTTTGATCAATTTTGCATGTCTATATCTGTCTTCCTGAGTATACAATTCAAAGTTATCGATATGTAATGCAACAACCATTGTTGATTCCCTGTCACCTTGTCTGTAACTCAGTTTTGAATGTACTATTCTTAGGTTACTTTGTGTCTGTTCATTAATATGTTTCTGTTCTTTTACTTTTAAAATAAAAGTGAAAAAAAAAAGTAGTTGGGGGCATGAAAGAGAGACCCTTGGTAACAAACACACTATTATCAGGATGCTGAAGTTCTCAGAGAAGACCCCCAGTTTTAAAGAATTTTTGCGCTTAATAGGAAATGGGATACTATGGTAGTTTTGTTGATAAGGAAAAATGATTAGTATATATTTCATAAGGCTTTCTTTTTCAGTGAGTATAAAATCTGAAATCAAACAAGAATTAATACCATTTGATGGCTTAGAAATTGAAATACTATCAGAAAAAAATGCACAGTATCTTGGAGTAAAAGGGTTACAGAAATGGGCAAACATATGTGTCTGACACCTTCCTTCCCATATTGTCCTTGTGTTGTGACTAAAATTCATTTATCACCCATGTGTTCTCATAAGGATATACTACTTCTTTTTTGAGGTATATAATACATATTCTAAAATAATTATACATGTAACACTTTACAAAGTGTTTTTAAAAAATAGGGAGCCATAGATCTCCATCTTCCAGAACATAAATCCATCTCCATTAATACCAAACCAACTTGTGCAATATATTCAGGATAATTCCCATCAGGATCATCAAATAGGTCATCATCTTCAAACTTTTCCATGTGTTAATCTGCATCTAATTTTAACTTCTTTGCAGCTCCCCCATTTCTTATACTGCCTACACTGGAATTCACTGTCTCTCTTCAGCCTGTCATCTGCAATATCCTTCACCTTTTCTGTGAAAAATTTCCAACATATTTAATTGAAATATGGCTTGCCAACTTGCAAACTGCTCTTCAGTTGTATAGTTTCTCTGACACTGGTCTCGCCTTTAGGAAAAAAATGTCTGTTTTTTCCTTTCAATTTATCCCTTCAACCCTAAAATCCATGAAATTTGAGGATCACAGTTTGTAATTATACTGATTATTATTTTCCTAATAATCCTTGGTAAATTCAGTGCTTTTAAGGACAACCATATCCCAAAGGTCCATACAGTAAGGACTTGACCTTCAGGAGGTTGATATCAGGAGTTCCTGTGAACTTTTAAGAGTGGAGCCTTGTGGAAGGTGCTTAAATCTTTGGCAGTCTATCGTCAAATGAGATAGTGTTGCAGGTCTCCTCTCTGCCCGTGTCTGTGTCTCTATCTCTCTGTATGCCCGTCTGTCTGTCTCTGTCTCTGTGTGTCTCTGTGTGTGTGTGTCTCTCTCTGTCTCTCCCTCTGTCTCTCTTTCCCCGCTCCTTCTCTCCTTCCCTCTGCTTCTTGGCATGTAATATGGCCACTCTTTCCAGTATATACACATTATTTTCATTATTTACTCTTATTTGTGGCCAAACAAATAATCTCATTTTAGTATTAATCACTAAACTGTAACTTAAATAAACCTTTTGTCTTTATAAGTTAGATGTCCCAAGTATTTCACTGTAGCTACTCAAAGCTATTACAAGTACTCTACAATATAATTTTTCAATATGTCCTCCTGACAAATAGATCTCTACTCTTTTGGTCTTGCCCTTCATAGTCCCATTATTTGAATAAAAGTTATAGTTATTCTTATAATTAAAGATTTCTTTCCATTAAAATTATCAGCCATAAAAAAATGATTTTATTTATAAAAAAATTGGGGCTGGGGATATAGCTCAGTGGAATAAGTGCTTGCCTGGCAAGCACAAGGACCTGAGTTCGATCCCTAGTACCGCAAAAAAAAAAAAAGATTTTATTTATAAAATTATCAGCCATAAACCTACTTATATCCTCCTCTTAAATTACTAAAAATTTTCACCTTTTTACTTAGTTTTGGAGCTTCTGTAACTCATTCCTGTCAACTTCTCTCATTTCACATAAAAAATGAGTTATCATTGTATTATAAACATCTCTAATCATTTGTGCCTAATTTATGTTGGCCTAAAAAAACACCAAATAATTAAACCTAATTTTCGTTCTCTGTAGACATTTTTTAAAACACTGAACCAAGCTGCACAACTTTGATGACTGTTCTCACTCTAAATTCATTACTACCAAGAAGAAATGGATACTGTGTCTACTTGATCCATCACTCAGTTTTAAATAAACTGTTTCTTTAAATACTTATTACCTATGCCCTTTCTAAAATCACAAATGAAAACCATGCAGTATTTTCAGTGAGAAAACAGATGAAAACAGCTACCTATTACAAATCAAATAACCGCGGTTTCTCTTTATAGATATCATCCAATATTTGTTACCTTAGAAAGGCTAACTCTTTCTGTTCCAATTCTGCATATATCAGATCCTTCTTTTGCTGATCAAAGACTCAGGAGAATATTTCCTCTCCTTTATCATTAATTTTTTAATACATACATATATGTGTGTGTATGTGTGGATGTGTATTCAAATATTACAATCTCCCTTCTTTAAGAAAGGCCTCTTTGTTCAATATCTTCTGGAGCTATTGCTTAATTTCTTTACTGCTTTAAATATTATTTTAAAAAGAAAAAATGATAAAAAACAATGATACAAATTTTTAAAACAAGATAACAGGAAATTCAGAGTGGTTATTGTATTGCATCTTGTTATCTTCTAAGTAGTTGCTCAGATTACAAGATATAGGCATGGAATATTGATCAAATAATATGTGCACAAACTGTTCCTGTCAATGAACTAATAGAAAGTAGTAGTACAAACTTCTTAGTTATATACACATATATATTTTTTTCCATTCCTTCTTTTTTAATTCTAGCCATTGTGATTGTTCTTTCCTTTTGAGCAGTTTCTTTCCTTTCACAATATCAATTGTGAATTTTGGACCTTATTTATTCTTTCACTTTCTTTCATTAGGGCGACAATATGATGTTTACACATGTGATTCTGACTTAACTCACTATCATGGTTGCAACTATGGTGTCTAGTTGTACACATAAAAGCCTCAAATGTATCATTATTTATTAGTACATTATTAGTACTAATTTATAATAACACCATACCTTTTTTGCAATTCCTGAGTTGATGGGCATTGGAGTTCTTTCCAAGATTGAGCTACTACAAACTGTGTTGCTATAAATTTGGGTACACAGATAATGTTGTGGTATGATGGATTTAATCCTGGAAAAATACCCTTGAGGGGAACAGCTGAGTTAAATGGAACCACTAATCCTAGTGTTTTGAGCCATATGCATACCGATTTCCACAGTGGTTGTACCATTCTGCACACCTACCAACAGTGGAGAAGTGTTCTTTTTTCCTCACAGACCCAGTAATATTTGTTACTGGTTGATTTCTTGATGATAGCCATTCTTTCTGAGGTGAGAAGGAATCTCAGTGTTGTTTTAATTTTCTTTTCTTGAGTGGTAAATGATGTTGAATATTCTTTCGTATATTTATCTGTCATTTGTATCTCTTCAAGTGAGAACTCTTTATTCATCTTAAATGCCCATCTTTGGATTGGATCTTTGAATGTGGGGATCCTCATTTTTTTCAGTTCTTTACTTGTTCTTGATAGAAGTCATTTTTCTGAGAATCAGTTGACTAAAATCTATGAGTTTTCTTCTCAATCGCTGTTGGTGATTTCTTCTGAAGTGTAAAAATGTTTTAATAAGATGAGATCCCAGCTGTTGATTCTTTGAAGTTCTTCCTGTGTAGTTTGGTTTGTGTTCATGAACTCTCTGCCTATCCCTATGACTTTAAGATTTCTACCTCTTATCTATTCCAGTATATTTAGTGTTTCAGTTTTATTATGTAGATTCTTGAACCATGTTTACAGTAGTTTACTATATGATGACAAATATAGATCTAGGATTAGTCTTCGGTATGTGGAAGCCAGTTTCTATAGCAGCATTTATTAAGAGGCTATCCTTCTTCCAGGGAACATGTTTGGCCACTTTGTCAAAGATAAGGTGAATTAGGGTATTTGTAGTTGTGTCCCCATCTTCTAATCTATTTCACTGAACCTGAGGTCTTTTTTTTTTTTTTTAGTACCATGCTGATTTTATCACAGTACCTTTGTATTATAGTTTCAAGTCAGAAAATGCAATGCCCTCTGCCTTGCTTGTGCTGCCTGGGATTGCCTTTTACTCTTCTAGGTCCCTTCCCATTCCAAATGAAATTTTAAAATTTTGCCCTAGTTCTGTGAGTTATGCTAATGGTATTTTGACTGGAATTTCAGTAAATCTGTCTAACAATTTTGGGAGTATGGCCATTTTCACTACGTTAGTTCTTCCTGTTCATGAGCAAAGGCTATCCTTCCATTTTCTGCTATCTTATTTGATCTTTTTCAGAGTTCTGTGATTTTCAATGTATAGATCTT
This sequence comes from Dinomys branickii, assembly GCA_004027595.1. Taxonomy (NCBI): domain Eukaryota; kingdom Metazoa; phylum Chordata; class Mammalia; order Rodentia; family Dinomyidae; genus Dinomys; species Dinomys branickii. The sequence goes on along the minus strand of PVLD010000176.1, from coordinate 23,150 downwards.
GTACTTCCTTTGTTAGATTGACTCCTAAATATTTCTTTTTCTTTTCTTTTGTCATTTTGAGACAGGGTCTCACTATGCAGTTCAGACTGGCCTTGAGCTCACTTTGTAGCCCAGGATGGTCTCGAAATCACAAAGATCCTCCTGCCTCAGCCTCTCAAGTACTGGGATTATAGGTGTGTGCTACCACACCCAGCAGTATTTCATTTTTTGATGGTATTGTGAATGGTGTTGTTTCCCTAATTTCTGTCTCTGCACATTAGCTTTTTTGTGTACAGGATTGCTATTGATTATGAGTGTTGACTTGGCATCCAGCTCTGCAATCAATCTATTTACTAATTCTAGAAATCCTTTGGTGGATCTTTTTGCACCTTCTAAGTAAAGTATCATGTCTTCTGCAAATAATGACAATTTTACTTCTTCTTTTCCTATCCTTATTCATTTTATTTATCTCGCTTGTGTATTTTTTTCTGAATAATGTTTACATAGCTATACTGAAAAAGAATGCTCATAGCAGACATCTTTGATTTTAGAGTGAAAGTTTGAATTTTTTGTCCATTTAATATGATGCTGGCTGTTGATTTTTCACATATGGTTTTATTAGATTGAGGTATAGACAATCTGATTTTCTGTAGGATTTTTATTGTAAATGAGTGCTGAGTTTTCTCAAAAGCTTTTCTGCATCTATTGAGATGCTCATGTGGTTTGTGCCTTTGGCTCTGTTGTTATGATGTATTATGTATATGCTGATTTGCAGATGTTGAACCAACCTTGCATTTCTGGGATGAATCCTAATTTGTCATAGTGGAGCATCTTCTTGATAATTTACTGCATTCTGTTTGCTAGTATTTTACTGAGGATTTTTCAATCTATGTTTATTAGGGACATTGATCTCTGTTTCTGTTTTTTGCTTGGGTCTTTCTCTCATTTTGATATCAATGTAATACTTGTCTCCAGCAATGTGCTAAGGAGAATTGATTCCCTTTTAATTTCATTCATGAGTTTGAGGAATAGTGGTATTAAATCATCTGTAAATTTCTTGTTGAATTCAACAGTGCATCAGTCAGAACCTGGGTTTGTCTTTGTTGTTAATTTTTTAAATTATTTTTTATTTCATTAACTGTTGAGATATTCAGATTTTTTTTATCTTCTTGACTCAGCATGGTTAATTTATTCATTTCTAACATCTGTTCATTTCTTCTGTTTTTCATCCTATGAGAATAAAGATTTTCAAACTAAGAATTGATGATCTTCTAAATTTCCACAGGATCTATAGTGATTTCATACTTTTAATTACTTATTGCATGAATTTGAGTTTTTCTTTCCTTATTTTGGTAAGCTTGCCTAGAGGTGTATCTCTTTTACACATTTTTTCAAATAAAAAACTGATTCATTAATTTTTGTACTTTTTTCTTAGTCTTCATTGTATTAATCTTTTCTGTGATTTTTATAATTTCCTCCCTTCTCTGGGCTTTGGCTTGACTTGCCCTTGTTCTTCTAGAAGTTTGATATGCAGCATTAGGTTGCTTGTTTATGATTGTCCTGTTTTCCTGTTGTGAGAATTCACTGCTATAGGCCAGGTGTGGTGGTACACACCTGTAATCCATCAATCAGGTTGATGAGGCAGGAGGATCTTTATAAGTTTGATACAAGCCTAGGCTACAAAATGAGCTCAAGGCCACCTTGAATTGCACAGTGAGGCCCTATCTCAAAAAGAAAAAACAAATAAACCAAAAACAAGAATTCATTGCTATAAATGTTCCACTTACTACTGTTTTCACTGCATTCCACAGGCCCTGGAAAGTTACATTTGCATTTTCAGTTGATTGTAGATATCCTTCAATTTCTTCTGTCACACACTGGTTGTTCAGGAGGATGTTATTTAATTTCCATATGTTTACATCATTTGTGTAGACTCTTTCATTGACACTTATCATTCTTGTATTGTTTTTCTTTGCATCATGTTATGGCTGTTAAATTATTATTTCCTGGTTCCTTCTTAAGTTTAACAAATCCTTCCTTTCATAACTGCAAAGCACAATCCAGATTACAAGAGCTAAAAATCTATCTTCAGTTTCATTTAATTGGTTGTTTGAGCTTTTAATGGAATTTTTAACTTCCTGGATATTTTTTTCAATGTGTTTCATGCATTCTATTTCTTTCCTATGTTGTTCATTCGCTTCCATCATTTTTTTATTCTCCTCTATTTTTATTTATGTCTTCTTTAGATATTTTGAGCAATTCTTTCACTATGGTTCTCATTTCTTCTTCTATCTGAGAGATTATTTCTACTCTGATTTCCTCTGTAGCCTCATGGAGTTGTTTCTTTACTTTAGTTGTATTTCAAAAATTTCAGCTTGTGTCTCATATTTCATCATTTATGAATAATTCTCATTATTGCTAATAATAACATTAATTCATAGCTTTCCAGTTTCCATATATTAAATATTTTTAAGCTATTATCTTTTGAGTTCTAGAATTTATATATAAAAGACCAAAAATACTATATCTCTTTTTATTAATAAGTTTGTAGTACATAATGATTTACATTTGTCATTCAGAATTTGTACATGTACATAGTACATCTTAATTATTTTTGTCCCCTTCCACCTCCTCTGCTTCCTCCACCTCTTCATCTCCCCATTTGCAAAAGCTCTATTTCCACTATTTTCTAAAATTCTTTTTAAGTTCTTTTTTCTTCCTGTTCCCCCCTTCAATCTGTTGCTCCCCTTCTGATTTGGAAAGGATCTCTCTAACTCATAATATCTGTATTTTTCCCTCATTTATACAATGTATTTCTCATATGAGATAAGCAATGTGATATTTAAACGTCTGTGTCTGATTTACTTTCTTTAACATTATGTTCCTAGTTTCTAGACAAACTTATCAAAAACCCTAATGAGAAAGAGTAACCTAAGCCTTTCCCATGGAAGATACTAAATGTTTATTGCTTCAAGTCACAAGTTTTGGGCTAGTGTCTTATAGACAGATAATACCTACAATGTTGGGATTTAGGGAAAAGAGTAAGAATTTTGCATAGACAATATAACTGAAGCTTTTGTTTCAAATCACATGGCACAATTTATTTCAGTTTGTGGTGAACAACGGTGCAAGTGTCTCATTCAAAAATGCTTCAATCTTGGAAACAACCCAAATGCTCATCAATGAAAGAATAGATAAAAAAGATGTGTTTTATTTATACAATGGAGTTCTATTCAGTCATAACGAAGGATAACTTGAGATATTCCTAGGTAAGTGGTTGCAACTAGTGACCATATTCTTAAGTGAAATATATTGGGAATATTTATGTAAGTGTCACATTGTTTCTTTTGTGTGAGAAATCAAAATTATGAACAACAACCACAATATATAATAGGTATTGTAAAATAGGAAGACATTGTTCAAAAGAAAGGGGAACTAGGGCAGCGTGGGGGGGAAAGGAAAGAGAAAGAAATGATAAAGAAGGTTAAGATGGAAACAATGCTTTGCAAATGAGGAAGGGAAGAAGAATTGAAGGGAGCAAACAAGATTGAATGTTGTTTGCCTGTTTTGTTTCTTGTCTTTGGATTTTTGGTTTTTGTGTTTTTTCTGTTGTTGAGAGGATTAACTGTCTGACTAATTTTGCATGTCTGTATATGGGTTCATACATTTACAATTCGAAGATATCAATGGATAAAGCAATAACCACTGTTGAGACCATATCGCCTTGTCTATAGATTAGTTGTGATTGTACTATTTTTTATGATAATTGGTGTCTGTTTGTCAATATGTTTTTGTACTTTTATGTTTCTAAAATTAAAAAAAAAAAAAACAAGATTGAAAAGCAAAAGAGGAACCAGGTTGTATCATGTATAGGTACAAATCCCGTATGATGCATGTTATCATAATATATAACTAAATTTTACCAATAAACTTACTAAAAAACTGCACCAGAGAAACTCTCAGCTTCCATCCTTCAGTAATTTTGCTATTGTGTCTGAAGTCTTGGCAGATGTACATAGATCCAAGTGCAAAGGAGTCAGAACATATGAGTTTGCTTCAGAATAGAGTTTTAAAAGTATGTTAATTAAAATATTATATTTAAAATGGTGAATAGATACCTGAGCTTCATTAATGAGTAAGCAGTTTGATACAATGCTTCTCAGTCAAGAGAAACATTTGGGTTAGAGATAATTTTAACAAATGATAGTAAATATATATTTTAAAGTTATTGAACTAGATGATCCCCAAACAAGTGTAGGTAAATGCTAAAGTTGAAGTGCTAATATGAATCACTCCAAAAAAGATAAATATATTTTAACTTTAATAAAGTAAAAGCACTAACAAGTTTATATATATTCTCCAGTGTCAAATACTTTCATTGTATTCCTGTACTTTTCACATACAAGAGTGCAAATATTAGATCTCTCTAGAGAAACAGTTCAACAAAAGATGTATAGATAAATAAACAGACAGATAATACTTTGAAATATTAGTTCACATAATTATTGAAGCTGACAGTTTCCAAGTTCTGCAGTCTACAGTTCAGAGACATATGAGTGTTGATGGTATAAATCCAGTCCAAAGGCTACCAATCTTGTCATAGAAGAAAGATGTCATGCTTCAATATGATCTCCAGAATCTGATGTCCTAAACTGAAGACAGATAATTTACCCCTTTCTCAGTGTTTTAACTTTTCTTGATTTAAGGTCTTCAAATAATTGGAGGCAGTCCAGCCACATTAAGGGAGACAATCTGCTTTACTCAGTGTACTCATTTTTAATATGGAACATATCTTCACAGAAACAGCCACACAGAAATAAGAAATAATGTTTAAATAAATATCTAGATGCTCAAGGGCTGACAAAGTGGATAAATATAGTTAACCATAACAATTTCTGTGTGTCTATTTCTCTGTGCCTCTATCAAATGTAGACCTATGTGTTGCTGAGACTTCAGCCACCCTGAAACTTTTAGTATAGTTGCTTAAAATTTATAAATTTCATTTCTCAACTAAGTGCTACATCTGTATGTTATATTTTAAAAATAATTTCACATTTATAATAGAATGTAAAAATTATAATATTTCAGGAAACACCATTATTTTGTTATTTGTAGTTACTCATTGTAAGGATAGTGCCCCATTTGTTTATCTCTCTTGCTCTTGCTGTCATGCCTCATCTTTTTTTTTAAAAGTAAAAGAACAACAACAACAACAAAAAATAAAGTAGAAGAACAAAAACACTAACAAACATACAGACAGTAGCACAAGAACAGCACAAAAACCAAACTACAGGTGGCAGGGGATCGACAATGGTTGTTGTATTACATGTTGGTAGCTTCAAAGTGTATACTCAGAACAATACAAATAGACATACAAGGTTGATCAAACAACTAATCACCTATTGTTTCCCACATCAATATGACATGAGACAACAGTGCAACCATGTCAGCCATCCCGCACATACATACACACCTACTCAGCTATCCTCCTTTTCCTCCTCTCCTTCCCTTCATCCCGATTGCTCTCTACCCTTGAGCAGTCTCCCTTCATACCTCCCAATCTGTATTCTCACCTCTAGGTTCCTACACTAATGATATTATACGCTGTTTACACATGCACATCTGGTTTACCTCACTTATGAATATGGTCTCTAATTGTGACCACTTGCCTGTAAAAGCCCCTAGATTGTCTTTCTTTACAGCTGAATAATATTTCATTGTGTAAAAATGCCACAGTTTTTTAATCCAGTCCTCTGTGGATGGACATTTGGGTTGTTTCCATGATTTAGCTATTACAAATTGTGCTGCTATAAACATGGGTGCACATATGTCACAGTGATATGCTGTTTTCAGATCTTTTGGGAAAATCCCCAGAAGGGGAATAGCTGGGTTGAGTGGGACCTCCAGACCTAGTTTGCTGAGGAATCTCTAAACCTATCTCCACAGTGGTTTCACCAGTCTGCATTCCCACCAGCAGTGCAACAGAGTTCCTATTTCTCCACAGCCTCGCCAGCATTTGTTATTGGATGATTTCTTGATGCTGGCCAATCTTAACTGGGGTGAGATGAAATCTCAATGTTGTTCTTATTTGCATTTCTCAAATGACTGAAGATGTAAAACATTTTCTCATATATATATTTGCCATTTGTATTTCTTTATCTCACAAGTGTGTATTCTTCTCAGATGCCCATTTCTGGATTGGGTCTTTGAATTTGGAAAGGCTCGTGTTTTTTAATTCTTTGTATGTTCTAGATGGAAGGCCTTTGTCCGAGGAACAGCCAGTTAGGATTTTTTCCCAATCTGTAGGTTTTTTTTTTTTTTTTTACTCTGTTAGTAATTTCTTTAGATGTGCAAAAAGTTTTCAGTAAGATGAGGTCCCAGTTATTGATTCTTTGAAGTGTTTCCCTTGCAGTTTCATTTTTGTTCATGAAATCTCTGCCTACTCCTATGTCTTCAAGATTTTTACCTACCTTCTCTTCCAATTGATTCAGTGTTTCTGTTTTAATATTGAGATCTGTGATCCATTTTGAGTTGAGTTTGGTGCATGGTGATAGACTTAGGTCTATTTTCAGTCTTCGGCAAGTGGCAAGCCAATTTTTCCAGCACCATTTATTGAAGAGGCTGTCTTTCTTCCAGTGCGCTTGTTTGGACCCTTTGTCAAATATTAAGTGGCTGAGTGTTTTTTTGGTTGTGGCTGTATCTTCCAGTCTATTCCATTGATCCTCAGGTCTGTTTCTGAGCCAGTACCAGGTTGATTTTATTACAGTAGCTTTGTAGTATTTCAGGTCAAGGATTGTGATTCCACCTGACTTGACCGTGTGTCCCAGAATTGCTTTTGCTATTCTGGGTCTCTTCTGGTTCCAGATGAAATTAAAGCATGTCATGCCTCATCTTTTTTTTTAAATTTTATTTTAAAGACAAAAGAATGGAGATATATGAACCAGAATAAGCCATAAACAGTACCAAAAGTACAAAATTATACAGAGTATAGTAGAGAATTAGCACTGGATGTTGTATTACATAATGTTATCTCCACATTGGTTAACACAAAAACATTAAAGGAAATACCAAATTATAGAGAAGATAGCAGGGAATTTGCACTGGATGCTGTATAATACAAAGTTATCTTCACTTCTGTTAATACAAAATGAATGAGGAAATACAGAATTATAAAGAACATAGAAGGGAATTAGCTCTGGATGCTGTCCTACATAATGTTACCTTCACATGTTACTCAGTTACACAGATGATGGCCCATTTGATCATTCAAATTTTCTCCTCCCTCATCTCCGTTGCCCTATCACTCAATCAGTCATCTTCCCTGTGATAATAACTGCACTCCTGGGTTTATCTATACCCCTGGACTCTCACCTTGGGAAGAGATATAGCTGCCTCAGACTATACTATAACATACATGGGTGTATACAAACTGCCTTGGTCGGAGGTGGAAAAGCACATATGCTCACAGCGGACCACCTGGCTCCACCCTGTCACCGTGCTATGGGTGGGGGTGGGTCCAGTCTGTGAGGTGCCCTCAGTGGGGCCCTCAGCGGAGCAGCCATGGGGCCCACAGCGGAGCAGCTGAGGGGCCCACAGCGGAGCAGCTGCAGGGCACGCACCCCGGTTGGGGCGCCCTCGGTGACCCGTTTGGCTCTGTCCCATTGCCTCGATGCCGGAGGCCCTTTCTTCTCCTCCCACCTCCTCCTGATCTCCAGCATTACTGTTCCCCATCCCTTGCAGCTGGGCACCGGAAAAACTTACGATGCCTGGTATAAGGGCTTGAAATCTCCCTGGCCCATTCTCACTGTGTTAGTTCAGGGTATAAACTGAGTCTAAAGATTAGTCCTAGAATAGAGTTGGAGGATTTTTCTTGGGTCTGCTGTATGGAGTATGTTGTTGTTTTTCAGACTCCCAGTCTGCTGCTTTTCATCTAATCCGTCGCTATGGGTTCATGCAAAGTTCATATGTGCAAGCTCTAAGGAGACACTCTTGGTGCTCACATTAATAGTTCGGGGTGAGTCTTGAAGTCTGTGGGTTCGTCCCATTGTTGACAGGAACAGGCGGTGCTTGCTCAAGCTGCTGAGACTCAAGGTGCTCCCAGAGAGAGTTCAGGGCGGGGGTTGAGTCCCGGCAACCCAGCTCATGCCTCCTGCCTGATGTTGGAGTGAGAAGGGCATGGAGCCATGCAATCCACCTCCATCTGCATCTCCCTCCAGTTGCGGCGCTGGAGACCCCCCTCCGCTCCTCAGCCAGATCCCTGTGAGCCACCGTGGCTTGCCACCAAGGTTCCCCACTGCTCTCCACCGGTAGCCGCTCACCCAGCAGAGAGCCAGGGGACAACCGCCTCAAGGCAGGTGCCAAGCTGGGCGTGGTGGGCTGTGTACTAGTTGCATTGATTCTCTCTAGGAGCTGATTAGGAAGGTTGCCGCAGGGTGGGGACTCTGCCCCAGTGGCTGTCGTAATTTCTCATCCTCACACTGGGTTTGACAAATGCTCCCGACCGCCATTGCCTCTTTTCCTCACTGCACCCTCCCCTCTCCAGCCTTGGACCAGCTCTCGGAACTCTGCTCTCCCGTGGCCGAGTCCGGAGGCTTCCGTGAGCGTGGGCCTCCGAAGCTGAAGCGGCGACCTCCTCCCTCTCTGTCTCGTCTCCCTCTGACTGCGCCATGGCAGATCTCCGATCCCCTCCTCCAGAGGAGGTTTTGCTTAGTCTTTCCGAGAGTTTCAGTTCCCATTTCTGATCCTTCCCAAGTTCAGGGTACCCACCTCTTTCCCTTCTGTCCTTCACATGTTGCTATATTCCTATATTCCTTTGTCTGAGTGGCATTCCTCTGGGAGGTTCTCCCTCTGGTGCCTACCTGGTCGCCATCTTGAAGTCCTATGCCTCATCTTTTTCCTTTCCTTTCTGTTCATATTTGCAAAATTTTTAATATATTTGATGAAAGTTGAATATATCCTGGTCCTTAACATATAAGTGCTTCTTCACACATTAAATAATCTCTTAGATAACCAACATACAATTATAAATTTCTTAACCTTATATTTCATATAATTACTCTTATCAAACTAACCACCCACACTTCAAATTTAATCATTGATTTAAGGATGCCCTGTGTAGCATTTCCACCTCTTAAGTACAGAATCTAACTTAGGGTTATATATAATTAGCTAGTATATCTTTCAGTTGATTTAATTTGGAACACTTTCACATATTCTTTTCTCATTTTGACATTGAAATTTTAATGGAAGCAGAATTTTCCATTTATTTTATAAATAGAGTTGTTCTCATTTTCAGTTTGTTAGATGTTTCCTCATAATTAAAATTGTACTTCTTTACTAGAAACTAGTACCATGCAGTTGATTTTGTCTTCTCAAAATATCAATCTGAGAGCGAATCCTTATCAGTAGGCAAACATGGTGCTGATTTTAGTCATCTTGTAAATATATTTCAAACATTTTTCATATCTTAATTATGTTTTAATTTTTTCTTTTCACCATAAAGTGGTCTAAAGGGACACTGCAATAACTGGGTAATTTTTCAAACCTCCAAATTTGTCATCTATTCTTTACTGTTAGGGGTAAAATTATATCTATATCTATATTTCTATCTATCTATCTATCTATGTATAGCTTCATACCTCTCTCAATATTTACAGCTTTACTCTTGGCATATGCCTTTAAATGCCACCATAATTATACCATAAGTCTGTGAGTGTGTGTGTGTGTGTGTGTGTGTGTGTGTGTGTGTCTGAAATATTATATGGTTATCATAGTTTCATATCTAATTAGTATATCTTATTCTAAATAAATAAGTAAAGTTTGCAGCTGCATTTCTATGACTCACCTCCATCCTTATTTTCTTTAATAAAGATGTTCCAGGTTCTTCCACACTAAATCTGCTCCAGCCCCTTAATAATATATGTCTTCAGGAATCCCTGTTTAATTAGAGATCCAAATTTATTAAATATGCACACACCTGGTGGAGCTATTTATTACTTTGTGTTTTCTTTGTCTTTTTTTTTTTTTTTTTTTTTTTTTTTTTTTTTTTTTTTTTTTTTTTTTTTTTTGCGGTACCAGGGGATCAAACTCAGGACCTTATGCTTGCCAGGCAGGCACTTAGTCCACTGAGCTATATGTCCAGCCCCTGTGTTTTCTTTGGACAGGGCCACCAGATGATTTCTTTTGCACACCTAGCTACCCTGATCTGCAAATGTACATACACAGGGTAGAGTACACAATTCTCCCTCCCTACTTTTATTTATTTCCTTCCTCTTTACTCTCCTTTCTATTTTTCTCCTTTCTTTCTCTCTTTCTTCTTCCCTTCATTTTCTTTCTTCTTTTCTTTTAGTGCAGAGTACTCATTTAAGATATATTTAGCTTTAGGCTTATGAGTTTTACTTTGTAATTTTTCTTTTCTCCATTCTTACCTGATTCACATTACTTTTCTAAGTACAAATTAACATATTTTTAAAGGCAAACTTGCACAAGACTTGTACTTTTAGAAATGCCTTTTGATTCTCTCCTTTGATGTTTTAATCCATCCCTCCAATTTCTCTTATATGTAATAACGTATTGTATCATTATTTCTTATCATTATATTGTCTTTATTAACTTTATTTTGGTTGACAAATGCCAATTACATGCTTGTATGGAGTCCAAAATTATATTTTGATTTCTGTGTACCTTGTATAGTTATTCGAGCTGGTAAATATTTACTTCAACCCATATTTTGTTGTGAGAATGTTAAAAATCAATTCCTTTAGCAATTATGAAATGTAAATTTTTAAATTTTGGTCACCATGCAATACAATAGATTAATAAAACTTTGCCCCAGAAATTCACCTGAAACTTTGTAGTCTTTGATTGCATGTTTTTCTTTACCTTCTTAGGTCCTGATAAACACCTATTTGTTCCCTGCTTCTATGAGACTGATTTTTTTTAATTAAAAATTTTATATGCCACTTACCAATTTCATCTCCAGCAGCTGGACTATTTCAATAAACGTGTTGTCCTCCAAATCCATCTTAAAAAAGAAACAAACCCAGCAACTTGAGAAAATTGTTCTTTACTATTTTGTGTTGCTTTACACTAAATAATATATACTGCAAGACAATTTCATATAGCCTTTTCTCAGCTTTTCATTAAGTTATATTAAAGTGTACCTTGGCCACAGGAGGCCTTCCTCTTTTCTTTCATCTCTATTGGATATTTATTAGTCACTCACATTCAGTATTTGCACCTAAAACTGTCTACTGTTATAAATATATTCCTGAGGCTGAAATGAACTTTTGTTGGCATTATACTATATTTTTAGTTATTTACACCACCAGTAATTGTTTTTCTTTAATGTTTTATGTCTAATTTCTGAGTCATATGATTCTATTCATTGAGGTAGTTTTATTGTTATAATACTTTTTCAACTTAATGTTACCACTCTAGTTCTCAACATTTCCAAATTTGATGATTTTTCTTGATTCATCACTTTTGTAATCTGTTTTTATGCTAATCAATATTTTCTTGTCACTCTGACAGTTCTAGGATACTGCTTTCCTGATATTCATCTAAAACTAGCCCTTTTTTTGTTCTAATATATTAAAATATGTCCTGTTGTCTACTGTCAATTTTTTCTTGAAGTATTCTTTACCTATTCCAAAATTCTTTACAATTTCCCACATAGTAATCACTGATTACAGCCTTACTGTTACCTAAAATTTTAACTGATATGCCAAAAGATAAAAATTATACATATGAATGGAGAATGATGTAATGTTTGAGTGCACACTGACTCAGCAGTCCCTTTGAATAAGCATCTTCTTCTCTTTCAAACTTCTAAATGTGTTGTACTTTACAATGTCCCATCACTCCTCTTGTTACGATGAGATTCAGTGGGACAGGCACTCACAGGAGACCAAAACTGTAGGAATAAACAAACTTGTATTCAAGAGCCAGGCAAAGGATAATCTGACAAGGAGCCAGAGAAGATGTCTGCCCCACTCTGGGGACGGACTACCTCCCGTTTAAATACCTTTTGGGGTTCCCATAGTTATCACATGAGTTAACTTTGGGGAATTTAACAAGTGTACAGAATTGTCACAAATTTTACATTTCCCAGAAGTGGCCAGTCATGTGCTGGTCAGGCAGACCTAAGGTGGACACTGTGGTTTAACATTTAGCTGACTGCCGAATTTGTTCTGTTTGTTCAGTTCCTATTTTGTAGCTCTGCTTTCTTCAGTGCTTTTTATGACCAACTACAGGGGAGACAGGGAGGAGTAAGTTCTTCTACAGTTTAAGTGGACTTGAGTGACTTCTCTTAAATGAAGTTACAGAAAAGAAACAAGGAGTCTCTCTTGCCCTATCACTCTGAACTAAGTTTCTTTGAATTTCCCTAAGCTGGTAATTGCTAAATTATTACATAATTACATGACAGTAATTTACAGATACTGTTGTCTTCATTGTAACCTTATGAGATGAACACAATGTTTGTATACACACTTTACAGAAACATAGTTATTATTTATTGCATCTTTATTTTAAATAAAACCTGCTTAAAGTTCTACACTCCATGATAGTATATTACAATTTATTTTACTTTTACATTTGTATGTTCTATTACTTTAAACATTTTTATTTCTGAAGTACATATTTTCAGTGCATGATGATTGCAGCCCTCGTGGGAGGTGGCAGATGCACGAAACTTACCTTTTCATCTCCTTGTCCTCCACAGACCCCTTCTTGCTCCCACAGATCAGTGTGTCTTTTTCTTATCACCACTTAGTTTTCTCTTTACTTATGTTTTGGTATTCTGACCTAGCAAAAGCAATCAGGGCTTAAACGTGTGTGTTGGTTTCATTTCATTTAGTCTTGTGGTCTCAGATGTATTTATTTTTCTGCAAATGAAGCAAGTCAATCCTTTATGGCAGAGACACTGTTGTGTATAAATAGTACATTTTTGTCATCCACTCCTCTGTTGATGGGTATAGGCCACTTTTCCCAGCATATATTTGCAGTTTATAATGTTTAATATCATTGTGGGGAGTTAATACATGTAAATAACATCTCAATTCTTTTTACGTGAACGTTCCCTCCTCTCACTTTTAATAAGATTATCCTTAAAGTCACTTGGGCTAATTATAAGACAAAAATCTAGGCATTTAAGATTATATTTTGCAACCTACCTAGAATTTATTATTAATGTGGTTATATGCAAAAATTTCACAAAATTAATACTTTTGAACATTTTAAATTAAGGACATATTTAATATAACTTAGAAATAAACTAAGAGTAACTTAAGTATAATATTCCATTTTAGATTATTAAAATAGCTGATAACTATGTTCTGCATATCATAGCCTTAAATATTTAAATTTCTGTTGTACTAATATGAACTGAAATCTCCAGGAACACCTGCTTAATATTCTGGTGTATAAATGCTCGGTCTTTTTCACTACACAATAATTGTTTAGCCCAATAGTTATTCTAGTCTCACGAACTTATTAGCGAGTAACAATGTTTACATTAAAAAACTAAAAATATATTATCTAAAAGGTCTCTAAAGGACAATATTTTCCTATTAAAGTTGCTTCAAACAAGATTTCCCCATTTTACTTGAGAATTACAAAGGGAAAATAAAATGATCTGAGCAGGTGTTTTTGTTTTTACATATATTTTAAGTCCATGATTTATCTTCAAAGGTATACTTTTCTCTACTAGTGCCATCAGCAGTAGACTTGGATTATTAGCAAATGTGTCCAGTACTTGCTATATCACTGAAACTAAAGATCAATGCACCATATGCCAAATAACTTATCAAGATAAACACTATTAAATTTTAGTGAAAGAAATGTCATTTTTACCAAGAGAAAATTTCAGTTTGTTGAGATCACAAAAGTGTAGATAGTAGATTTACAGCAATGTCTGCGGCATGATTTTTTATCCAAGAGTGTCATAATCAGAAGTGTTGGTGCCTATGCAAGCTTACAAATATTTTCTTATAGATATAGAGCAGTAATTCCCAGTAATTACTGGTTGTGAAATTTGGAGTAAATTTTATTGGCAGTAAACCAGTTAAGCACTAGTTGGAACAGCTAAGAAAAGTTAAGCCTGTAATTGGATTTGAGGTAAATTCTCATTACCATTGCAAAACAGATTCCATCTCTATTTTTTGCATTTACAATAAAATTCTAACCTTGCTGCATTTGTGAAAGAATATTAACCAAAATTCCTGTTTTTAAAGAACAGTTATTTGTATTAGATGAACATTAAGACTTTACTTCTATTACTTTAAAGAGGTCTTGACCACCAGATAAAATTCATTCAGGAAAGTTCCACTTACACTATACACAATGTTGCCCCTTCAAGACCGGAAAAGTGTAATACATCTAAAATTTTATGCACAGTAATTAGTACTTTTGAGAAAGTCTCAGGCTGTATAAAGTAACAAAGTAACTTCTTATCATTTCTGGATTTTGAACAAAGGACAAAAAGTTAATTGACTAAAATGATAGAGTTTACTTTTGCAATAGAAGTACATTAACCTGTAAAGTCATTCTATTTCACTGAGAGCAAATGATTTTACCTCCACATTTTTTCTGTAGAAATTACTTCTGATTAATTCATTACTTGTCATTAAATCATAAATTATGAAGTTTCATAAAATTCATTAACAATGGTTAAATTAATTCACTTAATATGACAGACCCCAAATATTTGTAATTATATCAGAACTGTTGGGCCACTGTTAGAAACATATACTCATGTAATCTGTCTAATCAGACATTGTCATGGAAGAAGAGAAATATGAGATAATTCGTGATACATAACAAAGGGGTAGGGTTGCAAAACTATGATGTCTGTAACATGACAGCCTGTTGAAGACCATGGGAATAGAATACTTTTTCATCTGTATATGTAGTCACTTAATCACTTTGAATAAGGTGTGTGTTTTTTTGGTTCAAGATTTGAGACAAGGCTCCAGAGAGGTGAAATAGCTGCCTAGTGGCCAGAGGGAGAGGGTTAGGCTGAAGCCCTGATGCCAGGGAATGCAGGAGCCCCTCAGAGACTGCTGGCCTCCTAGTCATGCTTTAGGGTGAGCCTGTCTAAAGGTACTCACCCAGCCCAGCCAGGGAGTCCTCCAGCCGGCAGAGGTTGGTGAGGTGGTCACCTTTCTTCTTGATGAGCTTCACCTCCTCATCTAGGAAGTGGTTCTCCAGAAAATCACAGATATAGGGGTCTGTCTTGGCAGAGCCCTAGGGATGAAGATCCAGAAGGACTTGGTTCAGGTTCTTCTTGCGGGTCAGGACAGTTGCCATGGCATCCAGGGTTTTACCCCACTCATCTTCAGAAGAGTTCTGCATGTCTTGGAAGAGAGTGCAGCAGCCGCACTGGTTTGGTATCTTCAGCAGATGCTTGCAGCCCTCGCGTTTCTCCTTGGCCAGCTGGTGAAAGAAATGGCCCACGCCCACCAGAGTCACATCATGATGGTCGAAGTAGTAGCCTAGAGAGAGGTAGGTGTAGGAGGCTCGCAAGTGCAGTTTCACTAAGCGGGTGACTGCAACCTCCACCTCAGTGGAATAATTCTGTCGAATCTGAGAGATCATGGCTGGTCGGCAAGAAGAAGCTGCCCATGAAAGAATGATGCTGTCGGGTCCGGGAAGGCGGTAGGCGAGAAGATGGTCCCGACATTTATATCTGGAAGGTGGATGAAAGATAGAGAGGGAGTGTTCTGTGCAAACACTGCTGAAGCAAGAAACAGACCCGCGGGACCGATGGACTGAAAGGAACAGTTAATGCTTAATTGTGTGATCATGCATGCCTTTATCTGGTAATCAGAACAACTACTTAGAAGAAAATAGTATGTGCTCTGGGGATGTAGGTCAGCGGCAAGGTGTGCCTGCCTGGCGAGTATGAGGCCTTGAGTTTGAGTCTCTCTCTCCCTCTCTCTCTCTCTATATATATATATAGATAGATAGATAGATATAATGCAATATAACAACCATTGTTAATTTCCCATAATCTTGTTTGAAAATTCTGTATCATTTTTGTTTTTTATAATTTTATTCTCTTTAAAATAAAAAAAGTATCTCAATCCAGCAAAAGTGTATTTGTAACTGAAACTTCTCCCTTATAAAACCCATGTAGCATTAACTTTAAAAAATTATCTTCACAACTGAGTTTTATCTGCCTAATGTATAGCGCACATTTCAATATTGTAATTAATATGTTTGAATATAAAATTTGCATTTTATCTATCTGAAAGTTATAGTTTACACAAAGATAAATATGTTTGAAAGAAACTTCACTAAATCATTTGGTCCATTTTTATCATTTGCTGACTGATCTTAGATTCAACACTGAGCCAGTATGTGCTCAGGTAGTAGTGTGAACATAGTCAAAAGCTACTGTGTAAGATTGCTAGGATGGGTACTAGAATCATTAAATGTAATCACTAAATATAATAGAAATCAGCAATTGTAGATAAATAAAATCAGACTTAACCATAGTAACTAATTTGATCAGTCACAGACCCTGACAATTTCACATAAGCTCCATAGGAGAGGATCAAGGACAAATTATCTTTTAATGTGATTTAAAAGTTATCATGATTTTTCCCTCATGGTGTTTCATTTTGGGTAAAATACTGGAAAATATCATTAATATTATTCATAGGAGGAGACATCATTAACCTTTGAGTTCAAAAATATATTTTTAAATTTCCTGCCATGGGAAAAGCAGTCAAAGAGAAGTGAGAGATAGGGCTATCCGGTGGAAGGAAGGAAGGAAGGAAGAGAATCTTGACAGTTATAGAGAGAAGCACCCTTCCAGTGGCGACCCAGCAGTACTGGAAGGGGGGCTGCAGTTAAATAATAGAACAGAGCACTAGCTGATCTTCAAATTACTGCATTTTCTTGTTAAGTAATCTCAAGAACAATTTTTCTCAAGAAAGGTAGTTTGTAAACCATAAATTCAAAGGGCAGAAAATAAACTGTGAGGAAGTTAGTGGCCCAGGGAGGACTTAGAGAGGAAAAGGGATAGTTTTGCTTACATCAAAATTGCCCCGCCTCTAGGCTGACAAGAAACCTGTCTCATCCACAGGACCTCAAAACAGCAAACAGACTCATCAAGCTAAGTATTAGCTGCCTGTTACTCGCTCCTCAGCCCCGCATCCTCTTGGTGCTGGTCCCTTCCTCAGGCATGGCAAATGGCAGCACACTGCATCTGCGGATATGCTAATGAGCACCCTCACAGCAATGCATAGCACTATCACTAAAACAAAACTAGGTTACCGTTGCTGATCAAGAATCCCAAATAGGCCATGCAGAACAGCTCCGTATCCTAGCACTCTGGGAGATGGAGTTAAGAGGACTAAATTTTGAACCCACCCACCCAACTTAGCCATTTGAGCCAGAACCTATCTCAAAACCAAAAAAAATTTAAAAAGTGGCTGGGGATGTAGCTCAGCATGAAGGCCCTGGGTACAATCCCTAATAGTACCCCACCAACTCAAAAAATATTCCCAAAGTTCTGTTAGGTTTTGTACACCTTGTGAACAAGGGTCAAGATAGAAGATGAAATTCCCCTGGCTTCACCTTACCAAGATTACTAGCTTTCCCTCGAGGATGTCTTCACAGAACAAGAGGCACACTTTTCTACATATGAAATGCTCCAGGATCTGCTCCATCTTGTGGAATGGCCTTGTCTCCAGCAGCATCCTATCAAGACTGGAGTGTGTGGCATTTTACAAATAGTAGCTTTTTTGTTCTTATAAAAAATTTCATAACAAAACAGGAGAATAACAATAGTTAATGTATTGTGTATCATTATCTTCAGAGTTACACTGAGTACAAAATATGAGTATAAAAGTTCCACAAATGATATTAGCATAAACCTTTCAATGAATTAAGAGGAACTAGTAGTGTAACTGTCTTGTATTTTTTTTCCTTTCCCAATCTTTCTTTCTCCTTCCCTCCACCATAGCTCCTCTTTCCTTTCAAATAATTTCTTCCCATTTCAAAATATCTATTGTATATTTTGGTGCTCATTTACTCTCTCAGTTTCTCATATCAGGGAGATAATATGATATTTACACATATGAGTCTGATTTATTTCACTTGTGAGTATGGACTCAATTTGCATCCATTTACATAAATGTTTCAAGTTTATCCTTCTATATGCCTGATTAGTACTGCATTCTATAAAAATATCACTTCTTTTTTTCCATTCCTCAGTTGTTGGGCACTGGGTTGTTTCCAAGATTTAGCTATTCCAAATTGTGCTACCCTAAACATTGGTGTACATACACTGCTGTGTTCTTTTTAATTCTTCTTGGAAGATATCCATAAGAGGAGTGAATAGCTGAACCAAATGGGACTTATAATCTTAAGTTTTTGAGGAAGTTCTATACTGATTTACACAGTGGTTGTACCAGTCTACACTCCCACCCGCAGTGGAGAAGTAATCCGTTTTCCCCACAACTCTTCCAACATTTGTCATTGGTTGATGTTTTGAAGATAAGCATACTTTCTGTAGTGAGATGGAATCTGTTCTGTTTTAATTTACATCTCTAGAATGACCAATGAAGTTGAACATTTTCTCATATAATTAGTTGCCATTTGTATTTCTTTATCTTAGAAATGCATATTTATCTCTGATCCAAATTTTTGGTTTGGGTCTTTGAATTTGGAAAGGGCTGATATTTCCAATTCTTTCTGTGTTCTAGATATAAATTCTTTCTCTGAGGAATAACTGGATATAGTTTTTCCCACTCTTTGAGTTTTCTTTCACTCTTTTGGTGATTTCTTTGTTCTGCAAAAGTTTTCATTAAGATGAGAGCCTAGTTATTAACTCTTCGTAGTATTTCCCATGTGCTCTGGGTATTGCTCATGATATCTCTGCCTCCATCTTTGTCTTCAAGTTTTATACTTCTTTTCTCTCCCAGGAGATTTACTGTTTCTGTATCAATATTTATGACTCTATATCAGTCAATGAAATTGTAAATGTAATTAAAATCTTACTAACAAAGACAAACCCAGTTCCTAACGAAGCCACTGTTGAATTATAGAAGAAATTTGGATAAAATAATACCACTGCTCCTAGAATTCATTAAAGAAATTAAAAGGGAGGCAAGCATTACCCTGATACCAAAACCAGGGAAGTACTCAAACAGAAAAGAGAACTATAAGCCAATCTCCCTAATTAACATAGATGCAACAATCCTCAATAAGATACTAGCAAAAAGAATGAAGGAAATAATTAAGGATATTGTATAACATGACCAAAAACGATCAAAAGTGGTTTGGCATCCCAGTGATGCAGGGATAGTGCAACATATGCAAATTAATAAACATAGTACACCATATTAACAGAGCCAAAGACAAAGCATCAAGTGATCATCTCAATAGATACAAAAAAAAACCCGACAAAATCCAACACTCATTCACTTTAAAAACTTTACAGAAAATTGGAATAGATGGTCTTTACCTCAATCTGATGAAAACCATCTATGTCAAAGAAATGGCCACCATCATCATAAATAGTCTAAAACTCAAACACATAGGGGCTGGGGATATAGCTCAGTGGAATAAGCGCTTGCCTAGCAAGCGCAGGGTCCTGAGTTCGATCCCCAGTACCGCAAAAAATAAATAAATAAATAAATAAATAAATAAAATAAAACTCAAACACCCTTCACAATAGCATCCAAAAATGAAATACTTAAACAAAATACCTAGGAATCAGTCTAACAAAGGAAGTGAAAGATTTACACATTGAAAATTACAGTACTCTTAAAGAGGAGATTGAAGAGGATATCAGAAAATGGAAAGATATCCCTTGTTCATGAAGACGAAGAACCAACATAGTGAAAATGGCCATACTCCCAAAATTGTTATACAGATTTAATGCAATCCCAACGAAAATACCATTAGCATAACTCAGAACTAGGGAAAATTTTCCTAAAATTCACTTGGAACAGAAGAGACCTAGAATAACAAAGACCATTCTGGGTAACAAAGGCAGGGCAGGGGGCATCTCACTCCCTGACTTGAAATTATACTGCAAAGCTACTGTGATATAAACATCACGGTACTGGAAAAAAACAGACTTGAGGATTACTGGAACACGTTAGAAGCTGCAGACAGAACTCCAAATACACTCAGCCATCTTATCTTTGACAATGGTGCTAAACATGTTTCCTGGAAAAAGCCTCTTCAATAAATGTTGCTGAAAAACTTGCTTCACTCCTGCCAAACACTAAAACTAGACCCATGTCTATTGCTATGCACTAAACACATAGTAGTTTAACTGCTTGTAAACTTGGGATTTTATTTCTTGCCATGCCATACCATAAGGAGAACCATGTGTTATGTCTGCTGCATCTTAACGCTATATCTGACACATTGTGAGCATTTCCTATTCATTTTTTTGTTTATTGAGTTCCCTGTGTGTTCAAATTCGTGTCTATTATTCTCAGAATGGGACTTTTAAAATGTTGTGTACTTGCAGACTTTATGATTTTTATAAAGTATTTGTTCCACCATATGAATTATATGAGTCATGTAGAAAGCACTTAAATCACTCTAAATTCCAGTCACGAATTAAGTTGTTTTCTGTTGTAAAAGCTACAGGAATATGATTTAATTGGAGTGTCTGAGTCAGCAAAACAACAGGTTCTAGACTAGGAGAGGAAAGAGGAGGCTTCTGATAGGTGGTAGAACCCACATGCACGCACAGCTATTCTGCTTCACTTTGAACTTGATATGAGACTTTGACTTACATGTTTTACCCTGTTTACAAATGAGACAACAAGATAGCAGATAACAAGTGATTCGGTAGAATTTACTTGTCTTATAAATGTCTGAATTAAAAGTCTAGTATTTATATGAGAGAATAAATGGTTTGGATTAATTAGTGACACTGACTAAACCTTCACCATGGTAAAGCATTTTGTTTACATGGAAACTTCAGCTAATTATCCTAATATGCTCTCATATGATGAAAAATAACAGATTTAAGTGATTTTATTTATCACCGTTAAGGTAACTTTTTCATTTATCTGAATATGTTGATATGGTTTTTACATAATCCAGAGCCAGCTTCTACTTTCCTATTTAATTGAGATACAAGAAGTAAATTGCCAAGAAATGGTAAAATATAGGATAATTTTCACTTTTCAACACACACACACACACACACACACACACACACACACATTTATTTTAATAAAATAATTAGTTGCTCCAGTTTTGTGCAGGTTGAATATTGAGTTTACATTGTTTAAAAACTCCTCGTTGCTTCAAGATCTTTTTCAAATAGTTCTGTTTTTCTTGGATTTAAAATTTTCCACTGGATAAATGAATGATGCCGAGAAAATATACTTTTAAAAGACATAAAAATACAAGCAGCTCTATATTGAAAGTAGTTTATGCTTTTATTATGAAATCCCAATAAACAGAAAATCAAATAGAATATTTATTTAGTCCAGTTCATTAAAAATAACGCTTTTGGACCAAAAGCTATGTTTATTGCCAGTTAAGTGAGAAATGAAGAAACCTATCATTTATGTTTTTAAATTAAGAAAAAGTACAACAATATTTCAGAACAAAATAAATTTAAAAATAGATACATTGTGTATTATTGTATTCAAAGTAGTTATTCATAGTACAAGACACAAACCAAAAAGATCCTTACTAAACTGCAACAAGCTACCCATATCCATTAAGACATAAAAAGACAAGGGAAGTGCGGTATTTATGCACAGTGCTATGCTGTCATGTGGAAACACAACTGAGGCATTCATAGGTGAATGGACCCAACTTGAGGATACAATATTGAGTGAAATAAGTCAGACAACACAAGCTCAAATATTGCATGGTTTGCTTTATATGAGAAATACAAAAGACATATGGACATAAAAATACAGAGCAAAATCGAAGAGATAATTACATATTTTGTTGCTTAAATATATTTTAGTATACATGCTAATTTATTTTATTTATACTACCAGTTTATCTTAGAATGTTGAAAAGAGCTATAATTTTTAAAACGTTAATTCAGTATGTGAGATAATAGAAAGAGAAATGATACATATAGATCTTTCATGTGGATGTTAACAAAGCTAATAGAATTTATATGGATACTAATAAAGAAGGATAATAGATAATAAAGGTTTTCTATTTAATCTGTGTGTGTGTGTGTGTTCATGTGTGTTTCCTTTGCTTGTGTGTGTGTTAGGTGTACATAATCTTAGCCATGTTTTTCAATGTTTTTAGTATGTTTTTAAACAAAAGTGTGCTATATTATGCCATTAATTCTTTTTTCCTACAAAGGAAGATATTTATTATTCACAAGTGTTTAAAAAATTAAATATACTCTCAGAATTATTCACAGACTGGTATTCCAGCAAAGCTAGTTGTTCCCACCTAGCAGTTACAGCATAAAGACAGGAAGGGAAGTACGCATAGCGCAGTTTTACTTTAATGACTTGGGAACTTTCTCATAGGTAACATTTATATACATGCCTATCTAGCCCTAATTGAAGCCACTCATTTATAAACACAAGGAGAAAATTTAAAAAGAAGGAATAAAGGCCTTTTTTTTAGGGTAGCCATGGGGACTGTCCCACTTAAAACACGAGCTTGGAAAGGAAACAAACTCCTTTAATTCCTTATTTATTAATGGATTCAAAACACATTTGTTGAACTCATATGCTATTGATGGAAGAGAAAATTGGCACAACCCTGGAAATCTGGCGATTGATTTGAAAGGTGAAAATATATGAAGCCTATATATTGTGTATCAGTTTTTAATCTTAGAAATGCAAAATATGAAAGGGCAAGAAATTGCTCAAAGTAAGGAACTGGGATGAGGGAAAGAAGTGGAAAGTACTAAGATTTGCAGATAGATGTATGTATAGGTACAAGTATAACCAGATAGATATAGTTACAGATGTAGATATGTGTGCACCATTAATGATGCCACGAAATAAATCAGCGATACATGTGCAGGCAACGTATTATATCACTGGTGTAAGAACCCGAGGGTGGGAATATAAACTAAAAGTCATGAAGGAAATCTGTTCAAAAACAGAGAACGGATGGGACGAAGGAAAGGAGAAAAGAAAAAGACAAAAATGTATGTATGTATGTATAGAGGAATATACATGAATATACATATGTGC